>VWZL01004725.1:0-47874 GCA_013396915.1 Stercorarius parasiticus | reverse complement strand
CGGCGAGGTGGCTGAGGATTGAGGCGGGTGGAACGGGCCCGCCGCCTCTGGCACCCCCTGTGTCCCCTCGCCTACTGCCCGGGCTCCCCCCGCACCGTGCTGGGCCCGGGGAGCCCCGTCCCGCTCTNGCAGTACACGGCCCTCGCCCTTCCCTCCGCATTGTGTGCCCACCGAGGCTGTACAAACACGAGTTACTTTTCACTCAGTCCCCTGCCCGAGAAGTTCTGCTTTTGTGTCAGAAACCGAACGTCTAAAGGCATCGCCTGTTTTTCTTCCAAACTAGAAGAATGAGCCTGTGTTGCGCTGCCCTTATCTGGCAAAGATCCACCATATGGAATCTCCACATGTTTTACATTCACGTATCGCAGTATGATGCAATATTTTCATCTTCTGGGGCTCTAGTGATGCAGCATCTTCCTTTTACTTCAGAGTAAATGGTGCTGATCTTTTCTTTCTGTGTTTAAGCTTACTTTGAAGAAAGCTTCGCTGGAAGCAAAGTATTTTAATTTTTTTTTCAGATGAGGTTTCTTTAAGTTGCAGTGAGAAAATAATGGAAAGCCTGCGTCTGAAATCTCAGGAATTACTTAGTATAAAAGCCATGATGACCAATGTGAAAATTTCCAGTAGGCTCGGTAGAGCTTTGCAAATAAGTTATTAAATATAGATTTTATTTATTAAACTATCCTCTAAAAATATTGAGTTTTCCCTGTTTTGGACTTTTTAGTAGTCTCAAGAGGCAATAACGGGACCCAGAGAGAGCATTGCAGCAGAGGATTCCAGACCTGATTTTAGTCAGAATTTAGGTTCTTAGTGTAGAGGTTAGAACTTTACTAGTACAGCAATTAAGTTACAGATTACTTTGAATTATTTATAGCAGTACTTCTTTAATATAACATGCTAACTTATCTTCATCTGTCCTAAAGTTCGTTGGCCGATTTTTCTTATTTCTAAACAAATTAGAACAGTGATTGATGGCAGAAGGATTTGGGGGCAGGGGGAATAGGCTTTGTGGGTTGGTTTAAAGAGGATGTTTCACACATGAGGAATAACATGTAAGAAAGTGTAAAATTAGTTGTGAGAAAGATGTATTGATTCTGATTAAATCAGTGTTGCACCTATAAAGATGTCAGACTATGTGAAAGGGAAAAAGGGCTATATGACTAAGAAAAAGACTATATGAAAGGGAATTTTTCTGTCCGTTTCAATTGAAACTTCCTTATTGGCATGGATTTAAGAAGGCTATATTCGGGATTATCAGTGAGTAGTGTCTCCCTCAAGGAAGCCTTTTCCCAGTGTTATGAACGACTGCTGCAAGCTGTATACCATCTGCCTTTAGGATAGAGTTCAGGTTAAAAAAAGGCGTTATTCTTGTCTGCCTTCATGATCTTCAGGTAAAGGTTATTTCCCTGTAAAAATCCTGCAGAAGAAGAACAGCCCCCACCCCAGCAGACAGACCAAAACAGTTGTTTCATTGGGTGTTGCCACCTGTCCCACACTTTATTGAAGCTGTTAAGTATTACCAAACAGTGTTTTTGTAAAGCTAATGTAAAGCCTTTTGTAAAGCTTTGTAAAGTCTTGTTTGCTACTTCTCTCATTAAGATGTTCACTTCATAAAATGCAAACAGAATATTTATTTAATAAAACTAATAGTGCCTGTGTAGAAGAGCACTACATTTTGTTTTAGTCTTCTTTTTTCCCCCCTGAAAATGGGAAGCTCGGTGTCTGCTTTTGTCTGTTGCACAGTTTTCACCTGGTACGGGTGCTATCTAGAAAAAGTCTAAAGTTACAGAGTGAATGTTAGAACAAGAGTTCGCAATGTAGATAATCGCTTTTCAAGCAGTATACAGGGTCTTGGTTCTACCTGTGCACTGTTAGCCAGCGAAGCTCTTAAGATAGAGGTAGTGGAAAGACTTTTTGACCAAAAAAGAAATCTCTGCCAAATGCCTGCGGCTGAAGGGCGGTAACTGTATGACCTGCGTACAAAGGATTGTAGCAGCCAGACTAAGATGAAACAAAGGTAGGGATTAAAGCTTGAGAAACAAACCTGTGAAGCAGGAGAAACTGTTTGGCTTCATGCCCTAAAATGTTGGGTTTGAATCTTATTAAATTGTGATCAGTAACAAAATAGGATGGGCACAGCATGGGGAGGAGTGCACACATGGTTAGGTTTCAGTTATGAATAACTATATACGGCTGTTTGTCACCAGCAAATTGCTTTGATTTATTCAAGGAGACAGTGTATCAGCCTGCTGTAACTTGTATTTTCATAGTCTGTGATAACGTATGTACAGAATTAGGATACTTCGGTAAGAAAATGGGTTACAGTTCTGAAACTGAGGTGAATAATCTGTTTTTTGGTCTCATATAATGAGTTGCTTTAGCAGCTTTTTCATTACAGTGCTGGTGGGCTGCCTGCGGTCTCTTTTAAACGAGGTGTAAATATTTTTCAAGTCTTTCCCTCTGAGAGCTGATTAGGATAAACTAGTGAAGTATCTGATTTCGTTTGGTTTCCTCATATGTTCACATGTTTTATTAATGAGGGAGGCCCACTTCCATTGTCTAACAAGAATATTTTTATATGCCCTAGTGGCATTTTAGAGTAGTGAAGGCTGCATTGTAATGAATGTGCACGCAGAAACTCCAGCGTTGTGATCTGAATACAACTCGTATAGGCCACTTGCAATAACTCCAATTTAGTTGATTGTGTGTGGATTTTTATTGTAAATAAACAGTGTGGTGGACTGACTTGGTCAAATAGATCCACTCATCTGTGGAAACCACAGGGCAGAGCTTACAAAACTACTTGTGCAGTTTCTTTATGACAGTGTATGAAGGAGATGGGGATGGAAGCTGCTCAAAGCTCAGCCCTTGGTGTTCTAGAGGGCACTGAGTGATTGCATTCCTCTTGTAATAGCAAGGTGAAGACGCAGATGATCAACAAGTTCGGTGTTAAAGAAAAAACCCAACAAACTCAACAAACAAGAACTTCATAGTCATATATCTGTTGGCATGAGACGGGTTATAGTAGATGTAGGTAACTATTAAGGAGGGTGCTCTCTTCAACTGTGTAACGTGTGTATACTTGCAAATTAATTAGACCTTGGATTTCTGGAAGCTTTCAAATAAGATGTCATTGCGAAATTGGGCACCTGTTTTGAAAATCAGATAGTGTCTGCTGTCTGTTTACCTGTGAATTATACTGTCATTAGAGAAAAAGCTGTGATTTCACATTTAATAAATACCCTACTCTAAAACACTCCCAATGATTGTAACAGAAGCTTGTCTACATTTTTGTATATCTGAATTAAACAGCAGTTTGGCAGGTGAACTGTTTGTCTTCCGGGATGTAGGTCCGTTTTGTTCAGTCAAATGTTGGAGCCCATGGCAGGAAAGGGATGTGTGTGCATCTGCATCTCCAGCAGCAGACTTCATATTGGCTCAGGGCTGGGTGAGAGGAGGAGGAGGAGTGTGATTTGACTGAATTGCACACATTCAGGTCTGCCTTTGTCTTGCAGTTTTTGTTGCCTGTGAGTATCCTTACGTATGCTCTGATGTGTCATTCTGGAGTAGTGTAGCTGCTGCGTATTGGTTTATAACAAACCATCACATGGTCTTGTTTGTCATCATTGGGGGGTGGGGTTGGCAACTGCAATATATCTATAAAATCAAAAGGAACATCAATATAAGGAAATAACAAGACTAGAGACATGCAGTGTGGCTTCTCGGAGATGGTCTTGTCAGGGGCAGGCTTGTCACTTGATAATCGTATTAGATAAGTCTCCTCCTTACGTACAAGATCATCCTTTGGAGGTTTTGATGTAATAACCTCAGCATCCAAGAACTTTCTCAGTCTGCCTTTGATAAGTGTTTGATATAGCTAGCAAAATTTCATGGGTGGCTACTTTCTGGTGAGCAAATACTGGAGTATTGTAAAGGACCCCTTTATAAACTGAGGCATAACCATCTTTGTTATATCTTGTGCTTAGTTGTTATAAATCAAGCCTTTTCCTCCTTTGGCCGGCAAACTATATTCCTTTAAGTTCTGCTTGGGAAAGTTATTGTTGCCAGCAACCTCCTCGGCTTTTTGATTTGAATCTGATTGCTAATACAGAAACTGGTGCACTTGGTACAGTATTGCTTACAAATACAGAGCTGGTCTCAAGTGTAAATGTTACTTTTTTTGCAAAACACTGGAAAGTAAGTTTAACTCCTAGCAATCATTTTCAAAGGGATTACACAGATGAGTTAGCTTTTCTTCAGTCAGAAAATGCTCCTGAATACACTTTGGCAGTAACGGTTTTATTCACTGGTGTCTGTCCTCCCCTTTCCAATGATTAACATCTAGACAGTGCACTTAGATTGTCAAGAAAACTTATCTTACTTTGCAGTTGAAAGATGTCTGACACTCGTGCACTTTTCCTCCCTTCCCCACAAAGTGGTCTGAGAACTGACCGAGTTCCTGAATTTCAACTCATTGCCCTTTCGCAGTCTGCTCGTGGGGATTGGACCATCATCTGCCACGGAGCTTCTGAATCATTTGCTCCATGGTGTGGACAAATGCTGTATGTCATGGATGCATTCTTTGAGCATGGATACTGCTGTAAAAGACAGATCTGTCCTCAGTTTTCACGGATGGGAAATGTCTCAGGCTGTATATTGAAGGGGAAAGAGAAGCCTGTGGATCGGAGCATGTACTGTGGGGCAAACTTGAGGGCCTGGAACCTACCAAAAGTCAGGGGTAAATACACATCAAGGATGTGAGCACTCTGAGTCTTGTTCTTGATGCTTTTGTATGCCACTCTGTGAGTGTGTGTAAGGAATTCACAGAAGCAGGGAAGAATATACTTGACACAACACCAAAGTTCATGTGAAAATATTTGAAGAGAATGAAGATCCTCTTAAAAGAGATGTCTTGTCTGTAGGTAATGATAGTGGAATGTTTAGAAGTAACATGTAGATATGAGCAATGTTTGTGTAAACTCGGTTTCACTGTTGGGAAGTGAGTGGGAGGGTCTGATAGTCTTTCAGTGGGCAGCATCATGACAGTATTGGCATCCTAAGAAATTAGTAATCATTACCCTCACGGCCTGAAGTGACTCAGTGTCACTGTCTAGTCTCGCACTGGTTATCCTGACCTAATCTTGTGGAAGAAAACAGTGAGGAAAGAGAGAGTTCTTTGTTTGAAGAGTATTACTGTTTGTCTTAACATGAACAGGGTGAGCAGAGAAGCAGTTGGTTCTGTACCTGAACTTGTGGGTTTTTGAAGCCTGTGTTGTCTCACAAAAATCTGTGTTTGGAAGAGTCTAGTTGGGGAATTCATTGAACTTCTGGCTAAATAGTAATCTATGTACTTTGGAAAATGACTTTTGTACTCTGAGATTGAAAGTTTGATTTTTTAAAAGTGTACATTAGTTAAAAGGGACAAAAAGAGCCCTGGGCTGTCGTTATTTTCTCACTAGTGTGAGCATGTTCAGATTCTCTTTTAAATTTATCGTGATGAGACTAATACAAGGCCTATACATTTTTATAACAGTGTCTACATCGGTTCCAAGTTCTGGCTGGGCTGGACATACCACTTACAAATCCACAAGAACTACCTTTAAGAATGGATAACTGTACTTGTCAGTAATTGGATTTGTTGTCTTTTTTGGTTTTTTTTGGTAGATGTTCTCTTTTGCCCTGCGACTGATAATCGAATGAGCAGTGCAATTCTATAAAACCTTAACTGAACAGCGTGGGAGATAGTAAAGTGGTTTTGTCTGCCAGTGTAGACACTTAGTTTGTCTAAGACAACAAACTTTAGTTAATATGATGGTTGGTTGCAAGTTGACTGTCCGTGGAAAAATAGTTTACATCTGTAGCTGTTATCCATCTAATTTGATTTTTATCTTCAAAGTTCTTTGTAAATAACCTGTATCAAACCACTTATTGTCCTAATCAAGGGGTTTGGTTTTTTTTCCTTGCATATTCTTCACTTCAGAATGATATAGTTTCACTCGTAAAGTAGATGCTAGGTACTCACTCTGTGCTCATTTTTGTAGTAAGAGTTTGTGAACATTTTAACAGTTAAAACCCCCAAGCCCCAAATCGTTATGCTGCCTAGATATGAGTTTAAGTAGAGCTTTGAATTCAGGAGCTTGAAATCCTTTATTTAGAATATTTTTTCCTAAAGAAGATAATAGTTACTTTTTTAAAAACTTCTTTTGAGTTGTTTGTTTTTTTTTAAATTCAGGTCAAACATACATTTCTGACACAATCTGATTTTTAGGGCTCTGAATGCTGTGTTTGTTTATGCTGAAGTGAAAAACATAAGCTAAAGTGCTCCTAATTACAAATGTCTTTGTGTGCGAGTTCTCTGAGAGTTCAAACTTATTCCTTGTATTGTTGGCTAGACAAAGGGCAAGGAACTTTACACGAGGAAAGGAAATGACTTACTTCTGTACACTGCATATCCATATTAGGTATAAACTAAATATAGTGTGTAATCCAGGAGTGAAGTCATATCTGTATATTTTCATGAGAAGAGCTAATGAGATCAGTCAGTGCTACTGGATCAGCTTCAGAGTTTTCTGGCTCTGTTAAAGCATTACTATTTTGGCTAGAGCTTGGTGCTCTGTCCTTTGGAGAGCTGCTTTTCTTAAATAAAGGAAATAGCTTTTTACGTGGTTTTGTCTAAAAATAAAATCAAAGCAAGCAGAAGTGTATTTCTTTAGTCTTTCAAAGTGATGTATTAGCCTCCCCAGTGAGACATGCTGTACTGGAACTTAATGAGATAAGGCAAAATGTCCTGAAGGAGGAAGTTCTACTCTGCAACTGAAGTACTTGGATACCATCTCCCGAGGGATGTAGAACACATTCATAGAGGTGCCTTTTAGTAACCGAGTTGCGCGCTGCTTGCCTTGGGACCTGAAGTAACAGAGAGCAAGCCTTCCTTGAAACCTTTGTGCTTTAGCTGCTGTAAAATAAAAATTCCAACACCATTTTCAGTCTAAGATAACGTTTTTCCGTGCTAGAACTTTTGAATATGCTGTTAGCAGGGGGTACAAGTTCAAAACTGCAGCTGTCTTTCAGTGAGTTTTGAGAATTTGAGCAATGTTCTGTTCACTGGCACATTCTTCTGTGGACGTTGCTGTTTGTGTTCAGATTTGGAGGCAGTTATAGTTTTAGCTGTATTCCTTATTTTATCAGAATTTTGACGGTCCCAGGTGATTGCTGTTGGGGTAGCTTTTTGACGTGAAACTCGTTTGGGCATTTGCCGTGGGCTCTTTCCCTGTGAGGGTTCAGTCGATACCATCCTGGGGACTTGGTGACCTGGCTGTTGGTAGAGAAGGAGCAGTATGCGGGGGGAAAGTTCCTCCCTGCCCATCTGTCCAACTCACTGCTCATCTTTGCTCTGTAAATTAGGTTATGAAATACCATAAACAGGTCTTTGTTTTTCTGTCCTACAGCAGTGATGCATGTTCAGGGGTTTATTTGAAGAACGCTTAAATGCCAAAGATAAAAATTTTACTTGGCTGTCTGAGCCCCAGTGACAAGGTTTGCAATTCTTTCCTATAATTTTTATAGATTTTATAGATGGGTAAATACATATAGTTCTGGAAATGGGTCTCTTGGGCTGTAGCCATAGCACACACTGTACTTCATTAACAAATTTATTAAGAAGGGGGGGAGATAGATACAGATATATATAGATAGATAGATATATCTATATCTATATATCATATACAACGCCTATTCCAAGTTTATATGCTAGGTACCCAAAGGCAAGTTTCAAGCACTATAAAAGAAACGCATAATACTGTATAGTTAATTGCCTTCTTACAGTTTCCTACTGGAATATTACAAGAATGTGTCAAGCTGTTACACAGCAAATTTTAGTCAGCTTGTCGCTGTTTATCTTCTTAAGGTTTGTTACGACTGAATCACTTTGTTAAAGGTATTGCCACTGGAGTAAGAGGGACAGAAGAGAAGGGATGCCAGGCTTCTGCCATTAATGAATAATTTAATTTTCCTGTCTCAGGCTAGGAGGTGGTCATGTGCATGGCTGTGCACAATGATACCAAGTTTATGTATTCATAACGTTAAGCTAATATCTTCACTGAAGAAAATGGTAGTAAGTATTTAATGCAGGTTTTCATTCTGCCTCTTCAGCTGATTCTCCCAAAGGATGAACATGGGATAATTTCTTTTCTCCAAAGAATCAGAAGTGCTTAATTAATTTCCACTGACTTGTGAAGTTACTTTAATACATCATTGAGATCCCATAGCTTTTTTTCCAAAAGCTTTACAGTGAGAATTGGGTAGCAGTGTATACAAGATGTGCGGGAAGGTGTACAAGACAAGTCTGCTAATTATTTTATTGGGAATAGCATCACAGGGCTCAAAATAGCATAATCCTAAAATGGTCAGTCAAATGTGGAACACAACGGTGGCTTATCGGAAAGATAATGACTTAAGAGGCTGCTTGAATGGGCTGATAAACATTCCTTTCTCTGGTTTAATAGTCAGATCTCAAGTAAATGCAGGGAGTTCAGTTCTTTTTTTTTTTTGGTTTTGTTGTTTTTTTTGTTTGTTTGTTTTTAGCTTTTTGAGTTTACAGGAATTTCAGCTGATGTGGAAGACGGATTGATTACAAATTAAGCAAAGACGATACAGCTTGTCAAGAGGCAGTAGTAACTAAGGTTGCTTTTTCCCTGGGAGGGGTAGATGTCGATCAGCATATAGAAGATACAGACTAATCATCTTGGGCTTTTTGTATTTGCAGTTAATTCCAGGTATGAGCACTGGTCTTATAGGTTTTTGTTTTCTATTTTTCCTGTGTTTTTCTTAGAGAGCAGTGATTACTCGAATTGTTCTGTAGAACTAAAATTGGGGTGTGCGTGATGGTTGTGATTTGAGAGTTTAAGTCCAACTTGATACAGTGTTACCAAGCTTTTTGAGATTCCCCTATAAAGGTCAAATAAAGGGGTTACGCTAGTCAGTTTTGTTCATATGAAGATAAGACTGTTATAGATGCTGTAAGCTTAATTTGGTGCCTTCTGAGGTCAGCTGTCTTCAGTTTGGAAATGAATATATGTTTGTTTCCTGGAAGATAATTTCTTATTTTTAGGTCGCCCATAATGAGATATGTGCTTATCTTGTCACTTCCTTTATGGAAAAAAAAGTTACCTTTGGAGTTCAAAAGCAGTTGAAAGGTATTGGGAAAACTTATGATGGAGGTTAATCAATAATGAATGGCATTAGAGAACAAGATGACGTACAAAAGACGCGATGCAGTGGTAGTGCCCTTCTCGCAGTGTATGCGATGCTGTGGGCTCAGCTACTGACAGCACACAACATGATGAACAAAGGGGAACAAAGTAATAGTAAAGGAAGTTATAAGGTGCCAAACTGCTGACCTTTGAGGTGATGAGAATGATGCTGGATGTTTTATTTAGAATCTCCTTAGCATTGTGAAAGAATTGCAGGAGTTAGCTTGCTTGTTAGAGACATTTAATAGTGTGAATAAATCTTCTTAAGGGTTGCTACAAGCTTATTTTGGTCTCAGACTGAATCTTGAGTGACTTTTTAACTTATGTTAGCAGTAAGTGAGTGGGATAAATTTCAAAATACATTAGGCTGCTTTGTTAAGAAGCTGTTCTGTGGTGTGAGCTGGAATACACAGGACCTGTGCCTTGGTACTTAAGATACCAGCACCCTGAAGCTCTGTTGAGACTTGCCTTTGCTCCTGTCTCTTTTTAAGAGGTTGACATGGATCTTTAAACATGCAACAGTTTTTTGTCCATTAAGAAAAGGACACCACACAGAGACAAAAGCTCTCACGGGTAGGTTGGGGCACCAGCTATCCGCTGTGCTAGAGAGGCAAGATAAAAGGTGAACTGACAGGCGGAAGCGTCCCTTTCGTCTTGTCATCCGTCGGATTAAATCTGGTTGAACCAGATTTAGTTAGCATCAGAGTTCAGGGCTTGACTGGAGTTTGCTCCCTGACCTGTTCCTCCCATCAAAACACAAAACAACTCCCTGCTCAAACTCACCAGTCTGAAAGTGTGAGAAGGAATTGAACGTTGTGTATTGTAGACAACACTTTTTCAGTCCTTATCTCTGCAACTTCCTACCTTGTCACCTGCTTTCTTCTTTTGAATGACGCTTCGTTAATATTTGAGACATTGGGAGCCTTTAAGATGTGTTTTGGCTTGCAGGGTGGGTGCTTACATATAACATCCTCAAAGCTCATCCATCTGCTGCCTGAGCAGAAACACAAAGCAATCGGTGTAGTGGCACCACACGGAGGAGGCGTTTGACTGGTGTTACATCAAATATGGTTATAGTCCTTTCATGGACATAATTCTTTACATCTTATCTGAAAACATTGCCCAATAAACAGCATGGAATTCTGTTTATCCAGCTTGGCAAGATAAAGGTCTGAGTAGATGCTGCAAGGATTTAGACTGATGTTACCAGACCACTTTCAGTATTCGTGTGTAGAACATTAAACCACTCCTTTCTGTCTTCTTTCAGCTCAGGAGTTTTGAATTGCTGCATGTTTTTCACTTGAATCACTTTGTTAGTTTACCTTAAACCATTTCCTCTCAAAACAGTAGTCCATATAGGATTATTATTAATTTACGCATTTTTTGAATGAGCTTACCGTGGATGAAACATGCAAGAGTGATTGTTATCTGCTGCGTTAAGGTAACGGGCATGCGTCATGTTGTTTTTCTCATGTAGTTCCCCCAACAGATTTTTTTGTTGTTGTTGGAACTCAACATTGCTGAGTTCAAAATNCCCAGTCTGTTTATTTGTTGGAACATTAATCTTCTAGACTTTGCAGATTGCAGATTTCTTATTCGAGGGAGCGCGGACTTCCTTGATGGTATAGTCAGATGGCTCCAGTAGTTCTCTTCGGTGAAAGGTCTTCTGTGAGATATTTCTAAAATGCATTTTTCCCCTCTCCATCCAAACTTTATCTTTTCCTGATCCTGGTATGTCAAATCTGGGAGAGATTCCCTTCATAGTTTTGGATAAATTAGGAAATGGTCTTCTAGTGTTCTGCCCTTTTCTTTTGTTGTATTTATGTAGGCAGAGACTGAACTGTATTATGTTTCTCATCAGATGCACTTTGACTTCACTATTATTTCTGCAGGCATTTGAGTTTGGGAAACTTGTAGTGTGCTCCTTTTAACTGGTTGCTGTTTGAAACAATTTTGCAGGCCTCTGGGACCAAACATTTCTAGAACTGTGTTTTACTCCTGAGTCTTTCAAATCTGTGCTATGTAATAAGGGCTTTGTGTCCTTTTAAGTGTTTCTTTGCTTGTCTGTTTTTCTTGTTAGTCTTTCAGTAAACTTCAGCACTACCTTGGTAAATACATGCAGGTTCTTGTGTTAGGAGTCAAGTTAATTTTTATGCAGCTGTAAAGACAAACATCTCACAATTAAAATGTGTTTTGTTTTGTTTTGTTTTTTTTCTTCCCTTAGCTTGTTTAGCCGCTTAAACAGATGTAAGATTACTTATACTCTCTGAGGTTTCTTTGGGAAAAACAATCTCATTTGAATGAAATCACTGCTTCAGGGGAAGAGAAAGGGAGGAGGTGGCTTCCGCACTGGCTGGATCAGCAAAGCTCAGTCTTCCAGACAGTGGGATAAGTAGATTTTTTTTTTTTTTTCCCCCCAAGTAGCTGGCAGTCTTGCATGGGCTGAGCTACTTGGCATTGGGAGTTGCCAGTGGTTTTACTGTGGCTATGATAAACCAGGTTGACTTCTCAGCATACTGATTTGTTTTACTGCCTTGTAACTCTTTCATTCTTATTTGTACTTACCTTCTTATTTAGGCTTCTTTAAAAAGCAGCCCTGTTTGTTTTTCATATAATACTGTAGGGTGAGTACTATGGTGTGTGTACGCCCAGCTCTTTCTCCATGTCACATCTTACAATTAACAAGGTCTGTTTTGCCACCTTTTCAGAAGTTTTTTAATTACAGTCAGTTTGTGGAGGTTAACACAACTTTGTTCGAGGCAACTGGATATCTGTAGTTTTTTCTTACTGCGATAAACCCTCTATGGTAGCTGTTAGCTTTTCAGACTGGGTGGTGGCATCTCTAGCATGGCGGGAGCTGGCCATGGGTCATGGTCAAGTTAAACACTGTGTTTGACAGGGTAAATAAAAGCCAGGCTCTTCAGAGCTAGTTCTCAATTGGTATAATCATTAAGCAAAATATTTACAAGTGAAAAATACCACGTTTCCTTGCCGAGTGTGGTGGTGCCCTTTCTTTCTGTCTGGTCCTAATCCATAAAAGTGAAAACCTGTCATTCAGTGAAACACAGATGTATGATGATGTTCTTGAGTACATGTCCTTCAGTGGATAATGGTAGCTTGATGTTTTAGTGATAACTGGAAATTAGGCCTAATTATAGGAAGGTTGGCATTATTTAGTAATAAAGATTTTTAGACTGGTTTTAGAAAGAATTTGAAATAAAGACTCAAAGCTTCTTGGTATACAATGAATATAATCTTCTTGAATAAACAAATAGTCTAGGCTGATGTTAGTATAGAGAAGTCAACATTTACTATTTTCTTTACTGTGATGCTGATGAGGATTAGACACCGAAGATATCCTGGAATATTACGGCCTGAATTCAAAGACAAGACAATGACAAGTTTCTGGCTTGTGCTAGTGGGCTTAAGCAACAATTGTTGTATCATTAACCCCCTGCATGATAATTATGTAGAATTTCAGAATATTCTTGTAATATTTAAGGGTTTACAGTTACTGCCAGCACAGCTCTATTCAAGTAGAGAAAATCGGAGTCAGAACTGACTCTCACGGAAACATCTACCAAACTTGTCTCCGTCTGGAAAAAAACCCCTTATGTGATTGAAGAAGAATAACGTGTTGCATCGCCAGCGTGGTGCTGCTCTTGGTGACTGGGTGTAACAGAGCTGGGCTGTAGCGTTCGGTGCATCAAATACGAGAAGACAGAAAACAGGCCTCTCAGGCAAACAGTTACATAGCAGAATTCCTTGGCTCAAGAGCACTGAAGCCAAAAGTTTCTTGGCACTCTGACCGCATTCCTTTTCCAGTATGTGCTCAGAATAAGTTGGGACTTTTTGGAGCAGAAGTGGGACAAATGTTTGAATGTAGACATAAAAGTCTATGCTTGGTTTAGCTGTTCAGCTGCAGCTTTGAAAATGCATTAGGTTTTGTTCAAAGCAGTGTATGTTAGCGGGCTATAATTCTTTTTTCCGATTCAAATAATCCAAAAAGCCTATCTTGCTTAAACAAAAGCAGATGTTATTCGTTGTTTGTTCATTTTGAACGTTATGCTTATGTTGGGAGAGAAGAAAAGTTTTGGTACAAGTTGGCATTACAGCATAAATTCATTTGACCTTTTTTGGTCCTCATTTATTGCTTTGGTTTTGGCATTGGTTTTGGCTTAGGAAAATGGACCTTAATGAAGGCACAGTTCAGTGCTATGCCTTAAATTTTAAACCATTTTTTGTTCAGTTCTATGAGTTAAAAGTAGCTTTGTTTTGGGTTCCAGATGGGCCAAGATTTCTTCTCTTTTCTTTTCTTAGTACAATAAACAAAACTGCCTTCTGAATTTCAGTTTGGTTTATTTCAGTTGCAATTTTTAAATCTTCCACTAGAAATAATAAAGCTCCATGGTGGAATTATATCACATGAAAGAGGGCATAGGGTTTAATCCAATACCCTAGATTTTTTTTCAGACTGTTTAGCTGATAAACATTTTTATAGTAGACAGACTTTGGAATTTAACATCTCTGTCATTAACTCCCCCCGCCCCCTGGCCCTTGCAACTTTATTTTGCTAATGGAGCATCACTGCTTTTCCCTATCATATTGACAGGCAGCAAAACCTGGGCAGCCAAAGACTTGGTTGATAGTATAACTAACTCCTGAGCTCAGGAGAAGCCCTGAAGTTTTGTAATAACAAATCTTCATATTTGGCTCTGTCTGCAAAAAGAGTCTATTTCGTGCATAGGGGAACCATTTTGCTTTTTCATATGAATCTTTGCCAAAAGTTTTTTTTTTTCTCGGCTTCTGAGTAACTTCTTATTTTCTGCATCTGGTGATGGATCATAAATCTTTAAAGCTCTTAATCAGACCTCTGCAATAAGGTTTTTTAAAGTTGTGTTTTGCAATTCACAAATTAACAAAGTGACTTGGAAAAACTACTTGGCTTCTAGATGCTTGCCCATTGTCCATCAGGACACTAGTCATGCATTTTCAAATATTGGTTTGAAATTAGGGGAGCTGACTAGTGCTTATTTAATATTCTCCTCAGGAAATGCCTCAATTGCATTTGTTGATGTTGTGGTACTGAAGCCAAGCCTCTGCACTTCATTTGGCGCTGAGCATCATCTGTACGTTGGTGGCAGGCAGTTACATCCCAGTGATTCCTCCTTTGGTTACATGCCTTTATTTTTTCTATTCAAAGGTTTCCTTAGTCTCAGGCAACATATGTCATATTGCACCAGCTCTAGTCTCCGTTTTTGAGGTCAGAAGTGCTAAATAAAAGATGAGGAGTGAGGAGAGCTCGTCCCAACTAGATGAGGGCGCTCAGGTGGGCCAAACAGGCTGAGGACCCTCTGAGCGCGGCAGCCCGTGGCAGATCCAGAGTCACTTGAGAGCAGCAGAGCGAACAGTTCCTCGAGGTATGGCTTGATGGTGGTAAATGCCCACATTCCTCCTTTCACTTTCTAGTAAACGTATGGTAGCTTCTCCATCAGAGGAAGTGAGGTAAAGCTTAATTGGATGGGGGCATGCAGGCCTGTGCTGTTACTGCAGCATAACTCAGGTGCTTTGGTTTAAACAGCGTTGTTGAAGTTGCTATAAAACTTGAAGACTGAGCTCAGTCTACTTCAAAGTGTGAATTAGCCTGGGCAGTACAAACCATATTTTCCCTAGATGGGATGAAGTGTAGTCTTTTTCTATATTGTTTTTCAAAGGTAGGTAAGATCTTGCATGCGGGGGGAAAAAAAGAAAAGAAAAAAAAAAGGTAGATGAGTATAAATCTACATTGGTGTAATTTACCTGCAGGAAATGTCTGTTCCAGTGTAAACACGGTGTTGTAACAATGGTGGAAAATTCTGAAATATACGTGGCTATCTGGAGGGATGGCATTGCGGTTAAATATTAACATCCATAAAACCATATAGCTATTGTAAATAGAGTGCAGGGTGAAGTCTTCCCTCATGTAAGCATCCCGGAGGTAGGAACATTCTTCCGTACAATAGCTGGAATCCTCACAGCAGGTACATGTACAGCAGAAAATTGTAGATTGAGCTAGTATGAAGCAGAATGCCCAGAGTAACCAAACTGACTGTTTTATCCTTTTTGTAGATGCTTTTAGAATTTAGTCTCCTGAACACTGGGAAGTCACATGCCAACTTTTAAGACAATGTAGGTTCGTTAATCTGCTGCAAGTTTTTCTTTACTTTCCAAAGATAAAGGAGAGAATCTGTAATTTATGGCAGAAAGACAATTTTTCTTCTTTCAAATCTTCATTAATGACACTAATAAAAGTTTGAAGAAAAATGGCTCTACGTATTCTCCACAACAAAGTACTCTGAAGGATAGTCAGCTCTGACAGGAGGGATACTTGTAGAAATGAGAACATAAGTTATGAGTCCTCATGTCCTGGTATTTGTCGACAACTATTAAAGGAGTCTCAGCCTTATGTGCAAAGGCACCATGAGTTTTTAAAAAAGAAAATAGCTTTCTGAATTTAAGACAGTTTCACTGAAAAGTCTTTTATTTTCCTGATCTTTGAAAATCCTGCTGTTAGAAAATCCTACTGTTACTCTTCTTAACTTGCAAAGTCTTTCTTCATTCTCCCCCCTGTGGCCCCCACTCAGTGCGTGGCTGGGAACTGGCGGAGAATTGAAGAAAAAGCAGTTTCTTTGCCTGAGTGTCTAAACCTTTCTGTAGTCAGTTCTGGTCCTAAAGCTTAGTTCTCTTGTGAGGATACTTTTTGTTGGCTTTTCTTCTCTTCCCGAGCCCCTCTCACCCCTTCTTTTTTTAAAACGCTGGATCTTCACCAGTCAATGCTCAGGCCTTGTGTTCAGCCCATCCACTTGTGCAGCTCTGCTTCTGAATAGCCTGGGCTTAGTGAATGTAATTGTTTTCTGTCATTTCTCTGAGGGGTACAGCCAACATATCCTACAGTATGTTTTAGAATGGCTCAGGAAATGGTAATAGCAATGATGAAAGAACTAGCCAGGTTTTGAGAATTGTACTGATTAAAATTATTCTTGGAAGTACACTAATAATAATAAGCAAAATCTTTTGAAACTTGTCTGATGTAAAGTACGTGTCAAGATAATCTGACATACATGGCTTTTTTAACTACTGAACCAGTTTTCTTTCCAGAGGATTGAATTTTATAAAAAGATTCAAGGTTTCCTGTGTCTAATTCTAGCCCACTAAAAACTAAAATTTTCCAACTCAGCAATACATAACTTCATTGTCAGAGCAATCATGAGATGCATGCCATCACTGGCTGCCCTGGAGTGGCTTACTGTTGCTATGTGATGGACCTTTGTTGTGGTAGGACAAAGAGTTATTGATAAATTGCCTATAAAAAATGTCTTTGGAATATTACTTTATTGTCAGTGAAGTCTCTATGTACTTACAGTTATGTCTTTCCCTACAACACCTGCAATATGATAGATTCATAGTTCCTGGTTGCAGTTGGCTTGCTGTAGCGCTACACAGAGAGAGAGATAAGCAATAAACTGGAAGATGACTACAGTTAATTAGCTATGCCTTGTAGAAGAAGGAAAAAGAATAATAAAGAACAAAGAACAATATTGCCATTGGAATACTGCCATCAAAAGGTGCGTCTGCTCAGACGAATATGATTAGCTGCCTTTTCTTCACTGCTAAGAGCAGTTGGATCACCTTAAGTGTGAAAGGTGACTTATTTGGTTGTCTGAAACCTTGTTGTGGTAGATATCGTGAGCAATTGTTAGAGGACATGATGAGTAAATAGGTTAGCTGACTTCATGACTGCGCAAATCTCACTGTAATAAAATTCTGGTTATGTCTGTAGCAAAAAAATCACTGGAAGGTGCGAGTATTTAAAAAAAAAAAAAAACCCCAACAAAATGATGCAGAAGTCCGTGCATGCCTTCCCAGTATCTAAACGCCCAGTATTTAGAGTATCTAAATATTCTGAGGGTGCTTGTCTTTGTGCATTGTATGGAGATGCCTTCAGGATATCTGTTCCAGATGTGTCAGCTGGACTTTGAAAGCAAAGGAGAGTTCCTGCAAGATGATACTGGGTTTGACTGTGAGCTTGTTAGGGCTTTGGAAGAGTTGGTGATGTGAAGACTGTACAGGCAACAAAACCTGTGAACTGTTACCGAGTCTGTCTTTATTTAAAGATCTTTCGTTAATTGTGAGGGCGACGTAGTCCTACCTTCTGACTAATGATCTGTTCTCTTCTGCAGGCTGGCAGTGATGGCGAAAGCATAGGAAACTGTCCTTTTTCGCAGAGGCTGTTCATGATTCTTTGGCTGAAGGGAGTGGTGTTTAGCGTCACAACGGTTGACCTGAAGAGGTAAGAAATACTTGGTTTATCTGATAAGCGAGAGTACAGTACACTGGGTGTAACAAATGTTTGTTTGGGGCTTCTAGATCTTGCATGGCTTATCTTCTGAAATTAAAAAGGAAATCTGTCCTCATAAATACTAAGAGTTACCCTTGATGTAAATAGTGCATTCATTGGTGGTTATTTATAAGTATCTGTAATCAAGAAGAATTGGTTTGATAAATTCTCTTGAATTTGTTAAATGATGTACTTCTGTAAAACTAGTAGCTGACATGAAGTCTCTTACAAGGAATACTGAATCTTACTAGCTTCATATTGAGACCCTGCAAGTGAAGACTGCTGGATGGGTATTTTATATCAGCCAATCTTTGATCAAATCTCCAATGATTGTTGGATAACTGTCACAAACAATGTGCAACCTACTCTTCTTTTTAAAGGTTTCAAGATAATACTGCTTATTATGCAATAAGAATTAAAAAAATTGTAAAAATATCTGTCCATGAGGTAAATATGAGTGAAATAGAAATGAAATGGGTAGGAATAAAATGTAAAATATTCTGTCTTTGTATAGTGTTAGCCAAATATGTCATGATGGTGCATGTCACCTAAATTGCAACTTCTCCATCTAGGAAATGAATAGCTTGGCGGGTAAGAAGGGTGAGATGTGAATCCAGGAGTCTTAATTTCCTGAGGTTGGGTCTACTTTAGAAGTGGTAATGCTACATTCAGCAGAGGCCTTGTGTTTTTTTTTGTGTGTGAAGTAATGTTTTCACAGCAGTAATGTACTGTGATGTTAGTCGCTGAGCTCTCTGGAGAGAGGAGAGACTGCCAGTGCTTACAAACCTTATTTTCAGAAATAAAGCCAATAGAAATATACAGTGTTCTCCAGTGAGAAAAGTGTAAAATGTGTAAGAAAGAAATCACCCTGCTAGACTTAACCTCTTCTTGTAATTTTTTTTTTGAAGGAGGTGACTTGTTTTGATTTTTAAAAAAATCACAGAAGTTGCTGCTTCAGCGCTGGCGACTCATGTACTGAGGCAGACCTTACACTCAAACACTCAAACAGAGGGGGAGAAGCAACTTTTGTCAACTGGGTGTGCATTTGTAGCAGCTTAAAGACTTTCTCTGGCCAACTTGGGATTTTACTGCAAATATAACTGTTGCTGCCAGCACGCAGGAACCAAATATATCATATCTTCCCTTTAGCACTGCCTGTGGTTCATGGAAACCTCAGGAGTTGTTCTTGCGTACCATTTGTAGTTTCAGACTTGATGGTGTTATTTAACCTATTGCAGTTAATTGGAACGGAGAGGGGGGTTGAGAAGAAGCCTGAAAGATATTTTATACTTGGAAGCATTTTTACTGCTGAACTAGTCTGAGAGATGCCATTAAAATGCCAAAGATGCCTGATGAATTGGCTTTATTTGTGTCCCTTTGGCAACTTTGAGTTAATTGGATGGAGGAGTGGGATGTAAGACTATTAGAATATAAATTGTTTGCAGATGTTTAAAATTGTCCTTTCTTACACAAGGAAAGCTGTCTTTCAGTTGGTTTGTTGTTTGTTTTTTTTTTTTTAATATTGGGAAGGACAAAACATAAAATAAGTGCAAATTAAAAATGCATGGGAGTAGGTCAAGTGAACTCTACGTTTTTTGTTGTACACTGAATGTATTTTCTGGTAAAGGAAGAGGACCACTGAAGCAAACTCAGATTTGAATAGGTGTTGGTAGCAACTTAATTCCTTTTATACTTTATATAAAGCTTCATAAATACAAATTTCATGTTCTGGATTGTCTAATACGTAGTTGTAGAGTAGTGTAGCTGCGGAATGTCACATTTGGCTAACTGCTCAAGTGGCAATGTTTTGTACCAGATGGTGTTTTTTCCCCTGTTAGCATTGCCAGAATGATAATAGGTGCTAGATGTTGCCTCAGTACTTCTAATACTGTCACAAGAAACTGCTTTTACAAGTACATTATTCAAGCCAAATTCTTTTTGTTCCTGTTAAAGACACAGACTAGTTGAAGAGCTGGGTAGTAATGGTTTTAAGCACCTGAATTTATTTTGCTAGCCAAGGAAAGAAAAAGGGTTTGCTTGCAAACCATGCTTCTGCCTCACAGCGTAATTTCTGCCCAACAGAAAGGCGTGCTCACTCTGTTTGTCAGGCTTAAAAGGTCATGGTTGGGTACAGAAGTTCACAAGTAACTTGGGACACAGGAAAAACTGAGTCTGATTTGTCTGACTCTGCTGTGGCATGTATTTTTTTTTTCCCCTTCCCTAATTGCATTGGACATCATACTGTGCTAACAAAAGAACATTTTGCAGTTCTCAGTTCTATTCTTAAGACACAAAAATATGCACATAGGCAAACGAAGTGGGACGTACCGCCCTTTCAAAGGAATCGTGCACTTCTCGCTTCTGTTTAGTCAGACAGAGGCTTTATTCTTTCCCTTTTCAGAAGCGGCATTTCAGTGCTCAGAGATTGGATGTGTTCTGGTGACTGGAGCAGAGTTGCAGTACATAAACCGTTTGTTGGGCTTGTAACAACATTCAGGGCCACCTTGCATTCAGTTAAGTTTTGAAATCCTATTTTAAGCATCTTTATTGTGTGGTTTTACAATTATGTTGACAGACAAAGATTAAATAAAGAGATTAGTAAATATTAAAAGACTGCCCAGAGGTGAATGCAACTTCAGCGGTGTAAAATACTGCTCGGGAACTGGAGACAGGGGTGTTTTTATTGCTGGCGTTCTTTTTTTTTTTTCCCACAGTACTCTTCAGACACTCATTGCAGTACTTGCGTAATTTATAAATCACTGTAGAGCATACTGCATTTGGGGGCTGACTTTTGTCTGATCTTCAAGAAACTATTTGAGTGCTAATTGCTATTCTGGTTTGTGGCAAAGCCATGAAATGTTTATACCTTAACTCTGGTGTTAAAGAGCTTGCCCACTTCATTAGCTAGTGATAGCTAGATAGTTAAGGATGTGGTCCTACCTCCAAATACCCTGGTGAACTTTGGGGCAGGTACTAGCTATCATGGAATTGTTTTGAGTCATTATACAAGTTTTTGTTTTGTTTTGTTTTTTTATTTAAAGAAAAAGTTATCCAGTTTTATCTCCAAAGTAAATTTCACTATAATATTTTTAATTGCCGCCTTGTTTGACTGTTAAGGGAAGTTGTACTCTTAGACTTTTAAGGATCTTCCTGTGTACTTGTGGTGCTCTAAAGGCTGTGGCTTGTATGTGGTAAACCAGGGTTTGTTTATCATCTGCTGGCAAGAGTAGCAAACTGGAAGTCAAACCCTGTATTATGTTTGGGCTTTGGCTGTGGGATGTTAATCCATGCTTTCTTTTTTCTTGGAAGATACAGGTGGTCTGGCTGGAGTGGCAAGAGGGGTTAATAAAACGCTCTAGGATCCTTGAGATGCACTGATTCTTTGGAGAACTTTTTTGGTTGGTTCATTGGAGTGGTCTGTTTCTGAAATAAATCTTTCTTTTGATAGTATTACTGCAGATCCGGTGATCTTGCCTGTTTGTTTTTAAAATAGCATTCCCTTTGAGAAATTTTATCTAGCCAACATGTGAAATTGGAAG
The DNA here is from genome assembly GCA_013396915.1 of Stercorarius parasiticus. Taxonomy (NCBI): domain Eukaryota; kingdom Metazoa; phylum Chordata; class Aves; order Charadriiformes; family Stercorariidae; genus Stercorarius; species Stercorarius parasiticus. The sequence continues at coordinate 26,707 of VWZL01004725.1, read as the reverse complement.
TGAGCCACAATGACTTCCTGTAATTGTTGTGGGTTACAAAGCTGTATTTAAATGAAGTGCTAAGCTACTTAAAGCATTAACCGATGACAGACTTTAAATCCTGGGAGTAAGAGGACGATGGCAACTATTAGTGAGGAATAACTTCTTGGAAGCTTAAAAACCGAAAATGGTTAAATTCTTGTATTAATAAGAGTTCTGTCACCTGGCTAAAAGCAGAGTGTTTAATGTTCTTGAGTATGAAAATCGGTTTTCTCATTCAGTTTTACATATAGCGCCAAGTGCTTGTATCTGCTGTAATTGTGCTTTGGCACTGTATACTGTTGCTGTTTGCCCTGCTGAAAAGGCTCAGCAGGGGGCAGGACGTGAAATTCTGGCAGGAGTTCTTCATTTGAAAAGCAGTGTTTCTAGAGGATAAACTTGTAAACTGTGCTTAGTTTGCAGGGTCTGAGTGCTATCCCTGAAAACGCTGGTTCCTCATGCTACCCTTAGTGACCATGGCTGTGTATATTACTAACCTAGTCTCCCTCTCCAGTGCTGTCAGGAGACTTTCTTGAACCAGAATCCAGTAAATCCAGTTGCTGGATGCCTGGTGCTGGCTCAGAAACGCGGCCGCGTCATACAAAGTACAAACACAGTTCAAGGGTTAGGGTCCCGTTTGGATTTGTTCAAACAGTAACAAAGGGGCAACTTTATCTTGGCAAACTTTCTGCTGGCTGAGGTGCGGTTTGTTGTTCCTCACCCGGCACAGTGGTAGCAGAAGGCAGTGGGCATCCTGTAGCCTGTGCTCTGCTCAACTTGACTGTAATTTTACGGTCATGCCTCATCCGCGCCGTGTGTGCTGTCGGATGTTGGTACACAGGGGTGGTCTGAGGAACTAGGAATTGCAGACTGTCCTCTCAAACGTGGAGAGGTTCCTAGAGAAGTTAGACTGCGTCCTGAGCAGTCATCCTGGACCGTAGTCAATAGTTTCATCAGAGGAAAGTTTTAAGTGCTGCTACTGAAGAAGTGCCAAGTAGTACAGTAATTTTATTTCTGCTTGCAGTGAGACGGTTGCACTAGCCTGGGACTAACTAATATCGTGATGATTTGCTGGGGAAAAAATTGGCTGCAGCTTTTTAGATGATGCTTTGGAATTTATAGCTTGTAATGAATCCACACCTCATTATTGATTTCAACTTTGCATCTGAATCTGCTGAGAAGGCAGATGTGAGAGCTTTACATTAGTTAGGCATTTTGGGGTGAATGTATATGTGCAGCTGACATATAGGCTTCTAAATAAATGCCTGCAGTGCTGTTCCTTGTCACTACAGCATCAAGGCACAGCTAGAGGAGAGATAGAAGCCAATTGCTTATAAAATGAACTGTCTTAGCTTGATAAGGGTTAGTATGAAAGGAGCTGGAGTGAATAGTGAGAGGTATTGCCAAAAGTGGCTTAAGATTTAGAAATGTCTGAGTATTTTAGCTTCATTCTGTTTCTCTTGTGTCTAGTCATACTAATGGGGGGATTCTTCTCCTTTTGCCCAAGTGTGCTGCTTTTATTTGTGAATAGTTTTTTCACTGGAGAAAACTTTAAGCATCATTGTTAAATGTGATGTTTAAGCATCCGTCAGCTTGTCTAGAACCGGTTTCTGTGCGCACATAAGTGGTTTATACATACTGCTCTATCTCAGGCTTGCTTATTTCCAGAGGAGCTCTGTGTAAAAGGGGAGGATTATCACTGATCACAGATTATGCTGTATATAAACTCTGTACTGCAGGTCTTGGGAAAGAGAGAGTGTGTGTGTGTGGTGTACATATGTCCCCCCCCCATCAACATTATATTGACTTGAGAAAAACCATAGCCAGAGGCAGGAGGAAGCAGTTGTTTTTAAGCATTTAAAATTAATTGTTATCAAGTATACATTCAAAATGCTAATCAAGCTGTAAACTCACTTTTTAAAAAGAAAACCGGTGATATCTTTTTAAAACTGCAAGGATGTGAAAACCTCAGGCAGTGCTTTTGTGATTGCAGCGATGAAAGCTAGAGTCACGGATGTCCCGTGCTTACTTTTGTATTGGTTTGTATTTCATCCTAGAAAACCAGCAGACCTTCAAAATTTGGCTCCAGGCACTCATCCGCCCTTCATAACTTACAACGGTGAAGTGAAAACAGACGTGAATAAGATTGAAGAGTTCCTGGAAGATGTTTTGGCTCCACCCAAGTAAGCGTTAAAATGATAATTTCTCATCGTAGATTAGATAGAGTGTTCTCAAAGGGGCTTTCTGCACCAATTAAGATGTTCTTTGGCATCAATAAACTGAAGATTAGACATTGAAAATAGCTTGGAGTTCTTGCTTGTCTCTCCAGCTCCCTCATCTGTATGTTAAAAGTGCTTCGGTATTCCTCTGAAAAGTGATAAAAAAGTGTTGGGTTTAAGAATCTTAACTTAAATGGAAGTGTGTGATATTACACTTAAGAAGCAAATCCTTCGTGTTAATCTGAGAATGGATAAATTGGTAAATGTACATCTGTATAATCTTTTTTTTTTTTTTAAAAAGGGCCATTTTGTGCTAGTTAATATACGATGAGCATCATTCTGATAAATGTGCTATAGATCTACTCCTTTCTGCTTTTTAGGTACCTAAAACTGTCACCAAAGCATCCAGAATCAAACACTGCTGGAATGGATATATTTGCCAAATTTTCTGCATTTATCAAAAATTCTAGACCAGAAGCTAATGAAGGTGGGTTACGTGGGGGCCGATAGCTGTGCACATGTCATTTTATGGTCTTGTGTTTTTCAGAGCAGCTTGACAGTGAAGTGTCTCTCTGACAAATTTTGCTGCATGTAGATTGACACTTGAGGGATTCTCATGAATTAAACCTGTGGTTAATTAAAGTTAATGGTCTGAGACAAAGATTTCAACACTTCCAAAGGGAACTTCAATTAAACAATGTTCAATCAGCGTTTGAGTAGGGTATGTGTGGCTTGTAAATATCCCTGCCATTGAAACTTCTCCACGCAACAGCCACTCAAAACTCTTGAACTAAGTAGATTTTAACATCCAGAAGGAAATTCCATGCAGTGTGTCGTGCCCCAGCAGTTGACATTCCACGCGTTTGCTGTGAGGCCGTTCTGCACACTTGATTATTTGACCTTTCTGGGATTGAGGGCTCCCATTCGAAGTTCTGAGTTAAACTCAGTTCATGTCGCTTTCTTTAAAGGATTAAGACCTTTCTATGAAGAGCGAACGTAGTAGATGGAAGGAGAGAGATCAATAAGAGATAAAGAATGCGCAATTAGACCCTTTAAATATTTTAGTACAAATCTTTTGTCCTCGGTGTACTTGGAGGCAAAACTTAAGCCAGGGAATCAGAATGCCTTTCTGCTGTATTTCAAATGGAGATAGGCAAAATATTTGTAAACAGTGGGAAATACTTCTCAGTTTTGCGGGGTGTGCTGCCCTCTGCTGCTGTGTTCCAGAAAGCTCCTCGGTACTCTCTCTGTTTAGTTGTGGCGGTTAGCTGAGCATGTGACTTTAAACAGATTATGTTTAAATGAATATAAACTCTAGCATAGCTTAATTCTAATTAGTTTAAGCCAGTTAGGAATAGTCTTAAGAAACTGACGTAAGCCACTTTTTAAACCAAAAATAAACACTTGTGGACAATCTTAGAGTATTTTAAATTAGTGCAAACTCATGTATAAGCCAGCCTTTAAATAGCCTGCATCTGTGTGATATTTAAAGGGATTATAGTTTGGTTTCAGTGACCACGAAGGCAGCTCCAGCAGTAGTGTTGCCACAGAAATTGTACCAGGCTTAAAAATCCTTTAGGATATAGTCTGTTCCGAGTAGTAGAATATGTGGATTCAGAGCTGCTGCTAATATCAATATTCTAAACAGTAACGTGCTTTGAAATTTGTGTGCTGTGGTTTGGTTTGGCTTTCTTTTTTGTTCTTAAAACTGTTCCTTCCTCCGTAGCCTTAGAACGTGGCCTCTTGAAAACCCTCCAGAAGCTGGATGAGTATCTGAACTCTCCTCTTCCTGATGAAATAGATGAAAATAGCATGGAGGATATTACAGTTTCTACCCGCAAGTTTTTGGATGGCAATGAGATGACGTTAGCAGACTGCAACCTGCTACCCAAACTGCACATCGTCAAGGTAAGTGCCTTGTGTGTTGTTATTTGATAATGAAGGACAAAACGCTTATGGTTTATGACATTCTGGGGTCCAGCTAATTTCCACCGTTTTTAAGCTCCCATGTAAGTTTAACTGCAGTATTAACAATACATGAAATTGTGTAAGATTTGGGTAATTCACAAGGGTTTTAAGGATAGAGCAGTTGAATTCAGCGAAGGTGTGAACCATTAGACAAATTGGGTGGCAGGTGATAAAATGGCACAAGCCAAAACCCATTTTACTGCACTGACCAATGCGGTCACAGGAAGAAGTTGCAACGCTTCAAAGAATGAGGTAGAAGAAGGAAGATGAGCATCATGTGACCAGTCAATGTGTGAAGTGGATGTCTTGTCACATCTGTAGAGAAGACTGCTTTATTAGCAACGAAGTAAATGACAGAATGTGAAATACAAGGATTGTATTTTTTTAAAAAAAAAGTCATCCAGAAAGAGGTTGCTTAGGCTAACTATAGGAGTGAAGATGTGCCTGTATAATCGTGGTTTGATTTCTTTGCACTGTCTCCTATGATCTTTGTCAGTTTTGTACTGCAGATGGAGCCACAGATTAATTTTCTGCCTGGGTGCAGAAGCGTTTCTTTGAGGACAGTAACCCAGCTGGAGCCAGGCAGCCCGAGGGGCAGGCTCTGCTGACTTTAGCAGTGACTCTGAGCATATGTGTAGGAAGAAAAGCTTAACGAGAGAGTGACAAGGGATGGAAAAGTGGTTTAAGCTGAAGGATGTAAATTCATAATCTAATTCTTTTGTTCTAGGTGGTGGCCAAAAAATACCGCAACTTTGAGATTCCCAAGGAAATGACAGGGATTTGGAGATACCTGACGAATGCTTATAGCAGGGATGAATTCACCAATACCTGTCCTGGAGACAAAGAAATTGAAATAGCTTACAGTGATGTAGCCAAGAGACTCACTAAGTAACCAGCACTTGCAAAAGAGATGACTTCTTGCATATTCCGTAACGATGCTTCTAACAGACTGCTCTTTTCATATAAGATAGCAATTTTTTTTGCATGAACTTGCAGTTATTCAAAGTTATGGTGGATAGACCAGGTACAGTAATTACCTAAAGTTTGCAGACTTAATTATAGGCTTGTTTTTCCTTACCTCCTTTCACAGCAAGTTTGAATATCATTAATGCAGTTATGTTAATGGTGCACTGGGGTAACTCTGGATTCTTCAGTATGAAGAGTTATCTTGTCCCTACTACTTTTCTTTGCAAACGTTCGGTCCCTGTCTACAAATTGGTTTAGGATACTGTCTTGCTATATGGTACAAGGAATATTTATGTATTTTGGAATTTACTGCTTTTCCAGAACATCTATACACAATTGTCGTATCTGTGACATGTTCAACTGTACCTGCCTGTCTATCCTATTTACATATAGAAGGGAGCTTATTATCCAAAAGAGCCATTTGCAGAATATTTGGAAATGTTTTTAAAAATAGTTTCTCTTGTATTTGAAATCACAGTAATGGTTGAGAATGGACTCGGATGTGAAACTTGGATTTGAATGACCTCAGAACATCAGGGAAGTCTGAATCTAGGCTTGAGCGCTATAGCAGGAAGCTCACAGTTCCCAGTTAGTACTTAGTTGTGTGTTCAAGAGCTTGATGAGGTTTAAAAAAACACTTTTTTTTTTTTTTTTTTTTTAAATTGGCAACCTACGTTGGTCCCGAATTCTGAGTTGCAGCAAACGAATAATTGTCAGGATGCCCTTTAACATCATGAAACCAGAAGAACTGGATGCTTGCCATCTGTTCACCTTAAAAATTGCAAGTGGCTTTCTTTTCGGTAGTTAAGAGCCTTTGTTTTGTATAGGTCTTTCTGGTGATGCTTACTTACAAAATCTGTGCTGTCATAAACAAAGTACATGTAAACGTTAGTGTCCTAGTTGATGAATAGCTACTGTATATGGTGAATAGCAGTGCAATGATTAGTGATGCAAGACCGAACGCTGATAGCTGTTAATGTGGGAGTCTTTCTGGGAACTTTTTAAAGCTATTTCCTGAAGAAAGCTAAAGTGACCTTTAAAGATAACATTTGCCTTAAATCATAGTATGCATTTTTTTTCCTGAAAGGGAATCTATTAATTACTCTTGTAAAGAAACGGTGCGTGAAATCCAGTCCTTTACATTGAATTTGTCCTAATTGCTTGTCTGTGCACCTGGACTGCAATTTTGCATAATCATAATCATTGCACTACTATACATGATCTTTTTACAGCAACACTGAGGAATAGCACCACAATTTTTTTAAAAGCGATTTTCAAATATTTCTAAACCAGGGAATAGTTTTCTTGCTTAAAATTAATGATTTTGATGCATGAAATAAACTGATAGGTTATTTTTAAAAGACCGTCATAAACAACTCCAAAGAATGCTAGACTTATATGCCTATTTTTTTGTAAAGATACTTTTATATTTAACTGATTTTAGAAGCTGGAAAGTGCTATTCCTGGTAGGTTGTTCTTGGAATATTTAACGTTCTGTAATAACATGGAAATGCTCACATAAACACTTTTATACACTAATTTTTTTGGTAAGCACTGGCTTTATGAAAACCAGCCTGACTTTTCTAAGCATCCTGCTTTTGCTACTTTATATACCCATGAAGTTAGTTTGACATAGAAGAGTTAGAGTACAAGATCCATATTTGTATACATGGCTTGTGGTGCCTTGTCTTGCCTTTCTAGAGCTAGAATTCCAATATAAAAGCAGTTAGCAATCCTGTTACATGTCTTTCGAAGACAACCATAGATACACGTAAACCCTATTATGATTTTTTTACAGGGGTGTTTAGGCACAGAAAGAAAATTCTGTAGAGCAACCTGGTTAGGAAAAACATAACTGTAGCCTTTTAATAATTACTGTATTCTAATGTCACGTTCTCATCCTGAATAAAGTTTCTCAGCCATAATAATCCTCTAGGGGTTGAGTCTTTGCTACAACGTGACATCTAGAAATAGGACTGACTTCCTTTTTTGTTAGATAACAGCATTTTTAATGACACATAGGATAAAAAAAACCCCAGCACTCACTGGTGCGGTGCTCTTTGCCATCGTATAGTTAGTTAACCTTTAAAAACAAAAATACGGGAAGCAATGCGATTGTAGGCATAGCTTTGTTAAGTTTTTAACTCTACTTTAAAACCCGGATCAGGATGGCCCTTGGAAGTTGTCTGAGGTTGTAGTAATCAGGCCTGACTCCTTTCAAAAGCAAATTAGCCGTTGCGTGCACACTTCAGCAGGCAATTATGTGTGTATGAGCATGAAAGCACTTTCGTGCAGTTCTCTAGCATGCACGCTGCCTGCATATCAATGCACACAAACACCCAACTTGTTAAAATACCAGGCTTGTTGTCTTTTATAGATAATGTATTCTCTCTCCTTTGTAGGCAATCTTCAAAAATTGTAATATGTTGTATTCAGCATTAAGTATTATAATGATTATGTCTGAAAGCTTGTAAACAGAGTTAAAGCTTTTGCTCCAACTAATGTATTTCTTATCTCAGTACAATGGAGTATTGAGCGTCGGAGCCTTTCCCTTATAGGTGTAATTCAAATGAGGACCAGGTTAGCAATTCTAAAGGCGGTTACTCTAGGAGAGCTCTCAACTGTCCTGTGTGAAAGGAGTCGGTATCTTTTAGGCTTCCTATTGCAGAGTTGTGTTGTGGGAGAAGCTGGCCAGCCTCTCGCTGCCTTCAGCAGAGGAATCTCATGGCGAGCGAGCAGCTTCCACCTCTGTCGGTGATCCCTGCAGAGCGGCAGAGTTAGAGCCGGGCCGGTGTGTAAAAGGCTTAGCGTCTGGTGTGGGTAGAGCACTTTCATCTGGCCCCAATCACCAGCGCTACATTAATTAAAAAAGCCCTTTCATAACTATGTAAATTCTTGACTTCTGTCAACTTGTTTACAATCTGATCTTTAAATGCATTTTTAATTTCATCAAACAGCAATTAATCTACCCCCTGTTTAAATTTAAAATGATGCTTCTAGCCCCTTCTACAATTTAAAAACAGCAGTTACCCTTTCAAGTAGGCATTCCAGTTTGCAAGTTGGTTGCATGTATTAGCATGCTGAATAACTTACTTTATTCTCAAGCTGAAATATGCTTAAATTCCCATTAAAACAGGTGACTTGTGCATTTCCTGAACATAAAGGGAAAATCCATCATCTTCACCCTGGTTTTGTGTGGGAGAACAGATTATACTATATGCATGATTTTATTTTTATTTTTTTCCCTTAACAAAGCTCTCCTTCTTGAAGAGATTCCTTCTGTGTAAGAGCTGCCTGTTGAACAAGAGGCATGTGAATTCTGAAACAATTTCACGCACTCCGGAGCTTTCCTGTCCATCTACTGTTCCCTGCTGGTCTGTGTAAGTGTCCCCCAGGGACGGTCACAGCCATGCAGCTTGTACGTTTGCATTTTCCCATAAAATTGGTGTTTTTTCCGCAATGGGCATGTCTAAACTGATTGAGAGTTGCGTGCAGTTCCATGATAAGAAGAGAGATGTAATCAAGTTTTTATGCTAAAGTAGCAAATTAGCATTTCGTATCAAAGGAGCACAGACATGAATAAATTGAAGATGCTTCAGCCAAACCCACTGATGCCTATCTTGATGTAGAACAAAAAGTGGCTAAGTACAGTCAACTTTTTTTTTTTTTTACTCTTTGCCACTCACACTACTATCTGAACGCATCCAATTAATATTTTCAGAAGAAAGCTTTATCCCAAGTGAAAAATATTTGATCTGCCTCAGAACCTGTGCCACCAACTATTACATTTTGTTCCTGGAGGGGGTGGGAGAGATGGGAGAATAGTGGAGCAGAATTGGATATCGAGACTCCCCAGACAGGACATCAAGAATTGGAGCGTTGTTTGCAGAAATACTTGAAGAGTTGATACAATTTGTTGTAGTTTGCTTATGTCTTTCACTCTCTGGAACATCTTTTACAGATATACCAGTATACTGCTGGCAGCTATTGTTAAAAATAAAATTATATTTTCACTACCAAGCAGAGCTTTCTCTTCTTTCTGAAGACTACAGTTCTCGCCTGTGTAAGCTACGACTTGAATGTGGTGTGCTAAATTGTAGAACAAAGCTTTGTAGTAATTATATTCTCGATTTTTGGCCTGCTGTTTGGTTTTTTTTTTTTCAGTGGTGGTGTGATTTAAGGCAGGATACCTGTTGTTTCTAACTGTATAACTCGCTGTTGCGCCCCTTAACAAAGTTCAGAACTTTCTTCAAATTACGAACAGGTTGAGAAATGATGACTCATCCTATGGAAATTATGAAAAGTGGGGTCATTTTTTTTGGGGGGTGGAGTTTTAGATTTTGAGTAGAAACTCCTCAGAACATAAATTTTGATAGCTTGTTTTTCTGTGGAATTACTAGGTTTTCGGAGTTAAACTGTGAAAATTGATTAAAAAGACATCAAAAAAATTCTCATGTTTGGTTCAACTTGTTTCCACCCAGCTAATCCACTAAATAATCCACTCAGCTTCAAGAGTTGAGACTGAATTGATCCCATCTGCAGAATTCATGGATTTCAGCCTCAGTGCTCTTATTCTGAGTTTCAGCCGTGTTTCCCTACTGTCTTTTGCTTTCAAATGTGTCTCGACTAGCTGTGGGAAACACCGTACACCCTTTATTTTATTATGAGCATGTTAACTAGGTACTAGGTCTTCAGAGCAAAGACCACCAGCCACTAGTGGAAGTTTTCTTCAAAACTTCCTAAGCGTTATCATGTCAATCTCCTGTCTGTCTTGGGAGTGTTTGAGGTGCATCTGGGGTCTGATTTGTGTTTTTGAAAGGAAATTTGTGGAATCCAGAAGACATTCCTGGAGCCTGTAATCTGGGATGCCATCATCTGAGTTTAAGCATGTGCAGGAAAGTAACAGGCGTGCTTGCAGTAGTAGCAAATCCAGCAATTAAACCCTTGGTGTAGGATTACATACTCGCATTGCTATATTCTTTTACTGACTGTGATCAGTTTTGCAGTAAGATTTGCAGTCACCTTGTTTGAGTTTGGTCACATCCTTGCAGCCCAGAGAGCCAACTGCATCCTGGTCTGCATCAAAAGAAGCATGGCCAGCAGGGCGAGGGAGGGGATTCTGCTCCTCTGCTCTGCTCTGGGGACACCCCACCTGGAGTACTGCGTCCAGTTCTGGAGTCCTCAGCACAAGAAGGACATGGACCTGTTGGAGCGGGTCCAGAGGAGGCCACGGAGATGCTGGGAGGGCTGGAGCCCCTCTGCTGGGAGGACAGGCTGAGAGAGCTGGGGGGGTTCAGCCTGGAGAAGAGAAGGCTCTGGGGAGTCCCTAAAGGGGCTCCAGGAAAGCTGGGGAGGGACTCTGGAGCAGGGAGGGGAGCCATGGGACGAGAGGGAACGGTTTTAAACTGGAAGACGGTAAATTTAGGTTAGATTTTAGGAAGAAATTGTTTGCTGTGAGGGTGGTGAGCCCCTGGCCCAGGTTGCCCAGAGAAGCTGTGGCTGCCCCATCTGTGGAGGGGTTCAAGGCCAGGTTGGACGGGGCTTGGAGCAACCTGGGCTGGTGGGAGGTGTCCCTGCCCAGGGCAGGGGGTGGCACTGGATAGGCTTTAGGAGGTCCCTTCTAACCCAAACCGTTCTGTGATTCCATGGACCAGAAGGTAGTGTAACACCCTCATGTGAAGAGCAGGCTGAAAGGCTGTTGACCTGTGAAGATGGTGCTCATCTTGCACGGCAAAGGCAATAGTCTTAGGATATTTGGCATAATTATGATTTGCTTCAAGAGCCGTTTTTAACTAGCTAATAACCTTTATATTTTTTTGCTAGATTTTGTTTTTAAGACAGCTCAGATGACTGCCGAGGCTGGTGTGGAAGGTGTCTCCTGGATGTCCTAGCAAGAAAGAGATGGATTTTTGGCTTCAGTGAAAGCTGTGGAGCCCACTCCCAAACTGTTCCGTGTAGCTGCTGACTGTGAGCAATGGAAGGGATTTAAGAGCTTGAGTGGGGGGGAGCTCGGTGAGGCTGAATGTTTCGTACTTGGTTCTGACCGCTGCGTTCTCCCTGTTCTCAGGGACAGCTCTGTCCAAATAATTCTTGGCTGGACTCCAGGTTTCACAGCTCTGGTTTACCGCTCCGAAAACGCTCCCACCTTCCCAAGGAAAACTAGTCTGGAGATTTGTAATGAGCTCCGGTGGTTTAGGATCTGGACTACCAAGACTGTGATAAGTGGCAATTGTGAAAGCAGTCGGTGTCTGTTCACCTCGGCTCTAAGGACAGAGCAGGGCAGGCCGAGAGTTGCAGTGACTGCTGTGAAGTGTGTCACCCGTCTCCTGTGTCCTGTCCGCCCCCCGACATCAACATGCATTAGCTACACTCCAGCTATATTTATTTGATCGTTTTCTTTCCGTTTGCCCTATTCTGAGCGAGCCTAAGGATGGACTGGCAGTTGCTGGCAGCCTCTGATACCAAGCCAGGGGAGACGTAGTGATCTTGAGCCCTGGTTCACCTTGAGATGTGTTTTTAATGGCACTGGCCCGGAAGCGTTGGCACCTTGTTTGGAAATACTATTTCAGATACTCCTCAACTTATTTTTGTGACATTTCACTAAGAAGTTCCTAGAAATAAACTTAGCATTTTGTTAGCCCTATGTAAAAGATGGAACGCTGCTTTTGCACACATTTCAGAAGATTGATTTGTCTTTAGCAATTAACATGCTTTGTAGGAGCTCCAGTTTTCTTACTCCAAAGAGGCTAAAACATACTATTTGCCAAAAGCTTCGGTAATATTAACTGTGCTGTGGAAATACCAGAAACAATTTTCTAATTACTTCCTCAACTCAGTTTTCCTATAAACAGCGAAATAGAGCAGCTAAAAGGCCGAGGAGACCCTGTGAGTATTCCTTTCGAGTACCTGCTGGTGTAAGGAATAAACCAATTTGTCAGAGGGTAGTCGAGATTTTTATGGAAGGAAGAAGAAACCTGGACGAACCTTTGTATTCAGTGGGATGGAAAAGGAACTCATTTGACGTGGTTGCCTGAGGGCTTTTGGACACTCATTACAATGAAAGCTGAGTACGAGCTGAATGTCTAAACAGTTTTGCTGTCTCTGAAAGTCTCCAGGAGAAAGGGCGGATGTAGTGACTCATTAATTGAGAATATGTTTAACTCTAGTTCCCAAACTCCTCTCGGTGGATCGCAGGTGGTCCAGGAGGCCGAGGAGAGCCTTTGATGGGCTTGTATGAAGCAGGGGATAGCGGTAACAGAGGGTGAATGGTCCATGAGAAGTTTGACTGACCTTTTAATCGCAAACAGTCAGGAATCGCTGCTCCAGGGCTTTACTTTCTTCACTGAATTCATCCTGCAAAAGCAAGATTCACCTTGAACTGGGGATTCGTTCACACCCAAATGCTTGGGTTTGCGGTGGTCTGCTGAAGTCAGCAGGCATAGCGGCGAGACTTAGAGCAGTTTCATCTCGAATGGAGGGGGGAAAAAAAAAGGGGAAAAAAAAAAAAAGGGCAGCAAACACTGGCAATAACAAAGCACTTTTTAGTCTGGGTGAGTATTTTTCCAAGACTGCCAAAAGCGTGCGGTGGCTGAGCAGCTTGGGGTCGCGATCGCAGCGTTCAAAAGTAACCAGAGACTGGGGGAGGTGAATTAGTTGAGTGGCAGGAGGTAACTTCTGAGAAGTGTTAACTTAAGGCGACGTAAAGAGCCTAGCTTTTAACCGTGTGTGAGGAGTGAAAAGTCTGGAGGTAAGCAACCCTTCTCCCAGCACATCCTGCCCCGCTCCGTCTTGCTTAATTGCTGATGAGCTCTCCAAGCTGATGCTGGATGGTTTCCAGAGCTGGAAAAAGAGAACTCATGATTCTTTGACTCAAGAGAAGAACTGCTGTGTTCTTACCACTGGACGGAGAGATGAAAACAGTTGCTAAACAAAGATCAAACATGAACTTTATAAATAAACAAACAAAATTGATGCTGAGGGACGTCTCAACTCCTTTGCCTACGGCAAAGGGCTTGGCAGGACCTAGGAGAATGACTTTGTCAGTTTGCACATGGAATTCTTATTTTAAAGAGTCTGATTAAAGTGATACTGCTCCTCTTAATGAGTCTGAAGGTTATGCTTGTTAAAATGGCCTTTGCTGTCCACGAATGCAGGGTAGAGGAGAAAGCAGTTACGGTGCTGAGCTGTAGACGTGCAACATGGCAAGATTTTAAATTATGTATGATTTAAAAAGCTGGTTGCGAGAAGCTACTGTACATAGTGAAACACTGCAAGGCAGCAGGTTTGGTAGTGTGCCCAAGAGGGAGCTCAGCCAGCTGCGAGGCAGAGCTCGGCACCGGAGGGGCTTCTCTCATCCCCTGTGCATTCCAAACCTCCAGTTCCAGTCCTTCCCATGAGGAAGATGGGACTGTGGGTCGCAGAGAAGGGTTTGCTCAGTATCTTATGAGAAGTTGACGGCTGGAATGGGAGCAGAAAGCCATTATTTTAACCTTTTTTTCCTTTTCCTATCAAGTTTGAAGAGCGACATGAGCTGGGAATGGGAAGCTTGTCGATCAGACTCTTGCCTGGCAGATGGACCTTACAGTCTTGACTTCCCATTCCCAGCGTGAAGTATCTCCCATCCTTGACAGCTTCTGCTCCTCTTTCTCCTTTGGTTCAATACCTGCTGCAGCCTTTGGCGTGTGATGCTTTAACCTGGATGTGTTTTCCGTGCAGGGCAGCCAGCTGCGGTCAGCCCAGTGCCGGTACCTACCAACGCAGCCTTCTCCCAGAGCATGTCATGCTGCGTGTGCACCGCTTTCCGCGGAGAGATTACACTCCTGGATATTCCTGCAATCGTTGTGGGGTGCCAGGCAAAAGATGAAGACCCCGGTCGTCTTCCTGAACAATTTACTGTCTGAAGCTCAAGTCTCATTAGAGACTTACTGCCTTTAAACCTAAAGCAGCAGAGCTGGGCCCTCTGACCAGCCTACAGAGCTGCCCCTCTGTAGCTTCGTGATCTTTGGACCTTGTTTCTGGGGTGATGCTCTTGTTGGGAAGAGTCTAACGAGGAAGAAGGATGGTCTAGACAAGAGTTCCCTGGACTTGACTCTAGGGGCCGTGAGTTCATTTCTTGTCTGTGTTGGGCAAGCTGGTTCCATCTGTAGTGTCTCAGTTTTGCTTTCTTAAAAGCTCTTTGGACATTGTTCCTGGGGTGACGTCCTTCTTGGGAAGAGTCTAACGAGGAAGAAGGATGGTCTAGACAAGAGTTCCCTGGACTTGACTCTAGGGGCCGTGAGTTCATTTCTTGCCTGTGTTTCCATTTGTTAGTGTCTCAGCTTTGCTTTCTTAAAAGGGGAGTCATTTGCTCTTAAAGATTTTGGTAGTGTTTTCCATCTGTACCTACCAGAGAGGAAACTTAAAGAAGAAAGCGTCATGGACAATCATCTCCCTTTGAGATCTAAATGAAGACCCTTTGGAGGGCAGGGCTCAGCCAATGTACTTGCTGTCTGGCAGCAGAGATGGATGAAGGACGCGCGTGGCTCCAGACGAGTCTCTGCTGCTCCTTGCCTGCTGTCAGGAGGCTCCTGGGGTGAAGAGGGGAGCTGAGGTTGCTGCAGTGGAGAAAGGGGTGCTTGAGGACAAGGGCACGTGCCCTAAGGAAATTGGCTTTTATTAGCTCCGCTGGTTGCGATGACTTCTCTTTATCTGCCTTGCTGGCTCGCTGGGAATGAAGTTACATGAGGGTAACAAAGCTGCGTTAGCGTTCGTACCCGTCCTGTGGCTTGTAGCTGAATTTTTTCATTTGATCTGCATGGGTTGATCTGTATCCACGGGCTCCTGCTGTGGATACGCTTGAAACAAACCCGAATGTTGAAGCTCGTGCTTTTCTTCTTGTCATTCAGGGCACTCACTCGGGCAACTTAAACTGCTGTTTGGGTGCCGGGTGACATTTACCTGTGACAAACAGGCGTGTGAAGCCAGGATGCACCATGCAAGGACATGGGGTAGGAAAATGCTGGGAGTTTTTACGGCTCCTGCTTGTGTATGCGGGTTTAAGGTGTAGGCAGGCATATGCTGCTTCAGCTACTTCTTAGTTTTAATTTCCTCGGGCAATATTTCTTATAGGGACTGGGAGTTCCTGTAGTTTGTGTTTTTTAATTTTTGAAGGCAGCGGTTGGCTTTTTGTCTTGCTGCACCCACTCGCTAAGGATCAGATACGCAGCAGCACATGTGCCTTTACTGCAAGGCACCATGCGAGGGGTTGGCGGGTTTGAAGTGTTTGGTGGGAGATCTCTTCACCGGGGGTCTAACTAATTTCAGAGCGTTTTGTGGACTTTGAGAGCCCGACTCAGCCATGCAGTAAAACCTGCCGTGGGAAGGAGCGTGAAATAATGCTCTCGCCGTTGGGTGGATTCTTCTCCGCTAGATTCTGCGAGGAGAGAAATTTTGCACACTTGCAGGCACCGCACAGGATGGAGATTGTCCCTGTGTCCCGGCTCTCCCTCCAGGCACAGAGTGACAGACCAGTTCAGTTACTCTGAGATCCCTCTGTACTAGTGGCCGGTGAAGGATGCACATGAGCAAACTTTCTCACAGCATGACTAACCCGCAGGGCACCGCAATCCATAGATATTAGTGTGCAAAATCCCTTCTCAGGCTGGCTCCGTCCTTCCCCTCCAGCCGAGACTTTCCTTCTTGGGTAGTTGACTCGTTGCAGCAGAACTGGCTCAGCTTTCCCATGAAACTGCCCGCTGCGGATTGGGTTTTGCGGTGGCTACTGCGTTGGTCCCAGCCAGTTGGCATTTTGTGGCGTCTTTGGGAGTGAAGGATTTGGGGGGGGTCTGGGGGAAGGAGAAAGGGATTGCTGTGTCATGTGCTGTAGGCGATGAGGAACTTGCTGGGAGCAACTGAAGGGTGGCTCCTCGGGGCAGAATCGTGAGCCTGGAGAGCTGAGACGCAGGTGCTTGATACTGGGTCCAAACGGTTAAGCCCGTGCTTAAGCAGGGAGAGGCTCCCGAAAGCGTTGGATGGTTGTAAGAGAAGGATCCCGAGTATCATAACGCGACTCAATGTATTGGAAGTCTTTGAAGTCTTCTCCTGACATCCATCCCGTACCAGCATCTTTCATCCTTCGCCAGCGCTTCCCCAGCTGAAGCTATTAAAGGGAAACTACAGAAGCCATAAATCCTGGCTGTTAACATCTCCAGCGGTAAGATTTCACAATGAGCCCAAGTTGCTGCAAAAGATAAGAGAAGGCCTTGAAACCGAGGCAAGTTGGGACTTGGTTCCCCAGAATAGCTGAGCTTCACAGCTTCGTTGGGGGTCCCTCCAGGTTACTGGCTTTCGGGCGCCGAAGCTGGTTCTGCTGCCGCCTCTCCGGGTGCCCTGGTGTGAGTCACCCGGCGCGTCTCCACACCGGGCAGCGCAGCCCCGGGAGGGATCGCCCAGCTCCGACCTGACCCCAAGGGGTGAAACACTATCTGGGGGCTGGATGTGGGCTCAAACCCCCCAGCTGCAGCGCTGTCCTGCTGCGGTTCCACTGCTGCCAAGGGTTGATCTTATCACATCCGCGGGGAGCTGAGTTTATAAATGCACCCGTTCCAGTGCAGCGCGGGCACATGTTGAGGGCCCCCCGCTTTTGCATGTGCCTCCCGCAGAGTCCGCGGAAGGGCCAGGAAGGAATCCAGGAGTCCCGATTCCTCAGGATCCCTGCTTTGGCCACGCCGTCTGGTTGGAAGAGACGATGAAAGGCAAGGTCTCTTTGTATCTTCCCGTTGAGGTGGTAGCCGGAAGGCTCCCTGCTTTATCGGCAGCGTTGGTTCAACAGAGGAGAAAAACGCAGCCCGAATTGCCAGACAGCAAATAGGAGCCATTCCTGGGAATGTTTCCTTGAGTGAATGGGAACGTTGTTAGTGGGCAAACTGGAATCAATGTTACACTCATAATTTTATTTACACCCTTGCTGTGATCCTGATCTCTGCCCAGCCTGGAGTGCGTATCTGTACAGAGTTCACTTCAGTGTAAACACTTGGCTCTGCAGCATGTGTCGGTACATCAAATTGTCCGCCAGGCGCCTTCCTGAATGATTCTTTTCATGGGAGGCTTTTTTTTTTTTTCTCACGTCTTCTTCACAGCACTAGTCTAGCAAGTCTCCTTTTTCCAGCAGCAGGCCAGGAAGAAGCAACGGGTGTCCGCAGGGCAAAAAGTCCAGTTACCCACATGAGAGGGCCAGTGGCCTCGTGGCGCAATGGTCAGAAGGTCTTTGCCCTCTCTTTTCCCATCGGTATCGCTTGTTCCCGCAGTTCCCACCCGTGGCGGCGAGCGAAAACCTGCCTCTCGGTGGGCTGGAGGTTGTGCTGGGGACGCAGCTGCTCCTGAGCCCTCCGAAGGGTGTTACCATCTTGGTGAAACAACTTCGGGTCGTTGTGATGGGACACAATGTCACAGCGTCTGTGCGGGACGATGGGGCTCAGCGAGACCCCACGGGGTTGGTCAGGGCGTGGGGTGGGCTCAGAGGGAAAGCAGTGGCGGGGGGTGGAGGGACACGGAGCAGCTCACATCACATCTGGCCAACATCCTCGTACAAACATCTCAGACCTGTGAGCCACTCCATCCTGCCGTTCTGTTGGCTTTGCTCTGCTCGCTCTCCTCCTCCAGGCATTACAATGAGACTCTGAGTCTCTCTGAAGTCCTCCCCAGCATCGCCAGCTTACAACTGCCCTTCTGGGGGGAAGTTGCTCACCGCTCCGGCCACGCACGGCTCCTCGGGGCCGCGCTTCTCCGTTCCCATCACATGCTGTGCCCTGGAGAAGCTGGTGGCCGCCGGTGGGGCAAAGCAGATGCGCTTGGACGCCGGCGAGCTCTCGGATTTGGCGCTAATGCCCAGACAAACCCCAGGCTTTGAGGAGGCAAACGCTGCGTCTAGGAATTCGGATCAGCAGCTGTTAGTGAAAACCTCAGCAAGGCAGGAGGCTTCGGCGCTGCCGTTGCCCTCCAGGGATGACTTTGCTTTTTGTCAGGGTGTACGCGTTGCTTGCTCAGACCGTCTTGGAAAAAGAAGCCTCAATATCAGCTACACCGATGAGATCTGTTTTTTTTTTTTCCTTTTGTGGCTGAAACCCAAATCCTCGGTGTTTGCTGCCCAGCTGATGAACTGGAGACAGGATAAACCCTCCTGGGCACTGCGATAGTGCAAAGGTGCAAACGGCCCTTGTCTATCATCGTGTTTTCTGAGCAGATGAGGTGGATCCTGGGGAGTCGGGACTCCTGGCCCTGCTGCTCGCCCTGAAGCTTTATCTTCTGGGTGGAAAAGGGGGTCCTCAGGGCCCTGGAAAAGGCCCCATTAGACCAAAAGCTGAAATTAATTGCTGTGAACCTTCCATTTCTGCAGCATCCATGTCTCTTTGTCTCTCATAATCTTTTAATTTCTGGAACAAGAGAAGACAGCTGTAGGGAAGATGCACAGGAAGAAATCTGGGATGAATCGGGAAGATGGAGAGGAGAAACAAGCCCAAGAGCTCCTGTGTCCTGAGCTGGCAGCTCCCTTACAGAGCCCTCCTTGCTGGGACATGGGCAGGCGGTCCCAGATCGCAGAGGTGCCCACTGTTTTGGGTTGGTTTCGGTGGCGAAAGGGCCCTGTTTGCACAGTTTGGAAGTATCTCCCTGGTGCTCCTGGTCTGGTGGAGCAGCGCAGGGCTGTTATGATCCAGCTGGCCTGTGGAGGTCAGCCTCGGCTCAGGGAATCTCCCCGGAGCAGAAGGGTGGCCCAGCTCCTGCCCCTCTACACCCTGCCTGGGTCGGGGGCCATCAATGGGGCTGCACCTTTCCCCCCACCCAGGGTTTGGTGGGTCTCTCCACCCTCCCGTGACATCCCACTGCTCCTTCTTCATGTTCCAGAGGGGGAATGCAGAGGGGAACGTTTGACTTCTTGTGGGGTAGAGAATGAAGGAAATGAAACAGCCAGAACACTCGGTTCTGACCCCATTTTAACAGTGTGGGTGCGTTTGGGCTTGCCTTAGAGAAACGTTTGTCCCCATGTCCTAAGATCTGTGCCGCATCTCCAATGTGCTGACCCGTGTCTCGCGTTTCTGAGCGTGCAGGTCGGAGACAACCACAGATGGACATCAGGACTCTTCTTGGTGCTTTTCTGTGCTTTTGGTGTGGTTTTTTTTTTTTTTCAGATCCCACCTCATCCAGTGAGTGAAGAACACTGGAAATCGATGGGCATTTGTTTGCTCTTGTAGGAATCCCCACTCTCGGAATGCCACAAACCCCTCGGACAGCTCTGCAGCATGGATGAAGCACAGCTCTAGAGGTGGGACAGTTTTTGAAGGACCCGGGGAGCTGCATGACGCCTCTCTCCAAAGCCTACCAAGCAGGCCAGTGGGACAAGTGCCTCTTATTACGGCATTTTAAGACCATCTCTTTCCCACAAGGCATTTCCTTGGCCCATCCCTGATGGATCCCCACTGAGGATCCCGAAGCATGGTTGGATACTTGGGTGGTTCCTCTTGCTGCGTGCTGTCTGCACAGTGCCCAGTGCTAATTAGCAGAGCTGAGTTTAGGCTCCTGAAATGACCTCTGCTGCTGGGCTCCTGTCCTGCCCACGGGATGTGGATTTTATGCCGCTTTAGTCACTAATGACAGTGATTGTGATCATTATGGGCAATTGGGTTGCTGGAGCTCTGAAGCAAAGAAGGTACCCGTCGCAGGTGCGCAGTGAGGCTTCAGGGTCAATGGAGAACTGATGGAGAAGAAAAGTACATCTCACTCCTTGATGTCTCCCACAGCACTTTTCAACCCCTTTCAGGAAGACTGGAACAGGGAGATCTGAAGGTCTCATGTCCCTGTTTTTCTCGTAATAGATGGGACAGGTATTAAACGCAGCTTTCCGGAGTTGGTGCCTGGTGCTGCACCACAAGCCCTTGCTGCCTCCTTCACCTGACAAGGGCCATGTGGGAGCCTCTGCCATGCAGAAATACATTTTTCTTTTTCTTCTTCTTTTTTTTTTTTTTTTTTTTTTAATTCTGAATGAGCCTTGCCTATGGCAATACGGAATTATCTGACGTGGTGAGTTTGGTAAAAACCAAGGCCAAGGAGTCTGTCGGGCCTTTCTGCAGAGCTGTTCTATGCTGGACGTTGATGATGCCCTGTGGTGCCATATCATGGGGGATAAGAGCTCGGTTTAGGACAGTGTTTTGAAGGTCCTCGCCTTGCTGGTCCACGTGGCAGAGGTTGCTGCCAATACCCTTCGCTCCAAGCCCGGTGATGATTTGGGTTACCGGGTTTTCCTCTGGGCTGTGTAGGAAGTTCCCCTGGTGAAGGTCCAGGAGTTTCCCTGGAGCTGGGCACTTTGGGTGTTATCAAAGCAATAATTCTTCCCATTTCCCACCTAATCGAGTAAGGAGAGCTTAAACGATGTGGACGCTGTTGGTAACCCCAGCAGATGCTCGAAGACTCGCTGCTGCTCCCCGGCTGGGTAACCGTCCTCGCTTTGTGCTCCCTGGGCTCCATCACAGCCATTAAAGTGCGGAGAAGTTGGATTCACGTTTTAGACGAGCTCGGGTTCTTTGCTATTAGCAGGTTTCTATAGATGCCACAGAAAGCGTGTTATTAAGGCAGATGAAAGGCCAAGGAACGAGTTTGCTGTGCTTGTGCATGCCCGTGGGGTAAGCTTTCTGCCCCTCCCCCAGTTTTTTTTGTTGTTTTTTTTTTTTTTTATTATTTTATTGGATCCATCCTGCATCAAAGTGGCTTCAAGAAGCGAGCGAGCTCCCCAGAAGGGCCCTGCCACGGTGGTGATGGAGCAAAACCACAAAGTGTTTCACCGCTTGTGAAGTCCCGGGCTGATGGCTGGGCCGAGCCAAGCTGGCAGGTTCATCTTGGGCTTCCTGCAGCCTGTTCTTCTACCAAAAAAAAAAAAGAAGAAAAAGGCAGTCCCCCCCCCCTTTCTCCTCCCCGGAGCCTCCTCCACCTGCCCCGTGCGCTTGCTGACTTGTGCATTCCTCCTTCCACATGTTATAAAGATTAATCGCTCCAGTTGGAGCTCGGTGTGACTGGGCAAGGCGAGACATTCTTCTGTTGACATATTGCTACTTTTGACTAAGGGAAGCCAGACGTTTTGGGCTCGCCCCGGCCAGTCCATGTGTGGGCAAGCTCCTCGGGGTGTTTGGCCACCTCTTGTCTCAGGCACGAAGGGCAATGAGCCCCCCCTGGGCACGGCGCGGTCCCTGGCAGGAGGGATTTCTCTTTGCAGGATGCGCGGCTGCCTCTTGCTGTTGCAGATCCCATGGTTTTGCTCTGGAGACCAAAGGGACAGCCAGGTCCTTTGGTGGCAGTGGTCTGGGCAGGTTTGGAGATCACAGAATGATGGAATAGTTTGGGTTGGAAAGGACCTTAAAGGTCATCTAGTCTAACCCCAGATAAACATGACTCTTTGCTTTCTGCCTCAGGAATGGGAAAGCGTTGCTGTGCCGTGGGGCGGGAGTGGCTGCATTTGGGCAGCGGAGAAAGCAACACCTCTGTTGGACAGTGGGGAGCCTTGGTGGAACCATGGTCAAGGCTCTTGGGTCTGCTGCCACCATGGTGGCCTGTCCTCTGGGCTGGTTTCTGCTGGGTTTGCCAGTGCTGGAGGCAGCTCTGCCTTCGTCCATGCTTNAGCCCTCCTGGAGCCCCTTTAGGGACTGGAAGGGGCTCTAAGGTCTCCCCAGAGCCTTCTCTTCTCCAGGCTGAACCCCTCCAACTCTCTCAGCCTGTCATCACAGCAGAGGGGCTCCAGCCCTTGGATCATCTTCGTGGCCTCCTCTGGACCCAGAGTCGCTGCTGGAGCTCTCAAGCACCTCAGACCCTGGGGAGCTTTTGGCTGAACGCACGTACCCTCTCTCCAGACCCATATCAATCTCACAACCATACCAGATCTTCCTTCAGATCCATCCCTTACCATCTCCAGCCCTGAAGAGAGGAAAGTGGCTCCTGCCTTGCCCAGCTCCAACCGGGCACGGGGAGAGACGGGAGAGGCTGCGGCAGAGCCTCGGGAGAGACGAGGCTTTCCTCAGGGCTTCCTCTGGGCGTTTCTGCACCACCTCGTGCCATCCTCCCCTCTGCACATCTGCCCCGAGCCGGGAAGGCAGGGCTGGAGGCTGCGAGGTCAGACCTCAGAGGTAAGCGGCTATTTCTGGAATTTCACAGGAGAGAGAGCCTGGAGCAGGATGCACGAAGGGAAAGGGTCCATCACCTAGAGAAACGAGGATGGGGAAGAGGCAGAGGTCTCCCTGTGCAAATGGGAGCGGCGGAGGGGAACTGCTGTCGGGGTCGGGGGGAGAGGAAGCAAAAGCTGCAGATTCAGGTTGGATTTTAGGAAAAATAATATCTCCCGTCGCCTGGGCAGGCTGGGGAACTGCCGCCACGGGGGGTGAAGGACGTGTTGGAGCGCTGCAGACAGATGTTTGTGTAAACACCCGCCTGCCCTGGGCGAGGGAACAGGTTCGGCGGCTCCTTGGGCTCCAGCCCTGTTTCTCTCGGCGATTTGTGTGCGCAGCTCGCTCACCGGAGCGCTCGTCCCACCATTAACACGCGTTTTGGATCTGGAACAAAAGTTCAAATACACATTGCTTTTGTTGCATTTTGTCATCTATTTCTAGTCTCCTTGAGCGCTGCAAAACAGCTCCTGGGTATGAGCAGGATTATACAAATGAAGCTGTTGTAGGACTGTAATTTCAGAGCTTTTTTTTTTTCTTTCTTACCATTAGTTTTTTCTTTTCTTTCCTTTTTCCTTTACTAAAAAAAAAAAACAACACCCTTCTTTTGTGCACTTTGGACCAAGCTTGCCATATTTCTTAGAGTCTCCAGTGACTCCTTCATACTACAGACTTTCTGGAGTCCTCCTTGTTAGACCAAGAACTGCATGATTCATTGTGTGCTGGAGATTTAATACTGCACGTAAAACATTCCCGGTTCAAATTTGTTTTCTTTCTTTCCCCCCCGCTCCCCTCTTTTTTTTTTTTCTTTTTCTTTTTTTTCTTTCTTGGCTTCTCACTTACATCCCGGAATTTTTTCGCGTGATATAAAATAAATACATTCCCAAATATGTCCAGTAAGAAACGATCCACTTGGATTTTTCGGCTGCCGTTTTAAAGACCTTAAAACAATTCGGTGCTGTTCGGCTTTCTCCAGGGACAGCTGTGTGTTGGGAAGACCGTCATCTCCCACCTCTCGGACCATCTCCCACCTCTCGTGGCCTTCTGAAGATGCACATCACTTCGTGAAGAGCTCAGCCTCTGCGTGCAGCCGGACGCCTGCGTTTGGAGGCGGATGTTGCTCACTGAAGACTCCTGGGATTTCTTTTCCAATGGAGAGATGTAGGTTTTTTTAGTGCCTAAATGGACCTTTTTGGTTATTCAACCTGGCTGAATCCCATCCTCTAAGGTCACCAGTGGTGGCATGTCCCGTCTTGGAGTTAATCAGTAGGTGGTTCGTGTCTGATGTCATCTGTGACTGGACAGCCATCCCAGGAGAAGTGGCTGGGGTCAGCTTCTTCTGAGGACAAGGTCCTCTGATGGGCAGTTAAATTAATGAAAGGATGAGGGGGAACAGTTTTAAACTGGAAGACAGTAAATTTAGGTTAGATTTTAGGAAGAAATTCTTGGCTGTGAGGGTGGTGAGCCCCTGGCCCAGGTTGCCCAGAGAAGCTGTGGCTGCCCCATCCCTGGAGAGGTTCAAGGCCAGGTTGGACGGGGCTTGGAGCAACCTGGGCTGGTGGGAGGTGTCCCTGCCCAGGGCAGGGGGTGGCACTGGATGGGCTTTCAGGTCCCTTCCGTCTCTAGCCATTCTAAGTGATGACCTGAACCTGAGAAGAATTAGTTGAACCCTTTAATTACAGGTTGCCTTATGCTTGCCTGTAGCAAGGTCTATCTGTCCTGCCCAGGCTCCTCTTCATCTGCATTTTTTAAATATATGGTAATGAAATCAAGTCCCTCTTAGCCATGTCCTGAGAATCAATTTTTCAAAGGAGCCCAAGGCTGTGTTTCCCAGGACCTGGGAAACGGGCGCTTAGATCCGCTCTGGGCCCTTCATAAAGCCCTTGGGGAGTTTGATTTCCAAAGGGACCTCAGCACCCTGGCAGTTTCCATCAGCCTTGCTGTCCAAGGAGCCCATCCCCAGGGTGCAGGGTGTTTGGAGCAAGGTGGTCCTGCCCGAGGACGTGCTGCCTGAAGCAGCGCTCGCGGCAGCGATGGAGTCACGTCACCTACAGCTAAGCGTGGGTTAGCTTGGGTGTAGCAGCACATGAAAACTCTTCGACTTGTTGAAGGCCAAGAGCACCTGCTGGTTCTGCACCATGCCCTGGGGACACGTTACCCTGCTGGGCGCTAAGGATCTTCTGCCGTTTCCCGGTAGGCGCTTGCCTCCATCCCGCTTGTTTCCCAATGGAGCGCTAGTTTGCATCGCAGCTTGGGCTCAGGATGCAAATCCCATGACTCCTCTCGTTAACGTGGCAATTTGGGCCCATGGCGGAGCTGGTATCTCTGTGCTCGAGTGACTTGAGCAGCTCCTGTGTGTGTGTGTGTGAAGATATTTACAGGGCCAGGCAGCGTTCCTGCTTCCGTGCCTTGTGTAAACACCTCGGGGGTCTAATGCAATTCCTGGCTGCCATGACTCCTCTGCTCCGCTCGAGGAACTGCCTGGAAAGACGGCGATAATCGTACGGGTTTTGCTGGACTGATGTGTGCTGGGACAGGCTCAACTTGGAAACGGGGACTGTCGGAGCCAGCGGCAGCAGGATGACGGGAGCTGCTGCCATCGGCCTCGCACCAGCCACCATCCCGGAGGACTCTTCCAGCTGGCACGAAAAACCGCCTCCGCAGAGGTGGGGGTATTTCAGGAGGTCCACTCCTGGCTCTCCTTCTCCAGTGACCCCAAATGAGACCTTTGCAGCACCTCAACCTTGGAGAAGAGGGTTTGCTGTCCCCCTCTGAAGAGCTTTCAGCCACCATCATACCTCCATGCTGGGAGGTCCCAGCTCCTGCTCCGACACCAGGCTACGGACACCCAGGGATGGGGGCTCCTGCCCCACAGCACCATCCAAACCTGCAAAACCTGGGGAACGGAAGGGGAGGTGGCGAGTGATGGACCAGAGGCTGTAGGGTAAGTCTCGTGGCTTTTTCCTTTAGTTTTGTATAGGGTCTTGGCTTCTTGTTGGCCAAGGGAAAATTGATCCCAGGGCTGTGACCACCCTTTGTACATTCCAGAGGGCTTTTCCAGGAGCGGTTCTTCTGCAGGTGCATCGGCTGCATCCCCACCAGCCGCGCCGGCGGTACCCGGGGGCTGCAAACCCCGCCGGCCGCCAGCGCAATCAGCCAGCCATCGCGCCGTGGAGCCTGTGGATCCCGCGGTTCCCGGGCTGGCTCGGCGGAGGAACCCAGTGCTGCTTTCATTCACCAGCCTGTAAACACCCGGTGGTTCAGGCGTTGCTTCATGTGTGGTTCAGCCATGGCCACTGTGGGGGCTGCAGCTTCCCGGCCAGGGTGGGGCAGGCAGCTGGGGGCTGTAATTGCTTCAGCCACCCCACTTTAATCCACCTCTGTTGGTGAGTCAGTGCCCCGAGGGGCTTAAGTTAAGAGCTTGGGCTCACTATATATAGTCAGCGGGGCTGCGAGGAGGCAATTCAGGAACCTGCCACTCCCCGTTGGCTCCCTGGGTACCGGAGTCAGGAGAAATACCCCGAGATGGGGAGTTAAGCAAACCTGTTTTACTTAATGCTGGGCCTAGACAAGGAGCCCATCTGCGGTCAGTCGTTGCAGTTCAGCCGTGGCTGAGGCAACTTCTCAAACCACTTGAATTTGCTCTTAAGACGGCGTCTGACGGGGCCGTCTCGTGGGGCAGAGCTCGGGGGCGGATGGGCCCCGGGAGCCAGGCTTTGTCCTCCCACCCCATACTTCACGCTCTGTTTCTAATTCGGGGTGGTGGGGGGCTGCTCGTGTCTCCCCTGTCCTGCAGCCCCGCGGGCTGTTCCCGTGCCGGTGTGGGGGACCGCGTGTCCCCATCACCCCACGGCATCTCCCCCAGCATCACAGCTCCTCTTCATCGACTTTTGTTTCCACTTGCGGAGGGCAAATACCGAGCTCATCCGCAGCCATGCCTCCTGCAGAGCCATCGCTGCACCAGACGCAGCCGCCCCGGGGGGCTGAAGCTCCTGAGGACCCAAACCTCCACCCCCCCAAGGTGATGGAGAAGGGTGGCTTTACATCGGGGCTTCCTCTGTGCCTGGCTTGGCTGCGTTGGCTACCACACTTGGCTGAGCGCAGGGATGTAGCAACTCCCCAGCACACATGTTAGTGGTTTTGAGGGCTAAATTGGACCTTGAGAATTAGCAGCCTTGTAAGTCAATAACAACATGTCCTAATGAATGCAAGATGTCCCTAGGAAATGAAGGCTCCTTCCCTCGACTGGGATCCTGTGACTGGGAGAGGACCAGTAAACAAGAAGGAATGCTTCAACTGGAGATGAGCAGGAGATACAAAGTCGACATCTAGATCTTTCAAACACACCCCAAATGTGGG
>VWZL01004724.1:175306-200701 GCA_013396915.1 Stercorarius parasiticus | reverse complement strand
GCCCAGCAATGATATCCGCCAGCTCCCTCAGCACTCTCAGGTGCATCCCATCGGGGCCCATGGGCTTATGAATATCTAATTGACCTAATTGATCTCTCACTCGATCCTCCTCAACCCAAGGGAAGTCTTCTTCTTTCCCCGTTACTTTCCCCAAAGCCTGGGACTCCTGAGGGCTGGGCCGAGCAGTAAAGACCGAAGCAAAGAAGGCATGTAGTAACTCTGCCTTCTGTGCATCCTCCGTCACCGTGGCTCCTGTCTCATTCAACAGTGGGCCCACAACTTCCCTGGTCTTCCTTTTGCCGCCAATATACTTGAAGAAGCCCTTCCTTTTGACCTTGACATCCCTTGCCAGGTTTAATTCCAAGGAGGCCTTGGCTTTCCTCATTTCATCCCTGCATACTCTGACGGCATTCTTGTAATCTTTCCAAGTGGTCAGTCCCTTCTTCCACATGCTGTAAGCTTCCTTCTTCCACTTGAGCTTTTTCAGAAGCTCCCTGCTCAGCCATGCAGGTCTCCTGTGTCCCTAGCACAATTTCTTGCTCCTAGGGATGCATCTATCCTAATCTTGAAGAAATTTCTAATTGAATACATTTATATATTTTTTTTAAAGTTCATGGAGGGTTCTGATAAAAGAAAATTTCATAAACTGATTAACCACTTAATCTGCAATGAAATACCTTTGTGCTGTAAGAAGTTAGATAAAACATTTGTTCTCACGTTTCTGGTCTTTATTGCTTCCCATACTAATACTGCTTGAGTTTGTAACTAGCACTATTGCAAAACAGAAGATATGTTTACTTTAATATCAAAAATGTTGCTTGTTACTTATTTTTAGAATGCATCATTCAGAAGCTATTTAAAGATGCAAATTATTGTAGCAAAACATCATGGGGCCATAAAGATTTATAAGCTGTTAAATGATCTCCAGGGCAGAAGCAAATAACATGTAACACCTGGCATAGACAGTATGTTTAATGATAATACAAATCCTTTATGGTACATTAACACCTTCAGAAATGAATAATGTCCTAAAATCAATTCCATAAAAAGTTACAGATGAGGGTCAACATGTAATGTAATTGCACTGAACAAAATTAGCAAATAGAATTTATCTAACTCCTTTATGCAAGCTCTCTTACCATTAATATTTCCCAATAAACAGAATTTAAGGTGTGTTTGTGATGGATGATATTTATTTCCTTGAGGAACTGGACTATTTTGTTATTTATCAGAATTAGAGCTAGTACGCATCCTATTCCTCATTACGTGCCTAATTAATTTGCTGTATTAAAAATTCATCTTACTTTGTTCAGATCAGGCAAGCCAAAACCTTTTAATTTCATTGTGCTCAAAAGATTAATTTTCTCTGATACTGTAAGGACTAATAATTTATTCATATTACCTGAATCAATCAGAAAATTACTTTTTTTCCCACACACATTTATTGCAAAGCTAGAGGGCTTCCTAGGCACTTCTTTTCCTGTAAATTTGAAATATTTAATTGGCAGTAATGGTGCTAGATTGAACTAAACAATGGGAAATTTTGCAGCACATAGAGGGATATATAATTGCTTCCCAGTGAAAGTAAGGCAGCAAATGGTCTTGCTTAACACCATACTTTTAGTGAAACTAAATGTTTTAGGGTTTTTTTCTGCTTTGAAAGATAGCTAAGAGCTTGTGAAAACTGATCCTAACTTTTGCTTTTTGAATAATTAATTCCATTACTTGTTTTTCAACATATCAAGAAAACAGAACAATTAAAATTTCTATGACAATACAGTGGTGTCAAGAATTTTAAAAACAAACTAATAAATAATTGGATGGACAGTCTACATATTCTTTGTGTTCAAAAGTCTAAATAATTTTGATAAAAGATGATCTTTGTTATAGACAAATATTCAGTTCAGCTATGTTATTTGAAAATTTTACATTATAGATATAGCTGTACATATCTGAAATGCATATATGATGAAATATGTCATTTTGTTTCCTACTGAAGATTTTTCAATCTGTTGGAAAATATTGTGATTTTACAAATTTTCTGATATTTGAAGTTTTTGTTGTTAATCAGTCTATATTAATCTCTGACTTCTTTTCTTAGAATTATTAAAGTGAAAATGTAAGTCATTGTGTTTGATCAAGATTGAACACAATGTTTACATTCCAAATTCTAATATGGACTGAAAAATTACAATTGTATCAATTCTTTCCCCCTTTTACCCCATTGTAGGATGCAACCTATTCCATATGTAAATTGACTTTAAAAACAAAACCATATAGCTTCTTCAGACTATGGGCATATATTAAATCAATGTTCACAATTTTCACTGAGAAATATGATGACTAAGATATTCTATTTATCACTGGCTCAGAATGAGATTTATCTTGGCAGACATTAACTGTCTTTAAATCTGTCATCGAGTCTAAGACAAACTATGGTGATTAATTTCATTTCAGAGTCAATGAAAAGAGACTGAAGACATACAACCATAAGACAGATGGAAAGAATAGACATTTTCAGGTGTTTTCTTTTCCGTAGATCACAGGGCTTAGATGATTTGATAGGTACTTAACTTATAGGAGGATGAAGAGAAGCAAGATGAATCCTATCCTTGATGAATGAAGGAAAGAAATAAAAAACATTCACCTAAAAGCATATCCGTGCACTAAAATATAGGTCAAAAAAGAAAGGATCCACTTGTGACACTAACGGAGTCTTACAAATTTCTGATGTCCAAGAACTTGCCATCATCTTCACTTTTATGCAGGATAAATGCCACTTAGAGATTTGTCTATGATCTTACAGACTTTAATTTTAAGGAAACAGATATTATATTTCCAATATGCATTAAAATTCATAACAAAAGTATCATTTTTTTTGTGACTTAAACCTCACTACAATTTTTTTATTTACATTTCTTTTTTTTTATGTTCTTCAGATTTTTTACCTGTAAAAGAAAGTGAAAAATATGATTTTTTTTTTTAATAATAAATTTTTACTGCATTTTCAAAGGTCTGAAAAACCCTTTATTTTTGCAGTTCAAATTATGGAGAGGCATATGTTCGATTAAAGTATAACTTTTATCTAAGTCTTCATTAATATCCAACTTTTTATCTAAAAGACAATCCCAATTTCATGCAAACTTATTTATCAAAAAATTATCAAAAGCTGCTGAAGAAGAGTCTACTCCCACAGCTCTTATTATATAGGGCTAAAACAAAAACAAAACCAAACCCAGCACCCTGAACCTGCAGAGTGGAAGTATGACTCTCCAGCAAAGTGGTTGAAACACTGATCCATGAAGAATGAGTCCCAGTTGCTAGTACAACACATGCAAGTGCCATTTCATGTAAAACTGTTACGCAAACAGGTGTTGGAAAGAAAACTCAAGCTCTGCATTCTGTCATTTTGGATTAGTATTCTTACCTTTAGGCAACAGCTAGCCTTAAACTACTCTCCACAAAAGTAAGAAATTTGAGGATGAATTAGCTCAAGAAATAGAGGTCTCCAAGACACCGGATAGGAAATAGAAAGGCACAGCAGTTTCTCCACCTCAAAGCTCACATCTTAAAAGTCAGGTATTTTCTCTTAAGGCAGACAACTGTCTTTTATAAGCAACAGGATCCTGAAGAGCTGTATAAATTATTCTCTAAGAATAGGAGATTCACAGGATTGTACCTCTCAGGCTACGTCTATCCCCATAAACTTAAAAGGCAAGTCATGGGCTTGAATGCTGGCATGTGCTTCTCTGTGCTATTTAATTGCCTGCATGGTCTGTGGCATGTTTTGGCCATGCCATGCTGGCTAGCACACTGCCAGAAAATGTTCAGACATGGTGTGGGGGATAAAAAACTCACTGTAAACAGCCTGGTTGAGGCAAACCTTCTCTGAGACAGAAGAAAATCTAGATGTTAATCACCGTTTCACAGAGGTGAGGACAGAGAATAGTTCCTGGCTTCTTTTATGGCACACAAGCATAGCCTAATGGAAAAAGGCGTAATTTTTGCATCCCATGCTAGGGACAGACATAAATATTTGTTGCTATGTAAAAACACTTATTTAAATGTGCAAAGAAGTTTAAGGTCAAAAGCTGCTTGATTGCATAGTTAAACATCCCCATGATTAAGCAGCACCAAACATGAGTTTTTAAGAATCTAATTCTAGATTCAGGTCCTGTAATCTCCATGTGTAATTTTGCTTCAGTTACCTTTCTAGACTTCTTTTTTTTCTGTATAACAACCAGCTTCAACTTAGTTTTCCCTCTCTCTGTCTAAAATTCCACATATCACACTTCTCTGGGATTTATGTATCAATTATTACACAATTTCCCCATCAACACAGCAGATGTTAAGAATGAGACATTGCAACACTTGCCTAAAAGCATCAATCTTGTGGCAGCATGGGGAAACTAAGCACAGTTAGGTAGCAGTAAAAGTTATTTAACATGTAGTGATAAGGAGCTTGCACTACCTCCTCAGTCTTGCATACAGTTGCGGAATGTGCGTGGCCTCAGTTCTGTTAAATATGTGCATATGTTTATATATGTTACTGTAATGAAATTAGTATAAATGAATTTCTGGATTTGAAAAGTTTATTATACAGACAAATCTAGGAGACTCTACTAAAGCACCTCTTGTAAAACATGAATTTGAATTTGAAATCTGATAACAAACCGTGCCTTCAAGGTCCTTATATAAATTGCCATATAGTATCAAGTCCTGGTTCAATCAAGCATGATTTTTCAGCATGATACTCTGCAGTCTTTAATTCCTGCCAAAACCAAACACACATACCTTCATAAATCCTTGATGATCTTTTCTTGTCTAAAGCTGCTTATGCGTCCTGCAGCCCTCTGCTCTGTTATATAAACAATTCACAGAAACATCATGAGCTGGTTGCATATGCGATTTTTTAATGTGCAAAACATTTTAATTGTTTGTTTAGCTTAATGGTACTAAAATACTTAAATGATACCAATAGATTTTAGTTATTTAGTAGTGGTGTTGCATATAGGAACACTATGATGCAGTGATATAAAATTAAGAGGGTTTGGGTTTTTTTGTTTTTACTTTTAATAACAACTGTTAACTATTGTATATGGAAGGTGCACTGTATGGATATGAGTCTTTTGATGCAAGCCTCTTTTGATTTGTTCAATTTGACCTTCACATAATAAGTTAATTGAATTTATTTTCTCAACATATTGGGCACATTCTGAAATGTTTTATATTGTAATGTTGTAGCATGTTCATACATGTTTGACTATTAGTAACCTGATATCACAAATAAATATGCATTTTATATACATAGCAGGACTAGTAATAAGCTCAGATTGATCTAATATAATGTAAAAAGACAGGGGTTCTGGATGCATTAGGGTTTTTAGACCTGAATTTAGATTTTTGCTGAACATTGGTGTATATATTCAAAATTGAAAACCTTATACTCCTCTGTGAACTGCTGCCTGACAATGAAGCATAGAAAACCAGTTGACTTGAGTGACACTTTGACTAGAAGATTCCTTGGTTTCCTCAGGATGTTCTTCTCCATATAACAGAGCTTTTCTGAACTTGTAAGCGCTGAGCAGTTCTGTGATTAAGCTGATGCAGTTGAGGTCTGCAAAACTTGTAATAGTATGAGTAAATTTTGTAAAATGACTCTTTTAAGTATATATGTGTGTGTGCAAATATATATGTATAAAGAAGAGTTGTTCTAATTATTAAATAAATCGCTAGTTAGAAGATTCAGAAAAATGGTGGAAATAATGGTTTCTGTGCTTTGTCTATTTGAAGACATTTTGCAGTTGCCATGAAAATACATGATATAACAAGATACTTAAGGTAATTATAATTTCTTCTACTGTAGCTACTGCACAATGAAAAAGCAGGAAGAAAGTTAGGGATTAGAATAGTTACCATGAATGTATAAGAAAAAACTTGAGCTTTATAGGCAAATTCCACTGGTTAAAACACAGACGCTGTCCCATAAGTCAGCACTAGATTTAGGCTTCTTTCCAGCTTTGTAAGGTCTATAACTACTAAAGCTATAAAATTGTGCTCCTTTTTATGTTTTCTTTGTATGACCCAATGATTCTTGAATTATGTTCTGCAAAGTGGAACCATGGTAATAGACTTAGAAGCTCAGACAATAGTTAGAGCACTTAAGTGGAAAATTGAAATATGGTTTTTAATCTACTCACATGCAGAAAGGAACTGGACCTCTATCTCCCTCTTCCTAAGTAATTTTTCTCTAACATACAGGCAGTTGTTGAAAAAGCAGGCAGATTCAAAACTGGTTTAAAAAACGAAGCAAACAAACATACCTGAGCTTTGCCCAATTATTTGGAAGAATGAATGTAGATACATGATCTTACCTGGGAACTCCAGACTGCTAAAAGACCTTTCTATATCTCCTGAGTGAGGCATTCAAAGGAAGACTTAAGCTTTGTATCTTCACCTGGTGTACTGTGAGGGCTAAATCTAAGTATATTCTTCCTCAGTGTTTTGAAAGATTTGGCCCATAGTCAGTATCTCTACTGTTCCTTTTTTGACCCACATTCACTATTAATAGGTAGTTGATATGATAGAGCTATATTTTAACCTATAGTCCAAACCAGAGTCAGTGAAGTGGAATTCTATCTGATCTGTGTCAAGAGGGCTTGTCAGTATACGCGTTTATCAGGTACAGTGATAAAGATGGAACTTACGATCTTGCAGCAGCAGTAAAATCCCTTGGATAATGACAAAATATAATGACATGGATGCTGAGAAGAAGGTGATAGCTTTATGAAGAGAGTGATGTAAAAATATACACAGCACAGTGCTTGCATCTCTGGGAGCAATATTTTTGACGCTGCCATCAGAGCATGTGGTATAGATCAGCTATTTATGCTGATATGTTATCTTACATTCCATGGAAGATACAGAACAAAATATGATTCTTTTTATGCAATATAGAGAAACCAGAAGTAAAAGTAAAACATTTGAGGTTTTTGAAAATATAAGTACATTTTTATGTGGAGTCGTTATACATTTTTAAAAGTTAATTACTTCAAACAAACATAACCATGCCAAATGATAAAAAACCAAAACCACTCAGATTTGCATGAAAATAAAAATTCATTTTTCACTAAACTTCATTTTCACAAAACTTACAGTGGTGATTTCCCATATCTGAGGCAGTGTTTCGGAGAAATTCTAGAAACATAAAATATAACATTTACATAAGAGAGCCCAAATGTACATAAATTGTATAAAATATGATGTTTAATGTGTCGTGATTATTGCATTTCTCTGAATAAACATGCCAAGGCTATCTTACATGACAAAAAGAGTAATTTGCACTACCTCATAAAATGGCAATATTTTCCCAGCTTGAGTCCAAAGAGAGTTTATTTTATTGATGGTTCATATTTTGCATGAACACCATATACTCATTTGAGCCCTTTTAGATGACCTTTAATAGGAAGTTAAGACTTGCAATGATGAGAATACTTTTTTTTATGTAAAAGCTCCAGACTGCGGTGCTCAATTTCCCTCATTGAAAACCATCTAGGTTTTGATGATAACCCACAAAAGACAAACTATTTTAATGACAAAAAGCAAGATTTAAATTTTTATGGGTTGGTTGAAAGAATTTTCTAGTTAAAGTAATAAACCTTCCAAGCTTTTTCCCTGTGCAATTTCACCTTTTACCATCTTTGTTAAGTTATAAAACTGTTTTTTTTTTTTTAATGTTAGTATGACACACTGCCCAAAGTTTATCTAGAGTTTTAGAAACCTTTTGTGAGTCCTAGACGCAGCTCCTACTGTGTCATTAAAAAAAGGGGTACTGTAGTAAACGTATCTTTGGGGGATGATTTTCATGGACACTTTTTATTGATCTAGATCCCATCAGAACACCCTCTGCTAATTTCCCTGAGGGACAGAGTTAGACTGACAGCTTACAATAACAGCAGACACCTTTTGTTAGTAGTAGTAGTACAGAAATTCTACACATTATTCTATGCAATACCTTCTTTATAAAATCAGTCTGGATAATTTCAAGTGAAACTATTGTCTGCTCATTAACCAGAGATTTAGAGGAAGATGACAGGTTTTGCAATACTAAGATAAGACATACTTTAGCCAAGAGGATATCAAGTTGTGACTGTTTAGGACAGTAAATGACTGGCTTGTTGACAAAATGTCACGGCAGAGTTTGAGAAGCCAAGTGTCAGAAAATTAAAACAGGATTGTAGAAACTGAACCAGGTGTATGAAATATCCATGGTTGTTGCTCATGGACTTCTTGTTTTCTTCCGTGTCTCCTATTTCTAATAATTTTTCTAAACAATTTTTAATGTGCAAGTTTGATCTTTGGATTCTTTTGGGGGGAGTGGTTCTTCTGCAAGAAAAAGAGAACATTCTCCTTTGGATTTTGCTCCTTAAGTGTATGGAAAAATAATCTACTTAATTACATTTGCTGTCAGATTGTTCATGGTCCTTGAAACATTGAAGTGTCATGCTAACAGTGTGTCATTTTGAAGAATCAAACTGATAGCTTTTGGTAATAACCTGTGTGTGACCAGAGATAATCTCATATTACAGATAACTTGGAAGGTCTTTATTTCTGTTTCTTATCAATAGCATACTCCTAAGATTTATAGAATAAATGCTTGCAAGAAAACCATGAGAATCTTCCATGCACCTGAAAGATAATTTCAAGTGCCTGCTTCTGAAATGGAAGTTAAACAGCTCTCAGCACTGCAAACGGCAGTAGATGGGTTTCTTTGGTCAACCGCATTGAGTACCAAAAGCTTTTTATTTGTGCTAGGTTTCTTCTGCTAATTTACTACTATGATAAGTGAAAGGAACTTTAAAAAGGTGTGTTAAGATTGCACTGGAAGGAGAAATGCAAAGGAGAAGAATTAATATGTTCATACTTTGGGTGCAAAGCTCAAGAGTAAAAGTGTATTAAAATGAGGCTGGCAGACTGAAAACCTTGTTCAGAAGTTTCTGTGATAAGAAGTCACACATAATGGACAGAAAGCTAATGGAA
Organism: Stercorarius parasiticus; assembly: GCA_013396915.1. NCBI lineage: Eukaryota > Metazoa > Chordata > Aves > Charadriiformes > Stercorariidae > Stercorarius > Stercorarius parasiticus. The sequence continues at coordinate 191,662 of VWZL01004724.1, read as the reverse complement.
ATAACGGCACAGGGGAAATAGAACAGGAAAGCAATAAGTGTAAAATAATAAGTGTAAAATGATGAAAAGTGTACTGTATTCAGGACATGACTTCCTGTTTTCTAAAATCTATTTTCTCAGGTGTAGTAATGATAAACAACATGAAAGAAAAATCAGAAGGATCCAAAATCAGTGCAGAGTGAAGAATTTACTGAAGGCATAGGGGAAAAGATGAAGCAAACATGAAGTTTCAGTTGTTTCTGCTGCACAGTACAAAAAGGCCACAAAAGATCTATGGATTTGCTGTTATGAAAAAAAAAAAAAAGCTTCCTGAAGGGAGGGAAGAGAAAAGCAGGATAAAAATGTGCAGACACATTGCAGAGCATAAGAGATTGCCTTGTATGATGGACAGTTCTAAAACCTTCTTTTGTGGCTGCTGAGCAGGACTGAACACAGAAGTGAAGAACTGTCTGATGTGCACTTAGAGAGAAGCTGAAAGGAAGAAAAAAACCTTCTTTTATTTTCTTCAGTGCTGAAAATACTCAAACCTATCATATGGTAAAATTAAAGCAAGGCATATGTAGCCTGGACTTTAAAAAAAAAAAAAAAGAAAATCAGAAAAAAAACAAAAACAAAACAAAGTGTGACCATAAACCACACTATTCCCCACAGTGAATTATTCAAAGATCTTCTTTGGTAAGCAAATTCCATTAAATAGGACTGATTATTTTAATGAATTGTGTGTATGTTGTTATGGGGCAGCTTATATTTCCCCTTAGCTACTTTCTCTTCCTCTGGGGAATTAAAAGAATCTTTACTTACCAATCCTTACACTTCAGTACATGATTTTTTACTTGTTTTTCCTAGACTTAGTGATTCCTTTGAGTTTTCTGGGCAATAAATCATGCTCTGTCACAGAGAATGACTGCTTAGCCAGAAAAAGAACTAGAAGCATATATTGATGATGATTATTGCATATTAAAAATATTAACACTTATACATTTAATTGTTGATTGCCTACAAGTAGGGTGGAAACATTTCCAAAGAAGAATATGTTATGAATCACAGGGACACCTTATATACTTTGCAGAAGGGAAAATATTAAAAAGTTGTTTTCTGTTGGAGATTTTTTGTTTGGTTGGTTGGGGTTTTTTAATTTCTTAGAAGTAAAAAAAAAACGAAACCAAACCCAAACATATTTTTTTCTTTTTTGTGAAATAAATATTTTTCAGTTCCTGTTCCAGAAAGGATAATCCTCTTTCTAAGCTTTCTTCTTCAGAAATCTCAAGGACTTTTCAGACACCTGAAAAACCAAATTTATACCTAATTAGGCTATTAAACAAGCACATTAATCTTACTGCTGCTATAAAAAATGGTCAAGCTGCTACAGGTATCAGATACTGCAATGATACTATGCTTGCATCTTAAATAAAAAAACCCAAACCACAATGAAGTATTTAATTTAGCCTCAAAGTACTATGCTCGATATGTTGTGGGCTTCATAAAAATCATTTTCATTACTACTGTCTTTTCAGATTCTGAGCGTTGAAAAGATGACAGACACTCTGTCATAGAAAAGAACAAAGACCTTGTGCAAAGTCATCTACAATATAACAAGGCTATTTACAGAAATGCAATAACAAAAGGTTGAATTTGGCATCTTTAAAATTATTGTTATTTCAATTATTTTTGAAGAAAAACTGTGACATTAAAAATATAACAAATGATTTATGAATACTTGAGTTGGTGGTATGATAATCTGGTCAGCCTTGCATTTATTTCTCACAGAATAAAGCAATAATACAATTATATGCAAATTTATATAGAATCATAGAATGGTTTGGATTGGAAGGAACCTTAAAGATAACCTAGTTCCAACCCCCCTGCCATGGGCAGGGGCACCTCCCACTACACCAAGTTGCTCAAAGCCCCATCCAACCTGGCTTGAACACCTCCAGGGATGGGGCATCCACAGCTTCTCTGGACAACCTGTTCCAGTGTCTCGCCAGACGCACAGTAAAGAGTTTCTTCCTAATATCTAATCTAAATCTGCCTTCTTTCAGTTTAAAACCATTAAGCCTCATCCTACCCCTACACTCCCTGATAAAGAGTCCCTCCATATCTTTCCTGTAGGCTCCCTGTAGGTACTAGACGGACACTATGAGGTCTGCCCAGAGCCTTCTCTTCTCCAGGCTGACAAACCCCAACTCTCTCAGTCTGTCTTCATAGTAGATCTGCTTCATCCCACTGATCGTTTTTATGGTCCTCTCTGGACTGACTCCCACAGATCCATGTCCTTCCTGTGCTGAGGACTCCAGAGCTGGACGCAGTACTCCAGGTGGGGTCTCAGAAGAGCAGAGTAGAGGGGCAGAATCACCTTTCCTCAGCCTCCTGGCCATGCTTCTTTTGATGTGTACCAGGAGGACCATTTAGAATTTCTTCAAAATTAACCCACATAGTTATTTTCCCATTGGCAAATGGGAGATGAGGGACAGTGGAACACACTGTCCAATCAAGTATCAATCACAATATTCAAGACAGTAGTATTAACTTCCCACTTTTCTTATTCGGCACTGAAATTATATTTTTTATTTTCCCTGCACATGTCTTTATCAGGAAAGTTCCTTTGTTGTTAGCTAAATAAGGAATTGGCAGTGAATGTGATCCCAGTAGTGAGGCCCACCGTCATGGTCCTAATGTGAAAGCAGACTCAGCGTAACATTTTGAATCACTTCAATGTATTGATTCAGCATTTCTGAGATAAGTAACTTAAACGAATAAATTTAGCATAATATCAGGTTTGAGTATAAAATAAGAGACATCCTTCACAATGAGGTACATTTGACACATAGGTTTAAAATTTATACACATACACACAATCCCTGGTGTAAAATAAATAAATAATACAGACTTGCCATGGCTTCACTTAAATAGCTGTAGCTTAAAGAAAAGTTCTGTGTGAAGAAAAAGGCTTCTATAGAGTTTCTTCTTGATAGTTGAATTTAAGTTATTTGCTGCACAAATCATAAGAGCCATCCCACCACGTCTCTGTGATGCCAATAAGATCATAGCCCTGGATGCGTGCGCACGTCTCCAACTCTTCTTGCTTTTTTCCCATTTTTTCTTGCTTATTACCACAGTCTAGGCTTGCAAGAGGTCAATATTTGCTTGTGATGTTCTACCTGAACTCCTTAAGAAGAAATGCTCAAATTTTCGCTGAGAAGGGATACATAGTAGCTTAGATTGGCTTTCCCACTGCTGTAGAAGCTTATTGTTTTAGAATATGAGGCCAAGTTCAGAGTTAGTGTAGGGAGACGATGATGCCAACTTGGCCTATTAAAATCCTCTTTAAAAGATTTTGGCTGTCTTTAAAATAATAATAAGCATGATGATCTAATACAACAGCCTACAATAAAAGTACTGGAAAACTGTCTTAGGGAAATGTTACTTCAGCATTTGCAATATTTTCTGGTCTTCTGTAATGTGTATTTCCCATGAAGTGGTGAGTAATACTACTTAATATATGTCAATTAGCCAAATGGTCTGTATTTCATATTTTTTAAATTTATTTCCCATCAGGGATACAATTTGCTTATCCTCATTATTTCTCATCCTGTACATTTGATCTCTACAGAATTTTAATTTTCTATTACCTCTATGACTTTAGGCAGTGAGCTGAAGTCTGCATTGGGGGAAACATGCACAGGAACAATTCTGATTTTAGCAAGACCTGAAAAATTAACCTTCCACTCAAAAAATGAGGGAAATATGAGTTCTGCATTCACAGTCTTCATGAAAGAACATATTGAGCTGTTCCTCCAGTCACAGCCTATAACTGGAGCTATAGAGAGGAAGAGACTTCAGTAAAGAACATGATGATTCAGGGACTGTAGCCAAATCTCTCATGCATTTGATTTCTGTGGGACTTATGCTTAAATTAAAAATATTCTTAATTGCTTATGTTATCATTTTCTTTAGTCAAAGCCTAGGGAACAGGGCAGAAAAATGAGTATCATGATGGGCTACTGCATTTCTACTTTATGTGTTTGCTCTAGGAAGGGTGGATTATCAATCCAAAAGCTAATTCAGAGAGTGAAGGGGCAAAATGGGTGAAGAAAGAGGGGTAAAGCTATAAGAGACTCTTTACAGGAAAGCAAGGTAGATGACAACAAAGACTGATGGTGATAAAGGAAAATGGCTTCTGTTCACAGACCAGCTAATCATGCTGGAGGACCTCTTGATAGTTCACAAAGACCTATCATTTGCTTGGTGCTTTTTAAATTAATCCAGTGGTAAACTAGTACTGCACAATGAATTAGCTGCCGTCAGGCATTTTGCTATGGGCACAATCTGTTGCTTTCAGCGTGTTACTTTACCAGACACTATCTGCGAAACTCACTCTGATATTAAAGGAGAGCAAGCGTAACAGGTGGCTGAACTGCACAAGCTACAAAAAATGTATGGAGAATGCTCCCATTAGGTCTCAGCTATGGGGATACAAGACATAAACCTCCTTGGTAGAAGAGGGAACTAAAACTAGGGTCGGATTTGTCTCGCTCTAACTTCTGTGTCTATATTTGGACTAGGTGTCCACACAGCCATTATAGTGAGTGGATACGAAATGCTTGATGCAGTAGCCTAACCCTGGGCACCATCTGGGTATGATCTGAGATTCTATAGGTACGTCCTCTGGCCTCCAGCTGTCCCCTCACAATGGCAAGACTGTTCATAGATCCTCTGCTAGGCTCTAGGTGCTAGTTGCATTAGGGCATCATAAAAGGTATTAAGTTGGCTGTGTGTAGGAAATTGAACTGTGGCCCTAATGAATACAATCAGTTAAGTCTAAAGGTGTGCTAAAGATGTCTACCTTATGACAGCATGAATCACTTTTTATACCACTAACTATAATAGTATCTTAGCAAATATTTAATATAAATATCTGCAATTTAGCTATCTAAAGTCAGAGAAGCTGAAGCCCAACCTGGGTATCTTGAGTTTTATGTGTTTTCTGCCTTTGATGACTTCCTTCCTTCCTTCCTTCCTTCCTTCCTTCCTTCCTTCCTTCCTTCCTTCCCTCCTTCCTTCCCTCCCTCCCTTCTCCTCCCCAAATTGCACACAACAGCTTGGGTTTTGCTTTTTAGCTTCTCCTGACATAGCTTCATCTCTTTGTAGCCAAAGAGACAACAAGTCTGGCTCGAGCAGGTGGAAGGACTGCTTTCTTCCCTCCGCCCACCAGGCAGGACGTGTCTGCAAGCCCCTGGGCTCCACTCTTGTGCTCTGCTTTGCTTCTTGGAGTTTCCCCCCATGTTTCAGAGGCTGGGGTCTACAAGAGAGTGCCAACCGTCACCTTTTAGCCAGACATTTTGTGAAGAAGCAAGTTGGTGTCAATGCTGGAGTTAGGGAAAAAAGACAAAGGTGGAGTTCTGTGGACACTCCGTCTCTTGACTCTGTTGCCAGGGTGCATCCTTTTTCTCCCTGTCCCATAACAAAACAGTGCCTTTCCACTTGGATCTCTGCTTTGGCTGGAGGAAGCATGACCTTCTCACACTCAAAGCAGTGTCACAGCAAGACCTGCAGCAAGTGGGTGGGACGGACTATGGATGGCACCGGTACAGGCACAAAGCATCCCGGGGACACATCCACACATACTCATGACCAAAAGCATCTTGGCAAAGCTGAAAACTTGAAAGAAGGTTGTAGGGAAGTGGGCGTTGATCTCTTCTGCCAGGGAACAAGCAATAGGACAAGAGGAAATCGCTCAAGTTACGCCAGGAGAGATTTAGATCGGATCTTTGGGAGAACTTCTTCACCAAAAGTGGTAACAAACATTGGAACTGGCTGCCCAGGGAAGCGGTGGAATCACCATGCCTGGAGGTATTTAAAAGACAGCTAGATGTGCTGCTTAGGGACACGGTTTAGTGGTGGTTTTGGCAGTCCCTTCCAACCAAGACAATTCTATGATCCTATGATTCTTTAAAGCTGCTGGAAAGCAGCGTGGCAGAGAAGGCCCCAGGGGCCCTGGTGGACACCAAGTTGAGCAGGAGCCAGCAAGGTGCCCTTGTCCAAAGGCAGCAGCGAGTGGTACCCTGGGCTGCACTTGGCAGACCCTTGCCAGCAGCTGGAGAGAGGGGACCCTTCCCTTCTGCTCAGCGCCGGTGAGGCCGTGCCTACTGTGCTGTGCCTGGGTCTTGGCTCCCGAGGACTGGGGAGACATGGGCATCCTGGGGAGATCCCCCTGGTGCCCCCCCCTGCCCCCCCCGTGATTGATGCCATCACAATGATTAGCCCAGCAATGGCCCCAGTGCCTGCAGGGATGTTGCTGCGCCAGCACACAGCGGCACTGGGGAGAGTCCAGCTCTTGCCCAGTGCACTGGTGACAGTGCTTGTCAGCACCAGGACCCACCTTGGAAGCCTCACGCGGGCCAGCTGGGCACTGTCCTGAGCCCCACAGCTGTGTCCCACGTGAGGATTCCCCTGCCCTTGTCAAGATGGGACAAGTGAACTGCTGCCACGGCTCCAGGTGAGCTCCCCCTATGGCTCGGGGACATGCCAGCACAGCCGGGCCCCGCAGCAGCCACCTTGCTCATCAAGCCCAATGCCATCTGCTCCGCAGGGACAACCCTGAGCCCGTGCAGCAGTGCCTGCTTGCCGGAGCAGCACCCGAGCCACTGCAGTGCCACTGTGTGTGGGTGACCCAGGGCCGACGGATGAGCAAGAGGAACCTCCTCCTTTTCAGGGACACCCTGGTCATCGCCAAGGCCAAGTAAGACTGGCAGAGCCCAGCTGCCTTTCCTCCCAAGCCCTGGCCCTGGCCCTGGCCCTGGCCCCGGCCCTGGCCCCAGGGCAGGGGCACCCAAGGGGCAGCCCTGGAACCCTGGCACCCTGCTGCTGGATGCACCCATGGCTGCAGGCAGAAGCTGGAGGGGAGCCATCGGGCTCAGCCACCTCCAGGTCACTCCCTCTCACTCCTCTCTGCAGATGTGGCAGCGCCCCACGCCCGCAGCTCTGCCTGGCCCTGGCCATGCTGCAGGTGCTGAGCAGCGGGAAGGGGGCAGTCGGCGATGTCACCCAGGAAGAGGAAGGCAAGGACACCAAGTCCCTTGTCCTCCTGTGGCCCTGCGGCTCCTGCGTCATGACTTTCTGGTGAGTCTTGGTGCCTCGTCCCACGGCAGGGCTCTCTCCTGCCTCTGTGGCCATCCCCACGGGGCAGGTCTGTGCCGCAGCTCACCTCTGCCCACAGCCTGGCGAGCAGCTGGCACTCAGGCTCTTTCTCCGCTCTTTCTGCAGCTCCCGGCTGGTGAAGGATCTCTGGCTCAGCGCCCTCCCTGGGTAAGCCCCAGGGTGCAGCCTGGGGAACGCGGGCTCACAGCACAGGGGGATGCTCCAGGCACAGCCGAACCGTGCCGAAACACTGCTGCCCAGATGGGGGCAGGTGCCCCCACAGCTGTGGACAGCTCTCCAGTGGGCAGAGCTAGCGCAGCTGCTTCACCCAGCTGTGTCCAGCCAACACCTGCAGAGCCACAGCCTCTCCACTGCCCCTGCTCTCCGCTCCACGGCTGGCCACTCCCCAGCTGCTTCAGGGCAGCTCGGAAGTGCTCCCTGGGCGGGCAGGAGAGGGACAAGACGGCTTGGGTCTCACACAGCTCTTTCTCTGCCCTTTCCCCACGCACAGGCCACCAGAAGGAGTGGAGGGAGCCTGGGTCACCCTGATGCTGGAAGACATACCTTTGGTGGAAAAGGATCAGGTTAGAAACTGTTTAGGCAAATTGGATATGCAGTCCATAGTTCCTAATGGGATACACCCACGAGCACTGATGGAGCTGGCTGATGTCATTGTGAGGCCATTCTTGATAACCTTTGACTGATCTTGGCGACTGGGAGAAGTGCCTGAAGACTGAAGAGAAGCAATTGTCAGTTGTATCCTCAAAAGGGTCAAGAAGGAGGACCCAAGGAACTACAGACTCATCAGCCTTACCTTGATCCCCAGGAAGGTGATTGAACAACTAATCCTGGAATTCCATGAACAAGGACAGGACAGGCATCAGGAATAGCCAGCATGAACTCACCAAGGGGAAGTCATGCCTCAGCAACATGATAACCTTCTGTGACGAAATGACTGGCTTGGCAGTTGAGGGGAAAGCAGTGGATATTGTCTACCTTGACATCAGTAAGGCTTTTGACACTGTCACCCATAAGATTCTCGTAGACAAGTTGTTGATGTATGGGCTGGATAAGCAGACAGTGAACTGGATTGAAAACTGGCTAAATCACCAGCCCCAGAGGGTGGTGATCAGTGGCACAAGGTCTAGTTGGAAGCCAGTGAATAACAGTGTATCTCAGGGGTCAATACTGGGTCCAGTCCTGCTCAACATCTTTGTTAATGATTTGGATGATGGGGCAGAGTGTACCCTCAGAAAGTTTGATGATGACACAAAGCTGGGAAGAGTGGCTGACATACCAGAGGGTCATGCTGTCATCCAGAGGGACCTTGACATGCTGGAGAAATGGGCTGTCAGGAACCTTATGAAGTTCAACAAGGCAAACTGCACTTGGGAGGAACAGATACATTCTGTGGGCCACCCAAGCTGGAAAGCTGCTTGGCAGAAAAGGCCCTGGCAGTCCTAGTGGAAACCAAGTTGAACAGGAGCCAGCAATGTACCCTTTCCACAAAGAAGGCTAATGGTATCCTGGGCTGCATTAGACAAAGCAGGTTGAGGGAGGTGATCCTTCCCCTCTCTTCAGCACTAGTGAAGCCACACCTGTAGTACTGTGTTCTGTTCTGGACTCCCCAGTACAAGAGAGACGTGGCCATAAGGGAGAGACTCCAGCAAAAGGACATGATGATGATGAAAGGACTAGAGCATCTCTCCTATGAGGAAAGGTGGAGAGAGCTGGGACTGTTCAGTCAGGAGAGCAAAATACTCATTTAGCTGGACTATAAAAAAATTAATGCATGAACAAACCTGAATGTTTACGCAGATGACCAATGTACTTTAAAGTTTCTTTACCACTATTCACACAGCTACAGGTATGGTCTGAAATTAATACTAAGAGCTCCACTGCAGTTTTCAATTATTTTAGCTCTTGCTCTCCCTGGTGGATCTGCATAACATAACAACACTAAGGCCTTCATAAATCTAGATTTTATTTTAAGGAAAGGTTAATTAGCACATTTTCTTCACCTCCAGTAAAGTTTATATTTATGGCAATGATACGTTAAAGGAAAATTCAGCTACTATGAATTTCCCTTGCTAAAAGAACTTTAAAACTTACTATAACTTGCAGCTTAACAGATACATATAAATTGTTATCTATATTTACTGAAACAATTTGGTAAATTTAGCAGTCAATGTGAAAACAATTATTATCAAAGCAAATTCTTCTCTTTTCTTAAATAAGTACTGAATAAATACAAGAAAAATATAGCAGAGAAGAAATTAGATTTTTAAGTGTTTTCTCTTAGTGACTAAAGCATTATTATCTTTAGCTCCTGGGAACCTATGAGGCTTTCTCCAATGCTCTAGGAAGAGAGGAAATGTCTTTTCTAAGGTTTGTCATCTAGGGACAAAATGCATATATAGAAAGTGACTTTGAATTTGTGTCTGTCTTTACCTAGACAACAGCTGACTCAAGGTCTCAGATCTACAATAGATGGTACACAGGAGCAAGAGGTTTTAAATTAGGAGAGCCCCTAGCAGAATACCTTTTATCACTGTAGTATTTATGTTTCACTAGTTCGTTTGTATGTTTAATAAAGCGCTTTCACCATAACAAGCCTGGAACACAGATTTCTATTTTCCAATAATCACAGAATCACAGATTGATGTTGTGAATGTTAACAGTGATTTTGCCTGTTTTCCTAGCAGTGGCAATGCTGAATTCCTATTTACGATAATGGAAGACACTACTAATTTCAGAAAGAATTAAGTTATCATTACACAAAAAAGCATAACCTTCCATTACTTACTAGTTTGTTTAGCCAATCTGCTTAAATTGTCACTGAAGACATGCATGTTTGGAAAGCAGAAATCCTTACAAAAAATGGTTAGGCTGGGCAACAAGCTCTTCCAGATGAAGGTGTATGCTTAAATGAAAAAGTAGGCTCCCTAAAAAAAACACAGTGCAAGTTTTTATGGCTTGGGAGCAAGGGGGAAGCATCACAGGAGATACAATTCAGTAAGATGCCATTTTTATACCACTTTGCTTCTGGTGTGGAATGACTAGTAGAGGTTACCAGTTTACAACTGAATCAGTCAAAGATAATTCTGTAATTATATTTCACTGTTGAACAGGACATTAAATAATTTTGTGAGCTTCTGAGACTATTCCTATAATTACATGCTGACTTCTGAGGAGAAATTTTTGACAAGGTCTCCAACATAGGAATATAAGCAATCAATGAATACTCACCTGGAATTTCTTCCAACTTTTCCATATTTCAGAACTGAAGTGACTGAAAATTTCAAATCATATAACTCTCTTGTGTTCTTTTAAGTACCTTTTGCTTCATTTCATTGATGAAGTTCTATGCTGTGGAAGGCTGTGGACGTTGTCTATCTGGACTTTGGTAAGGCCTTTGACACCATCCCCCACAGCATTCTCCTGGAGAAGCTGGCGAATCATGGCATAGACAAGTGTACTCTTCACTGGGTAAAAAACTGGCTGGATGGCCGTGCCCAGAGAGTTGTGATTGATGGGGTGAAATCCTCTTGGCGGCCGGTCACCAGCGGTGTCCCTCAGGGCTCAGTTCTGGGGCCGGTTTTGTTTAATGTCTTTATCAATGATCTGGAGGAGGGGATTGAGTGCCCCCTCAGTAAGTTTGCAGACGACACCCAACTAGGTGGGAATGCTGATGTGCTTGAGGGTAGGAAGGCTCTACAGAGGGACCTGGACAGGCTGGCTGGATGGGCCAAGGCCAATTGTATGAGGTTTAATAAGGCCAAGTGCCAGATCCTGCATTTTGGTCACAACAACCCCAAGCAACGCTACAGGCTTGGGGAAGAGTGGCTAGAAAGCTGCCCAGCAGAAAAGGACCTGGGGGTGCTGGTGGACAACCAGCTTAACATGAGCCAGCAGTGTGCCCAGGTGGCCAAGAAGGCCAACAGCATTCTGGCTTGGATGAGGAATAGTGTGGCCAGCAGGAGTAGGGAAGTGATCGTGCCTCTGTACTCGGCACTGGTGAGGCCTCACCTTGAGTACTGTGTTCAGTTCTGGGTCCCTCTGTACAAGAGGGACGTTGAAGTGCTGGAGCGTGTCCAGAGGAGAGCTACCAAGCTGGTGAGGGGTCTGGAGACCAAGCCATATGAGGAGAGGTTGAGGGAACTGGGCATGTTTAGTTTGGAGAAGAGAAGGCCGAGGGGAGACCTCATTGTCCCCTACAACTCCCTAAAAGGAGGTTGCAGAGAGGTGGGTGTTGGCCTCTTCTCCCAGGTGAATAATGACAGGACCAGAGGAAATGGTCTGAAGTTGTGGCAGGGGAGGTTTAGATTAGATCTTAGGAAGAATTCCTTTCCTGAAAGAGTGGTCAGGCACTGGAAGAGCCTGCCCAGGGAGGTGGTTGAGTCCCCATCCCTAGAGGTATTTAAGAAACGTGTAGCTTTGGCACTTGAGGGCATGCTCTAGTGGCAGAGATTGTAGGGGTTTTTTTTGTGTGTATATGGTTGGACTCGATGATCTCAAAGGTCCCTTCCGACCATGAAGATTCTATGATTCTATGATTCTATGCAAGTACAGGTTCATTTTCTAGGCAATGATTTATGCAGTATTTCTGCTTCTGATAGCTGTAGGTGAAATTTAAAAGTGAAACAATTAGAAGATGAAAACCAAAAAACAACAGGAAATTATCATTGTTGTATCATTACCAGGTCAATACTTATATTATTAACTTTTTTATTTATTTAAATGCAGATCCTTTTTGACAGACCATTAGGGAATCTTCCACATCTTACCCCAAAAGGACACTTAGGATTTTCTGACAGCTTTAACAAGGGTGGCATCCCCTCAGTTACCCCTTTCTACGATGTGATCATATTCAATACTTACCTAAGCCAACCCATGAGAAGAATATTGTTTCTAGTTAGTTTAGGGCAATGAAAAAGGAAAGACAAACAAATAATTGTATTTTTTTTTACATAACTGGTTTAAATTGTCAGCCAAAGAAGGATATTTGCTGTTCAAGAAATTATACATCCAAAGGCCAAAAGCTCTTGCCAGTGATCTCCTACCTATCTAGATGAAATGTCAGAGATAGAAAGAACAACTAAATTGCGTGCTATCTGGTCTCTTCCCCATTCTGTATTTTTTTAAGCCAGTCTTCATATGGTGCAAAACATAGGCATAACAATATGACGTGAATATCCTTTCACCAATGGATGAAGATCTGTTCTGAAACAATACCTCAGCAATTTTTCCAGTTTCCAACTAATCCAGTCTTACATTATTTAACTGACAGAGGATAAGAAAATAATTCCATTATGTAATTGTTCCCTTTGTTCTTTTCCTACAAAGTAAAGAATAATTGCAAGTTCCAAATAGGAAGTTCCATCTCAACATGAGGAGGAACTTCTTTACTTTGAGGGTGGCAGAGCACTGGAACAGGCTGTCCAGAAAGGTGGTGGAGTCTCTGTCTCTGGAAACATTCAAAACCTGCCTGGACATGTTCCTGTGCAACCTGCTCTAGGTGAACCTGCTTTGGTAGGGGGGTTGAACTAGATGATCTCCAAAGGTCCCTTCCAACCCCTACCATTCTGTGATTCTGTGATTCTGTGACTGGTGCTGCAGAAGATCTTGATTGTAGTATCCTTCTTCAGTGTGCAGGGCAAGTTCTCAGAGATTCATCCAGTCATCCTAAGTTTTACGATCGACAATGGGGGATAAACTGCTCTATCACCTATTTTTGTTATGTGTTCTGGAGACACGTTCATAGGAATGCCATAGTAGGAATATGTACCCAACACTGAATTAAATTCACCCTCTGAGAGGTCTAAAGAAACATTCACTGGAAAGTGGAAACTACAATGGAGACCTTTGTTAAGTAAGAAAGAATTATTTCAAATGTATTTTTCCCCATTAAGAAATTTGCATGAGACTCTCTTGGGTTTTTTAATGTCATTTAGGTAAACTATCTAGCAGATATTGGAAAAAAAATATTTTCCTCATCACTGGGGATGAGAGAGATTATATTTTTAATTTTATATTTCCAATTTAGAGTTGAAAATACATTGTTTCTTCTGCTCTTCTTTCAGTTATCATTAAACTAGATCAAGTACACCAATTGTTCTGAGGAGAAGTAACATGTTTCCAAAATAGAGTCCAAACAGTTTGTAATGTCAGGTTAGTTGCTTCTTGTAATTTCTCTACATCACCTTAAGCATTCTGGGTCCATCTTTCCACCATTTCCAGGGATGAAATATTTCCTATGTCTTCCTTACCAACTTTTATTTTTTCTGTTTTATGATTTCCCCTTTATATATCTGATTTTCTCACTCCTTTCTCATGGTGAATATAGCTTGGATTAGGATTTTAAAAGGTCCATTGCTAGTATTTTGCATTGAAGAAATAAAATGTTGCCTATACCGACTCCTTAAATGCAGGGGAAATAGATATGAAAAAAGATAGAAACTTTCTTTATTTTCTGAATATTATACATATAGAGAAAAAAAATTGACCTATTTCATTCAGTTCCCTTCAGAGAAAACATATCTCTAGTTTTAAAAGCTTTCATACATATTACATTTTAAATGCAATCTAGTAGCAATTTATAATTCCTTGTTAAAAAAAGCAACTCAACTTTGTGCAACACATTAATACTTTGAAGGAACTTCTTAAGAAATTCCTTAGAATAATTAAATTGTCAACAGCTAATAGCATCAAAACCGTTTTTTGCTGTTCACTATAATTGCCTCAGCGGGAAAAAAAGTATCAATATTGCTTTCTGAAGTTCAATGCAGTTTCCATTCAGTGCACTCTTACTTTGATTTTCTAATATATTACTTTGAAACCTGTGATCTGAGACACTCATTACTTTTGACTACAAATGGCTGCAAAATTGATGGGAAAGCTGATTTAGACAGCACACTCAATAAAAAGCCCCTTTTAAGATGTTTTAGTGACAGAACCTTAGTGACGAAGAATCCATATGTCTTTACTGCATAATATAAAAACAGAATTCTGTTTTGCAGCTTTTACTTCCCAAGGAGATAAAGGTAAATTTGAACATTATAGTCACATCTCCAACATAATCATATTCATTTTAAAAACATCTGTAGTGTACACAGAAGTATATCTCAGAATTATTTAAATACTTATCATGAAGTTGTTTATGTATGTTGGAAATAGTTAAAAAAAAAGTGCAAACAGAAAAATTAGATATGAGAAACTAAGGAGATAAAAATGCAGAGGCACTTTCTACATATAAACCATGACTACACCAACCAAAGAACAGCAAGAGGATCAAACTCATAAACAAATATTTATATATTATTCAATTTATTTATTTTCAATCAGATAAAGCAATTAAAATGTTAATAAGTAAAAAGAACTCTGAATTTACTGTAGAAGACAATTTGCAAAACTGATTAAAAATTGGTTTTACCTAGCTTGTTTGTAGAGAAACTCTACCTCTGTAGAAATATAGAATCTATCTCTGAATTCATTCTGGGAATAATCACACTTACCTCTATTCAGAAAAACTGTTAAATTCTTTTTAAATACAGAACTGAATAAGTGTAACGCACAAACGGTATTTCAGAAAACAAAGGTCTTATTCCCTCGAGGATTTGCATTGTCATTGCAACTGGAGCATTGCTTGTAGAAAAGAAATGGCATATACAATTCAGAGATGAAGAACATCATCTTGACCTCTCCATAAATTGGAAGTGTAAACTAAAAGTTTTAATACCTGTAGAAGTAAAAGGAAATCACAGGATTATTAAAAGATTTTCATAATTCAAACATCCTTTGCAATATGAGACATTTCATCCTTTTTGTTCACCTCTGACAGATTCATACAGAAGGCAGAATACTGATGTAGAAAGACAAAATCTGCATTTGTAAGTTTCAATAAAAAATTACAGAACCTATGTTTAGGAAGAGTTGTGCATTGTGATACACTGATTTTTACTTTATTAGAACCTATTAGGATAATTCTCTGTTAGTATATCTTGTATTTCATGCTTTGCAGTGAGGGGGGAAGAGGTTAAAAAAAAAAAAAAAGAAAAGCATTATTTGAAAGCTGACTAGTTAGTAACAAGTGTTTGTTTTGCTTATTCTTAAGTGATAAACACTTGAAGATTCATTCAGATACTTTCTTTTGTTGTTGTAAAAATTCTTGTTTCCTGATGAAGGAATCAGGACTCTGTGTCCTGATAGGTGTATACTGATAGGTTGAATAAGACTTCATGTATGCTTTTGCTGATTTAGGTGCTACGTCCTATTTCTACTACTTATTTAAGCACGAACTTATAGTATTTGTGTCATAATGCATATGATGATAGATAAAATATATCCTGCTAAAATGTTAATACATACAGAATTTTATAATTGTGAATAGACTTTTTCTTAGCACTTCACCTATATATGGATACAATGTTTGTGGACACTTAGGTTTGAATCTGAGGCTAAATTTCATTTTCAGTGATTCAGCAGGTATAAAAAGTTTAAACTTAATCAGTGAAGAATGTCTAATTCACTAGATTTTGCTCTAAATATTGTCAAGCCTCTCTCTGGAAATGCTGTGAGCTACTTGCATGCTGCACCACTGCTGCACCATGGATTTACCAAATCTAAACCCTTGCTTAAAGTAAGAATGAAAAAAAAGGATGATAAAGAATAGGTAAAACTACAGTTCTGAGGTTTTCATTCAAGTACATTCGTTAACCCAGGTTACTATTTTATTTCAACAAATAAAAAAATCAGCTATACAAAAATGTGAGTTGTAATGATTTTTTTATTTTTTTAAAAGAGTAACTTTGCATTAGTTTTCTGGGTTTCAGGTTTTCTGGAACTTTAAAATGTGCATCAGCAACCTGCAAACACAGCCTCTGGACTACTGAAAAATACTGGGTCACAGCAATATGGCCTGTAAAGTAACTTTTTAATTGCTGCATATATTGCAAAGAAAATTGTATTGCGGAACTATTTTATTATTTGTCTCTGTCGTGGTTTTGGCCGTATTGGCCAATCATAACGACAGATGGCCCTCCCCGCCCTCTCTCCTCAGAGAGGAGAGGAAGAGATAAGGAGATTTACGAGTTTAGAAAAAGAACTAAACTACTTTAATGAAAATAATAATAAATAAGAAAATAGTAAATAATAATAATAAAATAAAATAAAATAAAATAAAATAAAATAAAATAAAATAAAATAAAAAAAGTATAC
>VWZL01004724.1:139659-165908 GCA_013396915.1 Stercorarius parasiticus | reverse complement strand
CCCCCCCGAAGTATGAAACCTATGAAGCCTTCCAGAGCTACTGCAGATACTGCAGATCCTGGTTTTCATTTTGACATATTAAAATACTTAGCAATTTAAGTGTAGAAACAGTTTTACATTCTAAATGGGCAAAGAGAATAGGATTTCATTGCATGTCATGGAGTGGCTGTTGATACGTGACATTAGCTATTTTATTTCATTGTTTATTTTTTGTTTCTGGCTTCTACTTTATGCAGAAAGAGACTTCTACTTTAGAAAAGAAAAAGGTGTTTTTGAAACATCTTTCAAGTTATCCCTTCCTATTAAGGACAATAAAAAAATGTGTATGATGGAAAACAAAGTACAATTTAAACACACATGCACAAATAGATTAATCAAACTCTTTTTTCTTCATATTACATTAGTCAGTATTCATGAGTATTTGGGTATTCAAACCCAAATATTTCTACTTGCTAAATATGTCTTTAATTAGACTAAGGGAACTTGTTAGATCGAAAAAAAAGTGAAAGGCATGATGACAAAGGAGAACAGTGGAATGAAGATTAAACAAGTGGGCTAGATTAAACCATAAAAGCGTCTTAAAAGCACTTAGTACACAAACATAGTACAGTCATAAAAAGAATGTAAAGCAGCTGATAACACATTCATCTCCTCCCCAAAATGTGTATCTTTTACAAATTACTTTTGACCTAAATTCTGTAATACAATCAAGTTCTGTCATTTGGAGAATAATTTGGCCTTATGTCTTTACTGAAGTTTATTGAATAAGAGTGTTTACTGAAGATATTTGACATTTACAACTGTTACCCTTTAAATATGAAAACACTAAAGAGACCATTCTGATGTTTGTAATTGAATTTCAGAAGCAAACCCTCTGACAGCTGCATTTACAGAATTAGCTTCTCTTCCCTCTAACAGAGTTTGTCCCAAGATGCTACAGCATAGAATGGTTCTAACACAAACCCCAGTGGTGGCTTCTTCAGTGGCTCTTTCTAGTTCTTCCACAGAAGATATTTGGCGGTATTTCCTAAGACATTAAAACATCATAAAGCAGAGCTGCTCAAATGAAATTTTCCATTAAAAAGTCCCAAAAGCACATCAGTGAGAAATGTGTCTGGTTCAAATTAAAAGGAAAATAAATCCATTATATTATAAATTATATACATACGAGTGTACCCTAAATTTTACTTACTGATTGAATGTTCATATGTTCATCCAATGTCTTTAAGATATAATTGAGATGTAATGACATTCAAATACAAAGTTACAAAGTAATTGCTTTCTTGTATATTCTAGCACTAGGTTGATTCTTTCAAGTAGCACACACAACTACTGATTCATAGGGCCTGTAAGTAGAGCCCAATATTGGCCACTTTTACTTCCCATTTTCACTGTTCTCTAACTTACCCAGGAAGCTCTTTTCCTTGGCCAGAAACCATCAATTTCCTGTTTGCTGTCCTCAAAATTAGTTCTGCATGGCACTAAAACAGGGTTTAAAATGCTAATATAAGGTCACATTAGCATATATAATTCTTATGTAATGTATGAACAAAAAGACCCATTTTGAAACTTTGTTTTCTTTATGATCTAAAATCCTAGATCAGAGGATGAAAAGGACTACAGTGTTATCATTTCACTTTACTCTGAAGTACTGAATTAATATACCTGCACAGTGCTTCAGGGATCCTTTTAAGCATCTGAAAACCATTGAAGTGTGTACTAAGAAACCACTTGTTTGTTGCTATTCTTGCAAACACATATCCATTTCACTTCATGTTGTCCATTTCACTTAAGGTGAACATAATAGTTTCATGGTTAAAAAACACAATAATGCTCATCAGTAATGTAATCTGTTAATGTAGCTTAATTTTGTATTTTATACACCCTCAGTTAAGTTCATTGACAGACAAGAAGGTGTTAATAAATTCATAAATTAAGTTAGTGTCACGGAGTGTTCCCAAGCTCTGGGACTGACTGTTTATCAAGATAACTTGTGGGAACAATCCCAGGCACAGTCTGACTTGGACCAGCTGGCACTCTGCACCGCTGCATAGGCAAGAGTCCAGTCCCCGTTGGGTGGTTGTGGGTTCACTCATTTGGAGAGCAGCAGAGTTCAACAGTACGGGCACAAACCTTTCTGTGGCAGCTGGCTTCGATGTCAGAAAATGGTCCTGGATATGTTTAATTTATTAGCCCTGACAAAGATGATTAAGTACCGAAGAGTAGATGCATTTTATTCCTTGAAATGGGCTTTACAGTTAGTTGAATTTCATGGAAAAGAACCTTTTAAACTTACTGACATGTAATAAGGCACAGAAATTTCATCTAAATTTAGATCTCTACTGACTGCCATCTAAGTTATCCTAAGCTCTCATTATGGCCAAAGGAGAGGAATAAATATCTCCAGAAGACACTTGTCTAATTTATGGTAGATGCCTGTCTTGTAACACACTGAATTTTCTTCTGGAGATGTTTATTTTCTCTTCATTGATTACAAAGTGATCCTTGCTCAGATTCTGAAGACTAACTCTTAGATCTCTAAACATAGGTTCAAAATTAATCCCAACCTGAATCATCTGTTAGATTTTGAAGGTAAATGACTAGGAAGTGATTTCTCAGATGAGTCACAACACTATTTATTTTCTGCTATGTTTCCTGTAGTAGAAAGTGGAAGTTTGAAACAAGGTTGACTAAGCAAAAATTATTAAAAAGTGCTAAACCCAGCACATACTCATATCAAGGTTTGTACTGTACCTTTTGTTCTGCTTCGGTTTGCATAACTTCTTGAACCAGGGATTTTGAATAACTTCATGGCATACGTACTAAATATTTATCATCATTGTGATCATAAGAAATAATATCCGTATACTGAGTTCCCCAACATTGGACATTTTTAAGATTCAGCTGGACAGGCTGCTGGGCCATCTTATCAAGACCATGTTTTGCCAAGGAAGGTTGGACCAGATGATTCCTGAGTATTCTACAACCTGGTATTCTACAATTCTACAATTCATATATCAAATGCCTCTCTTGTAATTTTGTGCTTATCTGAAAAGAAGGACCAAAATATCACCATTATTATTATTTGTATTATTTCTATGTAATTAGAAGGTACAGCTCTTTTTATTGTCAAAAGCTTCATCTTTTTATCATTGTGAAATTCTCAAAGCAATATCACCACCTTCTCATCTTTTGAATGAAAAAGCCTTCTCCATACTAATCTAATGATCAAGTGAAAAGGGATAGTGCTGCCACTTCTTGTGATTTTTTAGGGAAAATAAGCAGTAGTGGAAAAATAAAAGAAGCTGACCAAGACAAACCATGTATTTTCACTTAAATAGATATCCACAGATAGTCACCAAAGTTAGCCTAAGATATATTGACCTTTTCAATATTTAATTAAGGAGAACATTCTTTTGTCTTTGAGAAAAATCTCCATTATCAGATATTTAAATGATAAAGAGAAATAATTATAACTTCTGTTGTAATCTCATGTTTTCATAATGTCACACCTTTTTGTTTTCTTCCTTGAACACTCATGGTCTAAATGAAATGTTTTTGTAAATGTATGTTTAATTCTGTTTTGCTACTCTTGATTTTTTGGAGAATAATTATATTATCCCATTTTTGAGTTACTGAATAGTGGAAAATAATACACTGTTCACCATTTTAGAGGCTTTAAAAGTTGTAGACTTTTAAACTTTTTTTAAACTTTAAAAGTTGTAAAAACCAAAAAAATAAACAACCTTAAAAGCTGTAAAAATCCCCAACAACTAAACCAACTATGTATATTTGATACAGATGACAGAATAATTGTCTGTGTTAAGAGCCTGATGCTTGCAGAATTGACTCACCTGGAAATCAGTAATACTGCTAGAAATATTATCAGTCCCTACCTCTGCATGCTGCATATTCAAAAAATACCATTTTACTCTCCCCTAGCTTTGTAAATAGTAACCATAATAGTACTAATACTAATATTCATACTAATACTAATACAAAGCAAAATTGCTGAAACATTTATGAAGGAGGATGCTCTGGAGGCATTCTATTCATACTCCAACTAAGGAGAACTCTACTTTTCGTAATCAGGCAGATACACAGACACATGGACATATGTCAACAGACAAATTCTGGGGCTTTGCATTGCATATAGAAATGAATATTAAAGTTTGCTAAGGATTTAAAAGAAACAGAAAACCTTAAAGTGCTTATTAAACCACTTTTTTCTAATAGGATTAATGATTGCTGGACTTAATTAATTTTATGTATTTGTTCTGAATTAAGTGCTCTCCTTATGTGATTTACAATGTAAAGCTAATATGGGGTCAGGCTCATAGTAATCCTGAAGCTGGAACATTTCTCTTTACTTTGTATTTCTTAGATTTTAGATCCATGTGTATTTTACCTGCCCATTTTTTTTAATTATTTTTTTTGAGAGAGAGAGAAAGAAGGATTTCATACTATCATTGAAATTCATAATTATAATAAAACACAGTGCTGTATGAGCTACTGGACAGACACTGACAAACATCAGCTAGAGTGGCAAAGGTCAATAATATTTCAGATATACCAACATACACTCAAGGAATTATATTTCAGGGTTCAAATAGACAAATCCTGTTACTGTTTGAGAACTCAGTTCTGAGTCAGATGATAATATTTTAACTAAGTTCAGCTGGCTTTGGACTTTCATCAGTATAAGTGAGAATGAATTCTGACCAGTGTCTTTCCTGATTACAGTTTATTGTAATTTTGTTCTGTCAGGAATATGATAGCACTCTAGAACAATCTGAAGGTTGTTATGCTCTTGCTGATGGTAGTGTGAGCACAGAAAATGTTGATTACTGATGACACGGAGTTATAAAAGGCTGAAACCAATGTCATCCCGAAAGAAGACCTGCAGGCAAAGCTCCCTCACTATGTGTAGTGCAGAAGTCATGTGGCTTTGCAGACTGCTGGTTTTGGCTGGGATACAGTTAATCTTCTTCATAGTAGCTAGTATGGGCCTATGTTTTGAATTTGTGCTGGAAATACTGTTTATGATACAGAGATGCTTTAGCTATTGCTGAGCAGTGCTTAGTCAGAGTCAAGGCCTTTTCTGCTCCTCATACCAGCCCACCAGCGAGTAGGCTGGGAGTGCACAAGAAGCTGGGAGCAGACACAGCTGGGACAGCTAGCCCCAACTGACGAAATGGATATTCCATGGCATACGACATCATGCTCGGTATATAAAGCTAGGGAAAGAAGACGAAAGAGGGAGACATTCAGAGTTATAGCATTTTGTGTTCCCAAATAACCGTTATGTGTGATTGAGTCCTGCTTTCCTGGAGATGGCTGAACACCTGGCTGCTGATGGAAGTAGTGAATGAATTCCTTGTTTTGCTTTGCTTGTGCACGCAGCCTTTACTTTGCCTATTAAACTGTCTTTATCTCAACCCACAAGTTTCCTCACTTTTCTGATTCTCTGCCCCATCCCACCATGGGGGGAGTGACCGTGTGGCTGTGTGGTGCTTGGTACCCAGCTGGGGTTAAACCACAACACAGACAAAGAGTATTCTGCCTGCTAATAATGAGAGAAAACTACAAAAGCATGACAGATCTTTGAAGTTGTTACAGTTTTCATAAATGAAAAGCAACATGGTCAAATACACAGTCTTAGAGAAGCAGAATTAGTTTTGTTCTTATAAATCTTGTTCACTGTTGTAGGCAGGATATTGTATGGAAATTAACACACAGTTACTGCACAGGCAACTGCAGTAGTTTGCCTTTACATTATTGTAAGTATGAACAGACAAGTATTAAAAAACACAAATCTCCACTCTTTTATTTAAGAAGGGTAAGAATAATATCTTAGGGAACTAGAGGCCTATCAGTTTGCCAAATCCCTCTGTAAGTCATGCCCAGTTACATGAAGTACAAGAAGGTGATTAGGAACACCTGATAAAGAAGAAGCAAGGCCAAATCATGCCTGGCCTATTTAATAACCTTCTAGTAAGAGAAAATAAGCTCTGTTGACTGCTTATTATTATTAAAGACCTAGAAGGTGGGATAGAAAGCCTCAACAACTCCACAGACAATAACCAGATATAGGGAGAAACTGATATGATGGGGAGAGACGCTACTTATAGGGACCTCCACAGGCTTGAGGAATTTCATTAGATCCAATGAAGGCAAAACTAAAGTCTTGCAGTGGGCAGAATAACTCCAGTGCAAGGGTGCAGACTAGGCTCCTGCTGATTAGAAAGCAGGCTGTGGGAAAAAGAATTTCTATGTGCAGGACAAGAAGCTGAGCTTGAGCCATCTATTGATGGCCCTTGCAGCAGAGCAAGCCAGTGACCTGCTGGACTGTATTAACAAGACTGAAGGCAGCTGGCACTGGCTGGCATTGTGTCCTGCACTCTCAGGTCTGCAACACAAGGAAGACTTTGACATGCTGGAATTAATTCAAGTGGAGCTCTATCAAGGATGGTTGGGAAGTTGGAGCACAGGATGTGTCACTGAGGGAAAAAGCAACACTGCCAAGTTCAACTTATGAAGCAGAGAAAGCGAGAGAGAGGCTGTCAAGGAAAAGCTTCTCCCATAACTCATGCACACACATCAATGGAGACCCACCATAGTTATCAGTCCAGTGACATGTCACTATACAGTTTGGACACCTGTTTAACAGTGTTCCCCTCAGTCTTTACTGCTGCAGATCTTTACAGCTAGATACTGTAAGGTTGTGTGAAAGCAGAGCGTCTGCTCCTCTAAGGATATCTGGTCAAAAGTATTTTCAAATAAATAAAAAAATTTAAAAAGAAAAGGAGGAAGTCATAAATAACAACATACAGGGTCACAAAACTGAGGGACAAATGATAAAGGGGGCAGGGAAAGAGGAATCAGCGAGGAACAAAGCAGGGAAAATGGACAGTAAAGGTATAAAAGGGTCCAGTCAAGTGTAAAATGGGCTTGTGATTCGGCTTGTATGTCTGAGCCCTCTGCCTGATCACCCTGGATCTGTGCAGGGGTATCAGATGGGCAGAGGGTCTGTGCTGGTATTCGGGGGACCTGTGAGTGTAGGGTGCCTGTGCGACAAGTGTGTGAGTGCTGTGTTGTGTGCAGCGAACACCCAGCTGGACCAGACTGTGAGTTGGGGACCCTTGGGATGGGTAAGGGGGTCCAGGATATGTGCAGGGGTGCTGGGGTGGTAGAGGGGCCATGACGGTGCTTGGGGGATCCATGAATGTGTGTGTGCTTGTGAACCTGGGGAGTGTGGTGTGTGTGCTGCACCAGTGACCTTCTGCCTCTGCCAGTCCAGGAGAAGGAGGGGACATGGCTTTCTATGCCTGTGTCTGGTGTGAGTCCTAAATGTGGGTGCTGCTGGAGGCAGCGCCTTTTCTTTGAATGTCTGTGTGACCAGCTATGTCAATGTCCTTTTTGTGTGTCTGGGATATGTGCTCAGCTTCGCTGCTGGTCGAACCTGCAAAGGGGAAAGTGGTAGCCTCGTCCCTCAGCCGGGGCAAAGACCCCAAGGCCCTGGGGCACTGGGCTGGGATCAAGCAGCTGGGCAGGAGGGTCCTGAGCAGGGGTGGCTGGAGGAGGTGGCCACTCCTAGCTTTCCTCAAGAGATATCTGCACCAGGCACTGATCAGGTGAGCCCATGGTGATATCGCAGTGCAGATTTCCCACAGTTTCAGGTATTGTTCTCCTGTCATTTGTTGATCCACAGTCTGTACCAAGGCTTATCACATTCCGCTGTTGTTTCCATTGCCCTGTTTGCCACAGCTCACCATGTGAAGAGGAGAAAACTGGGTTTAGACATAGAAGGAGCTAACTAAAGGGAGATCTTACTGCTGTCTTCAAGTACCCAACAGCACAGTATAGAGAAGATGGAGCCAGACTCTTCTCAGAGGTATATAGAGATAGAATGCGAGGAAAAAGACAGTGGTTGCAAGAACAAAAATTAGATTAATTACAGAGATTATTTTTTTTTATTTTCACCATTGCAGCACTGGAACAGGTTGTCCAGAAGTGCTATGGTTCTCCTTCTTTGCAGATACTAGGAATTTAACTAAAATATAAACTTCAAATATAGGAAATGGAGGAGAAAGAAAATATTTTTTGCAAAAATCATGAAGTACTTAATCAGAGGGAGAAATTCTGCTGTCAGATAGATCCATGAAGGGTTTGCAGTAGCAATTATATAAAAATATCTACCTGCAAATACAGAAACCAGATACAGAAAAAAAAAATCCGTCTACTGACAAGTTTTAGGAAAGGAACTTAAGTGTTCTTCAGTTGCCCAATCATAAGATACAGTCATTAAAATATTAAAAAAAATACTCAGTGCTGGTTTTAAATGTTCCTACTAAGTCTGACAGTTTCTGCTAGCACTCAGCACTTAATTACAGTCAACAAAGATCCATTGAGCTTTTATAAGAAACCAACCAATGTGAAAGAGTATCTGGGTCATACTGGGAAACAGGTGAAAAGACTGAAAATGCTTCCTCTGTCTACTTATGCCCTTACTACTTTCTAGTGACTAAGCAAATAAACTTATTATGGTGGAGTCATTACGGCAATGACATGACTCCCCATTTTTTAGTTGTTTTTAAAACTACTTTAAATCTATGCTGTTCTCTTGCCTTTTACCTTGTCTATCTAGACCAGAATGCCTAGAATCACAATGTAAAGATTCTTTTTTTCCCACATAATGTTAGCAAGTCCTTGTTTTATCTTATCTTAAATCAATTACTGTGCAGTGTAGCAATGGGATGCGATGACTGTATTTTACAAAGCAGCACAAATAAAAGAAATATATTCCTTTATCTCTCTAATACCTTTTTCTTCAAAGCAAGAACATAAAGCAACTTGTTAGAATAGGAATATCTTGTGTAATGTTAACTCCTCGGAGGGTTTCACTGTTGGATGCCTGGCATACACAGTTGTTCTTTAATCCTTTCTCTTTCCTCTCCCTGCCAGTAAATTTTCTAATTTTTGGAACGTAGCGGGATCTTACTCTTTATCTGGCAATAGATACCTGTATAAAACACAAAAGAGAAATCAAATGCAAACTCTTTGAGATGTATAATAGATATTGTATCAATAATAACAATTAAAAAATTAGATCCTTTAATAATCTGAAATGTAATCACATGAAATGCCTGTAAATAATAAAAAAATTGAACACATAAATTATTGCAAGAAAGACCTGAACTATAAATACAAATGAAAAACTAGAAGGCTTTAAAAGGTTTTATGTAACCTATCTTCCTGCACTAAAACAAGCTCAACTACATCTGTGTCATTTTTGCAAAAGTTTTTTAGCTTGTTGTTGAGGACCACCTGCAATGGGGATGTCAGGGTTAAATTGCCCTGTAAGGAGACATAAACTAGGGGTGACAGTGAGGCAGGCAAGACAATGACCCCCTCCAATGGAAGTGTAGACCCAAACAAGAACAGCAGTGTAGGTCCAGTGATGGCAACCAGGTTTAGCCAAGAAACTGTCATGCAAGTCTGTAATGAAAAGGCAGATTGGCGCTCAAACCAGGAAAGCAAGTCAGCAAGGCAAGGTCAAGCTCAGTAAGGTACAAGAGCAGGCACAGCACACTTACTGTGCAACTTAGGCAAGGAGCAGCCCAGGCAGGCTATGCTAATGTTCATATCACAGTGAAACTTTTCCTCATATCTGTTCTGAGTTTTCCTTGCTGCAATTTAGATCCATTTATTTCTTTTTTTATTGTAGGTATAGGAAGTCAATTATTGCCTTCTTTTTTAAAATACTTTTTAACATATTTGAATACTAGCATATCCCCTTAGTATAAACTGTCTTAAATTTGAGGTCACATTGACCTGCTCTCTAACCATTCTTGTTTTTCTGATATGGATTTTCTTGACTTAGCCTTCATCTTCCCAGATGTATAGTGCCCAAATCTAGTTCATCTGATATCTAAAGAGGACAGAGAAGAGCAGAAAATTTATTTTACCCATCTTACAGGCTACACATTTTTAAGACACAGGAACGATATTCCCTTTTTTTCACAACAATATAACATTGACTTGTGCTCAGCTTTGTAATAGCTTTCAGATCCACTTCAGCAGAAGTAGTGCCTAGACATATGAAACTTAGCAAGAAATATTAAACAAAAGAGAAAGGAAAAATAATAAGGAAAAGAGAAAGAAAACACCATCAAAATAATTAAAAATAGTAATAAAAAAAGAAAATTATTTTGCATCTAAATGTAATGTCACTTTTTAAAATTTCTTAAATATCTTCAAGACTACCATTTTAACCTGTTTCATTGTAGAGATAACAAGTTTTGCTTTCTTAAAGCTGCTCATACTCCAATACCCTGATCTCTGTCAAAGAACCCACTCTTTATGGCCGATTTTGGCTCTGAAATGCTTTAAATAAAACTCAGGACAATTGAGCTTCTGAAAAACAACCCCAAAATTTCCTCTGTTTTAAACCCTTGATGATAAACACTAAGAACAACCTCCTTCTAAACCAACTTATAATGCAAAGTACAGCAGTGGGAACTAACCTTTCTGCTCAGCTTTCTTACATTAAGGTGTGTAGAAACCAGCTTCAGATCACAAGGCTTGTTGCTTTAACTCTATCAGTTTGTACCTTGTTAATTAGGTGTCAAGATACAGTGTGTACCAGACTGTGGACTTTAAAGACAGAATAGCAGGAATAACCAAAGCAAGGGAAAGAGCAGACCCTTTCAAATCTCAGGCACACATACTTGGTAAAAAAAAAAAATCAGCCTGTTATTCAGACTGTGTCTGTTATTTGCTTCAACCCTCGGTTTGACCTTTGTGCTTCTTAAGTAAGTAGTTTTTGAGATCCTTCTGCTTAGAAAACTTTCTCTTCTGGAGGGCAATCCTGGGGGATAAATTGCACAAACCCTGAACAGATTATCACCTTGGTCAAGACCTTCCTCATCTCAACAAATCAAGCATCTTAAGAGCCTAAGATCTAAGTTCCACCTGTGACATTACTGAATGTTGATGGAAACAGAGTCAGAAACAGGGTAAAGTAAGCGAGCAGTAAACATGATTTTTGCCATTAATAATAAAGGAGCATAGACTTTGCACTTACAAGACAGTGCTGGGTCTAAGAGCTTGACAGGGTTTGCCTTGGCCTGACCTGGTTTTAGCCATTCCCTGGCGGTCAAGCTACTATTGCTCCTGCGGTGCTGTAGCTGAAGCTCTGTGAATACCACATACAGTAAAGATGTGAGAAACCCAGTGATAAAGTCACTACATAATAATGACTGGTGGAGGCTACAGTGTAGCGTTCAGACTTTAAGTGAACAACAAGCTCCCCCTGAAGTCCTCCTACAGAGAACTTAGGATGTTGACAACTCGCTATGGACACCCCAATGCATCACTGATTCAGGGATATGTGATCAGCCTCAGGGTCTAGAGGAACATGGATGAGAGAGAAAGATATCAAAAAGAGGGCATAGATATTAGTAACTTTTCAAGAATAACATTTTAATTTTAGGGAATTATTAATGAGGTTTTCCTTTATTCATTTTGACTAAAAGAGCAAGAATTACAACAATGGGACTGAAAAATAAATGTGGCATTCTAATTACGTTGTTAAGATTTACAGACTAACAACAAATTCCTACCTACTTTCCAGTGTTTGACCACCCTCACAGAAAGAAAGTATTTTCTTATCTTGAAACCATATTTCACATATTTCAGTTTGTACCCGTTGCCTCTTGTCCTGTGACTGTCTGCCTCTGAGAAGAGTCTCGTTTTATCTTCTTTACACATTCCCACCAAGTATTTATACACGTTGATCCCCCTGAACCTTCTCTTCACCAGGCTCAACAATCTTAGCTTCTCTTTATGTGAGAGATGTTTGACACTCTAAATCACTTTCAGGGCCCTTCAGAGGACTCCCTCCAGTATGTGCATGTATTCTTTGTACTGGGGAGCCCAGATCTGGACCCAGCACTCCAGATGCATCTCACCAGTGCCAACCACCTTCTTATCCTTAGTACATTTGGGAATGGTTTCCAGAAATCTTTGCTCCATTACCTTCCCCAAAGACTGAGGTGACCCTGACCGCAATGTGGTTCCAGTAGTTACAGTTTTTGCTCTTTTTCTTTTATATATCCTTTTAGATCCTATAAGAATCTCCAAAAATTTTGAGAGACATACCCTCTTTTTCAGCTAAAATATATGTACATCTAAAGAATATGTACAAAACATATTCTTTACTAAAGTGTCTATAAGAAAAGAGTCAGAGCTACAGTCTGTACCGTATATTACCTCTGGAATCCTTTAAAAATTGTAACAAATTTACTGCTTTCTTCTACTTCTACTACTCTAAGCCAATTGAAGTGATAATTTTCATATTAATTAGTACTCGTGCAATGGGACACCAATTTTTTAATTCCTTTTACACCTTGGTCATTTTTAACCAGTACAGAATCTTTGAGAGGTTTCTTCCTTCTTATACAAGTAGTTTTGACACAATGTTTCTCAAAATCTTAAGATCTACTGTAATTTTTTTATTTATCTACTTCAAATTCATTCTTCATTGACATAAAACCCCACATAATTTTGAATAAATATTTATTTTAAAAGATTTTTTCTGAAAATTTTCTTTTAAAAAATATCCTTGAAAAGTCTTTGTGCCACATGCAAGTATTTTACTCTTTTATCCCCTTTTTTTAAAATTTTTTCTTTAAAATAACCACACCATTTTTCAGTAGCTTTCTCTATTGACCTTATATTTCACTGTTGAGGGTCTCACTTGTACCATTTTTCTCCATTGAGAATTTTACTTCCGGGTAAACTAGAGTGTTTCTGTTGTCAGTATTACGCATTATTTTTTTATGGCACTGTATTTGAGTCACATGCATAGCTATAAAAAATTCTCTTCTTGTGGTTCTCTGATTAATTTTTCCATGAAGCAGTTATTGATGACATCTAATTTATTGTTTGTATCTTGAAAAAACATTTACCCACATTATATGGAATAACTGAAATCTCCTTTACAACTTCCCGTCTCCATTAAACACAGATGAATATTGCCATTTCAGATGCCCTACAGCAACGGGAGCTTTTACACAGAGCTGAGAGGTATGACATAGGACTCTGAGTTTTTACACCAGCAGCTGGTGTAACACAGACCACTCAAAAGAAGTGGCACTAGACACCTTCACGCTAACAGCTGAACAGTGCCCTCTCTTTCTATTTTCTGTATCTATAACACTGTTCTCTTTCTGAAGCTAGGTAAGATTTTTAGAAAGCATACTTTGAGTTCCTGTATTAGAACAGCAAGCCATCCATGTCTTGTACGCTCCTAAAGTGAATATCCACTTGTAAAAGGCCACTCAAAATCTGCTCTCACTGGGAAGGCATCAGATATGAGATCCAATAATTTCATTTTTATAAGAATTTAATGCTTGAAGCAAATCCAAAAATATCTTAGAATTCACAGTTCTATTAAAATCTATATGAAGTCCAAGGCAGTGTTGACCCACATTTGCAGCAATTAAGAAAATAATACAATTAACATCAATTTCAATTAATTTTACCCTGGTTTCCAACACATAACACAAGTGCAATTATTTTAGGAGTCTTTGAAGTAGGAGAAAGCACATTATCCAACTGGGGAAAATGCACAATACAGTTGCCACATGCAGAAACAGTCAATTTGCATGGTTATATAGCAAAGCTTATGGCAAAAGCTAAGATATTAAAACCAATTTCATTAGATTTCTAAATTCACTTTTATCTTTAGAAGTCTGTTTTCATCCCTTGGGATACTTGGAGAGGGGGCGAAGACACCTATTGCACATCAAAATTACGCTTATTTGTAAACTACCTTGTAATTATATCTGTGAAAAATAAAAACAACTAAATATTCTTCAGGTCTTTAAAAAAATATTGAAATTGCATTTTGTAAGGTAAATTCAAGTCAGGGGAAAAATTAAGAAGAGGTACAAATTGAGTCAAAGAGGTAGCAACAGGAAAGGAAAATACATTCTAGATATGATATAGTAGTAAAGTAACTATGGAAGTATATAACTGTGTTGACATGCTTCAGCACATAGGCTGCAAAGCACACTAAAATGTGTTTTAAAATACACTCAAGGAAACAATGCAGACAGTTTTTGAAGCCAGAGGGAATGTGTCGCATGAAAAAAAGCCAGAGTCAATCATCCTGCACTCTTAAACATAAATAAAATTGGTCACTGATTATTCATAAAGCAAGCAGAGAGGAGGGGAGAGGAGGATGAAAATCCAGCTGTACTGATTCAAGCAAAATGTTTACCTAGAATCTTACCTGCAACATTAGGTAACCTAGGACTAATGACTGTCCCTGCCTAGTTATTGCTACATGGTGAGTGGGCTGTGCCTACTAAGAGAAAGTTGCTCCTGTGCCTGGCTCTTTTTCCGACTGAGACAGGAAGTCACGAAGACCATCACCACCATTGCCAATACAGCACCACAACCCCAATTCCAGTCTTACCTGCCACTGCTGCTGGCATAGACACTAGTGAGCTCCTGCTCTCACTCCTAGTAGAGATACCGATACTCCAACACCCAGATTACTGTACACTAAGCAGTGGAAGTCCGGTGTTTGGCACCATAGGCAGAAATCTTGACTGAATATGGTTTAAACTTGGTGCTGAGGAGGTATCTCTGGAAATCCATACATTTTCTACCCACACATTAAGATGTATTTTGAGAAGGAGTGGGGCAGAGCAAACTTGCCCATGTTCCTACTGCCTTATAAGATCATAGGTCTCCTCGTCTTTCCTTTACTCCCCTTTCAACCTTCCGCTTATTAGATAAAGAAAGATTAATAGATGTGTGTTCCCTCCTCACAGTTGTGGGGTTTTCTTTTTCTTACTTCTCTGCTTCATTATTTGTCTTTTGGGGCATAAAGATTACTGCAAAAAGTGCTTGAAACCTCCAGCCCATGGCAGCATCTGCACCTGTAGCCCTGTTTCATCTGTGAACCCTTTTGTTCTGCCATCAGCTCTGGGGCATGAATCTATCAGCTCTTTGCATGCTCCAGCGGCTGCAGAGTCTCCTGCCAAAACCACCATGTCTTCACCCACAGCATCTCTGTGTGAAGACACCTTACATAATGTCAATAGCAGAACTGACTGGTGTATATGCTTTAATTTAAGCTGAAAGTGTTTATGATCATTACTATTAGTTTACTGCACCTTCAGATTTTTTTAATGAAAACTTCTGTGCTCTAGCAAATTACTTTGCTGTTTAGTTATTGACACTTGTTTTTCACCTTTCCTGTGGCTTTCCTGACATATGGTATGTACCTGCACATCACTTCCATTATGGTATCTTTCAGTAGTGTCCATGACATCTGTAAGGACTTGACTAACCTAATCGCTCCTTCGTACTTAGTGCATTTAAAAATTTCTTCATTTTTAGATAAAGAAGTTTTTGAAGGTTAACGCAAATGGGGTGGATATTTTAGCTTTTTTTAATGCTGTAAGAATGTTAAATAATTTTCTACATTTTGATCAATGTTACAAAATGGTGGTTCCATTTAATGACTTCAAACTAGGTCTCTTGACTGTTACAGAATATCAAATTAGACACTACATTTCCTTTGAAAGGCTTATTCACTGGCTGCTTCATAAAAGAATCACTACACTATGCAAGATTTTGTCCTTGGTTCACATCCTGCATCATCTACATGAGAGTAACAGATGTGCATTTTATGCACTCACCTGTCTCCTGATTTTGTTCAGAATATCACATTAATTGTTGTTATAGTGGGAACGTAGTCTGAAATATAGACTAAATGCTGTATTCTTCTTGTCCATGCCTGGGCCCTCAATTGTAAAGCTTTTTTTCTACTCATTAAAGAACTTTGAAGTAGAAAAGGGTGAGACAGTTTAATGAATTAGCATATATAATGTGTATATATGTTTACAGCACAAACAAAAGTTACAGTAAATAACGGAAATAATAAACATACTCTAATATACTAATGTCTTTCATCTAACCATTGGACTTTTAATATTTTTTTGGATTCTCAGAAAATCAAAACCTGTTTTTATTTTCCTTACCTAAATCTTAAACACAGTAAAGATATTAAAAGAAAAACCTTGTACATTATCTCCAAAAAGATAATTTCATGACTACTTCAATAAATGAAAAATACACTTACTTGCGTCACAAATGAAATCATTAATTTTGATACTTCTAAAATATAGACATAAAAATTAATATTTTCCCCCTTCTGTTTCAAATTATATTTTCCCTTAAGTTAAAGTGTTATTTCTTTTTGGTGGTGGAGCAAAATAGAGATGTTAAGTGTCTAAAAGAGAAAGCAAAATGGAAAGGAGATGTCATAATATCTTTCTATTATAAGCTAAAAAAAAGTCCACGTGCCATTTAAAAGAGAGAAACTCACACAGTAAAATTTTCATATGCAAAACCATTTCCGTAAGTAGTAGCATTTTTAATTTTATAATATTCTGAAGTAATTTAAAACTTCTTTGCTATCTTTCTGGAACTTGAAACTGAATAAAACTTATGATCTTGAAATACAATTCTCTCCTGTTCAATAGTTCAGAAATCGTAAGTCAAAAAACATTATAAAAGAAGCAGAAAGAATGCAATCTATTCTTCAGAAATTTATTGAAAAAAAATATCTGAAAGTTCTAAGTCGCAATTCTATCATTTTTCATCCCTGGAGTCTGGAGATTTTTTTTTTCTTCCCTTTTTCTTTTATATTTTTCAATAGATGTTCCTCAAGGTGAAAAGAACTATCAGGTGTTTCCAATAAGATCTTTGTTTTCAGAAAGTTTGATTTGTATAGTCTTCTACACTTTTTACACTTATCCAAAAATTGCTCATTGATTGCCATCTTCTATTGCTTATTATTTCTTCCAGAGAAAAAATTCTCAGTCATTCAATACAAAATTGGTAGCTGTGGCTCCACAGTCCTATAAACTGCATGACAGTCAGGATATCGTAGGAAGATGAAACACATAAGGAGAGGAGGATAAAAGAGAATGAAATTACCATGGTGTTATCAGTCACAGCATCTAAGTTGCACAGGCAGCACCATATAGGAGCTGAATCTTCAGCATGCATTCATCACTGGCCTCTGGGTTCCTGGGAATCCTTCAGACTCGGGCATTTAGTGGAAGCTTCCTGCTTCCATGAGTTTCAAGGCAAAAGAAATTGCATGAAACAATAATTTAAACCTCTGAGATCTGCATAGAGTGTATCATATTTAATTTAATTATATTTAATAGTTGCTTAGAATAAAAGAAGAGAAAGCACAAAAAAGCTTGTCACAGGCAGTTAAGGGTAGAGTGGCCACAGGAAGAAAACCACATAATTCAACGATGTATACTGTAAAATCTATGTCCTCGGCAGAATGGGTCTAGCAGGTGGATAGAAATTTCTAGTCTAAGATTTCTATTCTATGACAGACACACACTTCAGACTGACACCAGTCTCGCCCCCCTCATGATCATTTAGATCATGAAATCAGAGGAATTGGACATATGTTCTGACTGCATCCTGTCTGGGCTCCCAGCTTCCACGGGTAGCAGTTCCAACCCAGGCTCAGCCTTCTACAGTGTCAGATGTCCAGAAGCATGGGTGCCCTTCTTACACCTAAGGGGCTACTGTTCTCAGTATGTATTACTTTCTAGATTTTTAGCATAAACTGCCAGTGCCCTCATTAGGAATGCAGTCCCAGACCTGGTTTCCTTGACTCTCTCTCCATCTAAGACCAATTAGCGTTTGTCACCAGGGATTTTATCACCTTCCAGTCTCCAGCCTCAAATCTGTTACAAAATTGTGCAGCTATCAATAATTATATAATAAGGTTCATCTTTGTTTACTCATTTTTGTGGCTCATTGGATTAGAATTAGACCAGTTTGCTAGAGCTGGACAGATATAGTCAAGGTCTTATTTGTCTTAGCGTTCAGGTTGTCTTTAGCCTGTGAAACTGTTTAATAAATTATTGAAATTCTACTGAAATGAAAACTAAAAGTTACCAATTTCTGGTATATGAGCATTCCCTAGTGGTGCATCTTGTACTGCTGGTTTATTGATCGTGACCAGAAGCAATGTCTGTGTCAGAAGTTAAACATAGACTTCTAACTTATAGAACAACCAAGCATCATAGAAAAGTGTGTTTCTGTTTTAAGATTTTATCCACATATCATCAGCGTGTAGAATTAAATACAATGCAGAATTATTAGAGCAAAGCTGTCATCCATACAGAGCAAATAGTAGTCACAGAGAACATCAATCAAAAACTCAAATATACGATGACTAATTTCTGCCTGTCCAGAAAAAAAAAAAAAAAAATCTCAATACAAGCAATTCTACTGTTTGTTAAAAGAAATACCAGGGACTGGATCGTTAATAATATACATATCTTCCATCGTGAAAGCTTACCATTTTGCTAATAT
Source organism: Stercorarius parasiticus (assembly GCA_013396915.1). Lineage (NCBI taxonomy): Eukaryota > Metazoa > Chordata > Aves > Charadriiformes > Stercorariidae > Stercorarius > Stercorarius parasiticus. The sequence continues at coordinate 147,476 of VWZL01004724.1, read as the reverse complement.
GTGGCCAGACTAGTCCTTTTTAACTATACTGCATTTCTAAACTGGTAGCTGTTCTTATAGTAGGATACATTAGATACACAGTAAGATTTAGGAATACTAGAAAACCAGTACTCAAAACCATCAGACTTTCACAGTACCCTCCTACAGTGCATTGAGCCATGTCTCAGGCGTTTGGCAAAAGTTTAAATGCATGCTACTGCTATCTGTAATGTTCCAGGAACTGCTTGGAAATGAGAGGCGACATCTTGGGGACAGCAATAATAAATGTATTCACATAAACTCATTGTGTTTGTTCCAGTGTGATGACATTTTCAACAAAAAGCAGGGGGTTATTTTCTTGTTTGTTTGTTTTACTGAGATAAACTTGTTTACACATAGGCTTTCCAAATACCAAACAATCACTAAATAACTAAAATTAAAATAAGATTGAGATTATTTATAAAGCATTATTGCTATTTTGTTGTACATAGTATTTTCGTTTAAGTTGCAGCATGCCTTTAGTACAAAAAGAAGTGTTTAACATATTGTTCCACTTAACAGTTGAGAAACAAAATAAAAGATGAGAACATTATATGTTGCCTTCACCAGTTTTAAACTTGTTTTCTGATTTTTACATGTTCTTTAAAGTCAGTTTGCACCCAAGCTGAGACTTTCAAATAAACTCATGAAAAATGCAAAGACTGGTAAAATTGAAACATTTTTTTGGCAATTTCTTCTTCATTAGCTGCTGCCCTGTGAACAACTATTTAAATAACAGTGAAAAATTTGTGAATTAAAATAAATTTCTGCCTAGTTCTTAATTGTTCCTTTTCCATTTCTCATCTGTTCTTAATGTTCATCCCATCTTTGTCAGTCTTTTTACACACTGCAAGCATATCACTGAAAGCATAATCCTCTTTATAAAATCAAGCCTCTTAACATTTTGTTTTCATACTGAAAATTTCTTTCATTAGCAAGGTATAGATTCAGACATACTTTTTACATAGTTGTTCAAAAAAGAGATAGTTTGACAGAAGGAATAAATGACTCAAGGCTATAACAATTACAGGTTGCAAAACTCAGGAATGCAATTGTGCAAACAGGCAAAATGATTTTTCTTCAGTTCATTGGTAAGTGGGAGATAGTAGTAATATTATGAATAATATCCTAGCCTAGCACAACTGAAAACTTTTTTTCTTACTGAATTTGAGAGGGTCTGAATTCCAACATCAGAACCACAATCCAGGAACTAATCTTCACTACACTCTGCCTGTATTATTGTGTACAGTTCTATACAGGACTGTCTAACATATCTTGATAAATAAAAACTCTTTGTATAATCCCTTGTACGCAGACAACTGCACTTAATATTTTTGAAGAGTATTTTCTAATACAATACTGTTTCCAGAAAGGTATTCACTTCTGAGTGATTGAAAAGTGAAATGCAGAACACACTTGTCTGTTTCCAAATAATGTAGAATGATAATTCCTTTGAACACATATAGATATCTACATTTGAACTAGTCTCCATTTTTATATTGCTATTTTTATAAGCAATGGAAAGAAATGTGGTCCACTACATTAAGGTTAGTCTTACCAGATAGAGGTATCTACTGCAGATGAGATGAGTTGTGGTCTAGACATGCCAGTTTATGACCATTATGTAAAATGAGAAGTAGTGTGACGAGCTCAGATACATGTGTTGTCGTTAAAGGATTTTCATAAAGTACCTACCTCTTTACTTTGAAGGATGTAGAGGAATTTTTAGGGACAGTTTTATATATCTGAAAATAAACACTATTTGTAGCAACGTGAAACAAAATAAGGAACTCTTAGTCAAACTTAATAGTCAAAATCACTGATTAAGGGAAAACTAAGGACAGATTCAGAGAAGATGCGTCTCCCTTTATTAAAAATTTAAAAAAGGACAGTAGTAGAAGCTAACAACTCTAGCTTTTCCCTACCCTCCTTTTCTGCAGGTTCTATTAGAGAACTTCTCTGAGAGCTGGTAAAGAAGTAGAGAGAGATTTTTTTCCATTATAAAAAGGCTGCAACACAAATCAATACCATGTTAATGGTGGTGGAAAAAAAAAAAAAAGACTACAGATATCTCGCACATTCCTTCCACAGTCTCAATTTACAATAGTTCATGGTTTGCACTAGACAGTTCAGGCACTGTGTCAATATCTTCATGAATACCTTGAGCAGGAAGCCACATTTCAGGCTCACTGGTTTCGAAGCTTGGTTGCAAGTATAAAAATAGCATATAAAAATATGCCTATCTGAACAGAGAAACTCCAAGGCTTTTAAGTTTGTCTCATAATTCAATACCTACCTACTCAAAATGCTCCTTGAACCATTAACAATATAAATGAACCTAGGGAAAAATGGATTGACTACAATTCTAGGGGGAAAAGCAAAACTTGTCTGTAAGGAAGCCCCTGTACATCTCACAGATTAAGGTAAAACGAAATCATTCACTTAGGGAGGTACTTTCATATCATACCCTGTGGTGCTACAAAAGCTAGGAAAAAAATGTTCTGCCTCAAAAATCTATTCTTTAGATATGATTTCATTAGTAAATAACATTTTTAGAATACTTCAAGTGCTCTAAGTACTGTTGAAATATATTTGGCTGGAAAATATATCTGCATGCAACAAGATGTTGCAGCAACATGTGAGGACAGGAAAATGTTAGTTTGGGTCAATTTTCAGTCCTACTTCTTTTCTTCAATCTCCATAAAGTTGGGAAAACTGAGTTTTATAATTGACAGAAAATCAATTTATATTTTTCTTAAAGTAAAAATAATGTGATTCTGTTCCCAAATAGTTTTAAAATTCATTTTCCTAGAAGGAAAAAACACATCTTCATCAAAATAAAATAACCAAAATAAATGAATAAAAAAATTCAATTTATTCAGTCCAATTTTTATCCTAAGACATCATCATATTTTGAACATTTTGACTCTGATTCAGCATCATTAAAGAAAATGTTCAGAATCCTCAGAAGTTATGTGAGAAAAAATTATTTTTCATTCACCCCTGAAAATGACTTCTTTGGGCTCACTAAGTGGAAATATACATTCAAAAGTGGGACATATTCAAAGCAGGTAATAAAAAATAAGAATGTGACTTTTTAAGCTTGTAAAATTTTTAAAAGTTGTCCAAATAATGGTTTATTCTCACATAAAAATAATTTTTAAAATGGTAAGAAAACACATTCAGAATGTCCTTTTCACTAAATGAAGAATAAATAAAAGGATGAAATATTGTTTACCCATTCCTTTTTGTAGATCTTATTTATTTCCTCTTCTTCCTGGAAGGAAAAAAAAGCTCAATAAAAAAGAAAGAAGAAAAAATCCTCCACCTAATAGACTTCGAAATTATTTTACTTTTTAAAATGAAACCACAAAACTAAACCCAAGAAATTTAATGCATGTGAAAAAATTCTGTGTGAAGGTATCACAAGATAAATCTAGATGACCTAAATTCAATTTAAGAATACCTTAGGCATGCGTGTTGCCAAAAGCAAACCAAGATGCACATTTGCATGCGATCTAATCCTCCTGGCACATCCAACATAAACCCACAAACATATGAAATACATATCTCAATTAAATATTCTGCATAATTATGATAATCTAGTGGTTAGATTTCATATCTAGAAGATGATATGCCTGAATCCTAGACTGACAAAATGTGGACTTTGGAAGCCAGGAGAATTCTTTCAGCATAGGTTGATATAATAGGTTAAGAACCAGCTGTGAGTGAATGGGGTGGAAGGATACTCTATTTATTTTTTTGAAAGCAGGTCACTGTTTAAGCACAAATGTGAGGCCCCAGGTGTGAAAAGGTGTGGGGTAACAGCAAAAAGGTTAATAGTCTTTTGGAAGCATGCATTTCTCACAGTTGATTGTGAAAGCCTAGACTGCTATTTTAGGTTAGACAATTAATTACTTCTGGAGAATTCTCTGGAGAGGTGTGTTGCTTACCAGGGACTTGTATCAGGAATGTCACCGAGAGACTATCAAACCTTGTACAGTCCACTGACTGTTATTCGCTGCTGTGGTTTCACATGGGCACCAGTGATATCACCAGAAGCAGTATGAGGAGTATCAAGAAGGAATACAGAACCCTGGGAGCAGCAATAAAGGACTCTGGAGCGCAGGCAGTTTTTTCATCAGTCCTCCTGGTCAAAGGGAAAGGGTTTGAAAGGGCCAGTTGCATCTGTTGAGTCAGCAAATGGTTACAGGACTGGTGCCACAGCCAGGGGTTCAGCTACTTAGACCATGGGACTCGCTTTGAGAAACCAGGTCTACTGGAGCCTGATGGGGTCCATCTGCCACAGAAGGGGAAGAGTATCTGTGGTCATAGGCTTGCCAATCTGGTGAAGAGGGCTTTAAACTGAAGTAGCTGGGGGAGGGAACTTCAATCCATCTCACTCTTACCAGTTTGATGCCAGTGCCAGCAATAGATGACCAGAGCCTGAAGAAGGATCACAGGTCAGCAAGAGAGCACCTGGAGTGCAGCACAAAGGAATTCCAGCCATCCATCCAGGAAGTGGGCCCAACTTAAATGCCTCTATGCAAAGGCATGTAGCATGGGGAATAAACATGAGGAGTTAGAGACATGCACACATCTACAGGGCTATGATCTTATGGGCATCACAGAGATCTGGTGGAATGGCTTCTATGACTAGAGTGTTGGAATGGAAGGATACAGACTCTTTAGGAAGGACAGGCAGGGGAGACAAGGAGGAGGTGTCGCCCTCTGTGTCAAGGTCCAGCTGGAGTGCATAGACCTCTGCCTCGGGATGGTTGAGGATCCAACCAAGAGATTATGGGTCAGGATTAAAGGGAGGGCAGGGACAGGTGACATTACAGTGGGGGTCGGCTACAGGCCACCCCACCAGGAAGACTGAACGGTTGAGGTCCTATATAGACAGGCAAGAGCAGCCTCAAGTTAACAAGCCCTAGTCCTCATGGGGGACTAAAACCACCCCAATATGTGTTGGAGGAACAACATATAAGTTGATGATAACTTCTGTTTCCAAGTGACAGAGAAGCCAAGGAGGACTGGTGCTATGATGGACCTTGTTTTCACCAAAAAGGAGAGGCTGGTGAGGAATGTGAAACTCAAGATCTACCTTGGCTGCAGTGACCATGAAACGGTGGAGTTCAAGATCCTTAGAGCAGCAAGGAGGGTACCCTGTACTTCAGGAGATCTGCTTGGTAGAGTACCTTGGGATAAAGCCCTGGGGGGAAGAGGGGCCCATGAAAGCTGCTTAATATTCAAGGATCACCTCCGAGCTCAGGAGCAATGCATCCCAACCAAGAATAAGTCAGGTAAAATGCCAGGAGGACTGCATGGATGAACAAGTTGCTCCTGGGGAAACTTGAAAAAGGAAGCCTACAGAGGGTGGAAGCAAGGACAGGTAACCTGGGAGGAATACAGAGAAATTTTCTGAGCAACCAGTGATTAGGTTAGCAAAGCTAAAGCCCAGATAGTGTTAAATCTGTCCAGGGACATCAAGGGCAGCAAGAAAAGCTTCTGCAGATATGTCAGTGGTAAAAGGAGACTAGGGAAATTGTGGGCCCTCTGCAGAAGGAAATGGGAGACCTGGTTACCTGGGATAAGAAGAAAGCTGAGATACTCAATAATTTTTTTACCTGGATCCTCACCAGCAAGTGCTCTAGACACACCACTCAAGTCACAGAAGACAAAGACAGGGCCTGGGAGAATAAGGTACCACCCACTGTAGGAGATCAGGTTCAACACCATCTGAGAAACCTGAAGGTGCACAAATCCATGGGACCTGATGAGGTACATCTGTGGGTCCTAAGAGAACCTGCAGATGAAGTTGCTAAGTCACTATCCATCATATTTGAGAAGTCATGAAAGTCTGGTGAAGTTCCTGCTGACTGGAAAAGGGGAAACGTAACCCCCATTTTCAAAAACGGAAAAAAGGAACATCCAGGGAACCACAGGTCACTCAGTCTCACCTCTGTGCCTGGCAAAATCATGGAGCAGATCCTCCTTGAAACTATACTAAGGCACATAAAAAATAAGGAGGTGATCAGTGACAGACAACATGGCTTCAGTAAAGGCAAATCATATCTGAAAACTTTGGTGGCCTTCTACGATGGCATTACAGCGTTGGCAGATAAGAGAAGAGCAACTGATCTCATCTACCTGGACTTGTGCAAAGTATTTGACACTGTCCCACATGACATCCTGGTCTCTCAGTTGGAGAGACATGGATTTGATGGATGGACCACTCAGTGAATAAGGAATTGGCTGGATGGTCACACTCAAAAAGTTGCGGTACACGGCTCGATATCCAAGTGGTGACTAATGATGAGCAGAGTGATGAAGTTCAACCAGGCCAAGTGCAAGGTCCTGCAACTGGGTCATGGCAATCCCAAGTGCAAATACAGGCTGGGTGGAGAATGGATTGAGAGCAGCCCTGAGGAGAGGGACTTGGGGGTGTTGGTGGATGAGAAGCTCGACATGAGCCAGCAATGTGCGCTTGCAGTCCCGAAAGCCAACCCTATCCTGGGCTACATCAAAAGAAGTGTGGCCAGCAGGTCTAGGGAAGTGATTCTTCCCTTCTGCTCCACTCTTGTGAGACCTTACCTGGAGTACTGCATTCAGCTCAGGAGCCCCCAACATAAGAAGGACTTTTGGAACAAGTCCAGAGGAGGGCCATGAAGATCAGAGAGCTGGAGCACCTCTCCTATGAAGGCAGGCTGAGAGAGTTGGGGTTGTTCAGCCTGGAGAAGAGAAGGCTCCGGGAGACCTTATAGCAGCATTCCAGTACTTCAAGGGTGCCTACAGGAGAGATGGGGAGGGACTTTTTACAAGGTCATGTAGTGATAGGACGAGGGGTAATGGCTTCAAACAGAAGAGGGTAGCTTTAGATTAGATATTAGAAAGAAATTTTTCACTATGAGGGTGGTGAGGCACTGCAACAGGTTGCTCAGAGACGTTGTAGGTGCTCCATCCCTGGAAATGTTCAAGGTCAGGTTGGATGGGGCTTTGAGCAACCTGGTCTAGTGGGAGGTGTCCATTCCCATGGCAGGGGGGTTGGAACTAGATGATCTTTAAGGTTCCTTCCAACCTAAACCATTTTATGGTTCTATTTCTGTGTGATGACACACAATACATAAACTTGCAAAATCCCATTAATTCAGATACCTTTTCAAACTTAAATTTCCTTCTTTCTGTCTTGAGTTTGGCCTGTAAGACTTTGTTCTCTCCTTACTATGTCACTGTGTATTCCCTAAAAGATTCTTAAGTTTCCATGTAGTTATTTAAGTTGATATTTAAGTTGATATTGTAAGTACTAAAAGGGGGAAAAAAAATAAAACAAAACAAAACACAAAAAAACCCCCAGACAAAAACCCAAAAACCCCTCCATCCTCATAAAAATTCATATTAAAATTCATCAGCAAAAATTTCTTCAGCACATAACAAGAATCATAGAATCATAGAACCATAGAATGTGTTGGGTTGGAAGGGACCTTTTAAAGGTCATCTAGTCCAACTCCCCTGCAGTAAGCAGGGACATCTTCAACTAGATCAGGTTGCTCAGGGCCTCATCAAGCCTGGCCTTGAATGTCTCCAGGGATGGCACCTCCACCACCTCTCTGGCAACCTGTTCCAGTGTCTCACCACCGTCATAGTGAAAAATTGCTTCCTAATGTCTAATATAAACCTACCCTGCTCTAGTTTAAAACCATTGCCCCTTGTCCTATTGCTACGTGCCCTTGCAAACAGCCCCTCCCCAGCTTTCTTATAGGCCCCCTTCAGGTACTGGAAGGCTGCTCTAAGGTCTC
>VWZL01004724.1:99623-132008 GCA_013396915.1 Stercorarius parasiticus | reverse complement strand
ATTTTATTTTAATTTTATTTTATATTTTTTAAATTTAGATTTCTAGATTTTTTAAATTGAGATTTCTAATATAGAGGGGGTTTGTTGGTGCTGGCGTTGGGGTTTTTTCCCCCGAGGATTTAAAAAATGCTAGAATTTGCAAATTTTGATAGAATGAAAATTCAAGAAGAAATTTGTATTAAATTCTACACAGGATAAATACTATTGTCTACATAAGATACTAGTGTAGCAGGATAATTCAGATTGGAACTGACCTTAAGGTGTGTCTAGTCCAACGTCCTGGGCAAAGTAGAGTCAGCTGTGAGGTCAGACCAGGTTGCTTAAGACTATATCTAGTATACTCCTGAAAACCTCTGAGGAAGAAGACTGCACAGGATGAAGACTGCACAACCTATCTAGGAATTTTTTTGTTTGCATCTAATTCGACATAATTTTGTTGGTCACAGTTATTAAACATGCACTATCAACTAAACTATTTAAACCTGACTGAGAGCCAAGAACTGAATTTCTTTACAGTGGCATTATTTCCTCTAAACTTTATAGGTATATTTTGATCTTGTTATTATCATTCCAAAAACTCGTGCATTGAAATATAAAGATTCAATAGTGAGTTTTTGAAAGCTTTTAATGCTCATTAAAGAGTCATTAAAAGGAAATAAGGAAAGATCATGCATATTAATTTTTTTGATTTGTGGCTTGTTTACTTTTTTGTAGAGTGAAGCTGGCATATGCAAATGTCTGCCTTACATTCTGTTTCGGGCTTCCCAAAGGCCCAGTATTTCTAAGGATTAACAATTTTAATGTTTTTTCCCAAAGACATAATAAAAAAAACTTTTCTGAAAAAGGCTATTGTTTTGAAGAAAAAAAAAAAGAATTAAAAAAGTAGAGGAAACTCTTAATCTTGGTATATAATAGTAACATTTCAGTATTTTTTTTCTTATTCATATTTTTATAGACAGCTATAATTTTCTCCTAGTATTCTATTTGTTCTTTTTTCATAATTTTATGCAGAGGAGTATTTTTCCCCCAGTGCTTTAGTAACATATATTAAGAAAAATAATAGAATAAGTAATGTATTTTTCTTTATAAACTTTACTCATAGAATTGTAGAGATTGGAAGTGATCTTTGTGAGTCACTTGACCCAACTTTTTGCTCAAAATGCACCCACTGAGAACAGATTGCTCAGGGCCTTTTCTGTTTGAGTTCTAAAAATCTGCAAGGATGGAGAGTGCATAGTGTCTCTGGGCAACCTGTTCCAGTGTTCAACCATCCTCATGGTCAATTTTTTTTCTCCTTATATTGAGCCAGAATTTCCACTGTTACAAACTCTGTCTGTTGCTTTTTATCCTATCCCTGTGGATCAGTAGGGAGCATCTGGTTCCATCATCATTATACCCTCCCTTTACAGCAGTAAAATCCTTCTTTAGCATCATGAACAAATCCAGTTTTCTCAGCTTTTCCTCAGGTGCTCTGTGCTACAGCCCTGATTTTCCAGTACTGAAGAACACAGAACTGGACATGATGCTCCATATGTGATCTCAAAATTGCCCAATAGCAGAGAAAAATCACTTCCCTCAACCTGTTGGCTATAGCCAAGTATCCGGATAACCTTCACTACACACTTATGCTCATGACTCTTGTTCACAAAAGGGCAGTCTGGTTAGTCAGCTTGAAGCCTGTAACTGCTGTCTGTGATTATTTAGTTCCAGATGCAAGACTTTGCATTTGTTTTTGTTGAAAAAACAAAAAGCTGCCCTTTTCTGCAGCTTCTCAAGGTCCCTCTAAATAGCAGCCTTGTCCAGGACATTGACCATTTCCTCCCTATTTGGTATTGTCCGCAAAACTGATGAGAGGGCACTATGCTTGTCAACCAGTTGCTAATAAATAAATTAAATGGTATTGGACAAATATTGATCTCTGAGACATGCCATTGGCAACCAGGACCCAGCTGGATTTTCTACACCTGATGATGTTTAATTTAGCTAGATCAGTCAATTTTCACCAAACTTATTGTCTGCTTCCTCAGCCCATAACCATTTTGACTCTAAGGGGACTATGGGAGAGTATGTAAAAAGCCTTGCTAAAGTCAAGGTAAATAACATCTACTGTTTATTTTTTTTTTTTTTTGTCTAACCAAGTTAGTTATTTCACTACAGAAGGCAATCAGGTTGATCAAGTACGATTTGCCCTTGGGAAATCTAGTCTGGCCAATCATATTCTTGTTTTTTCAAGAAATTACTTCCAGGATTTGGTCCATAATCTTCTCAGGATTAAATGGTCATCATGTAGTTTTCCAGATCATCTTTATTTCCAGTCTCGAAGATGAGTATGATATTAGCCCTTTCCAGTGCTCAGGAACCTTTTATTTCTTATGACTTTTCAAAGATCACAGAAAACAGCCTTGTAATGGCATTCATCGTTGCTCTCTCAGCACCCTTAGGTACATCCCACCTGTCTCCATGGTCCTTTAATTGTCCTGCTGCTTTAAACATTCCCTAGCTGTATTTTTCTTGATTTTGGGTAATGCTTTATTCCTTTTATTTGGAAGGAAACAGCCTTGGAAACTAGGAAGTAAGAGGCAAAAACTGACCACTGAAAACTGAGGGAGGGGGGAACAAACAAAAACAAGCAAACACCACTAAGTATCTTTGTCTTTTCTATGTTCTTTGCCACTAGGTACCCTGCTCTACTGAGTAGTGGGCCCAAATTTTTATTTGGGCTTTTTTCACTGATAAACTTAAAGAAGTCCTTCTTGTTGATTCTCGCATTCATTGCTAGCTTCAAGTCCAAGTGAGATTTGGCTTCCTAATTCCATTCATGCATTCCCAGGTGTTGTCTCTGTAGTCCTATTGTGTAGGTCTTTCTCACTTCCATTTCCTGTATACTTCCTTTTACTGTGTACTTATGTGTTTATCAGTGGCAGGAGTACCCCTCCCCCTTGCGGGTCTAACAGCACAGTACAGGGGCTTAGTGGCTGGCTTGGTGGAAAACATGTGAGCTGCTAGTCAGGTATGCAGACAACCCCCAGCCACATACCCCAGGTACCTGAGCCCCAGAGACCACCTCAGCCAATAAACCTGCCTAGGGGACCCCTAAACCAGTGAAAACTATATATGACCATGACCAATAGATGACCACAGTTCAGATCCGGCCCAGGCTATAAAATGGGGCACCCACCAGAAATCTCCTTTGAATGATTCTCCTTGGAGCAGTGTGTCTCTGATCGGAAGCCCTCCCTTTGGATTGAGAAGTAACCTCCAAAGTAACCTCCCTGGGACTGAGTGTCCTTGCTTTATAGGTGAGTGTTTTATGCATTTTAAGTCCTCATTCTAAGCTTAGATTTAGTACGTACTGTGTAGTATTAGTTTCCAACTGACATCCTGGACTTGTAAAACAGTTATGTCTGACAAAGTCTTTGTAGTATAAGATCCCTGTTCAGTTTGACTGTTCTACCTTTTCATGATACCATTAAACCTGATTTTTGGAAAATATTTTGTTGGTCTTATACTTCCATGGCATTATCCATGCCAGTCGTCTGCTACTCTGGCTACACTGTATATTGAAACGGACTGTTCTTGTGCTTTGAAGAAATTTTTTTTCAAGATCAATCAGTTCTGCTTGCACCCTTTGCCGTTCAGGAAAGTCTCCCAAGTGATTCTGCCAAGAAGACTCTTGAAGAAGGCCAAATCTCCCTCCCTTGAAGTCCGCTGTTTGTGATTCTGCTACTTGTCTTGGTAACTTATCTAAAGATTTTAAAATTCAACACATCATGCTAGCTTCACATCCCAAACGAGTTTTTCCTTGGTTGTAATTGTTAAGTCAGGCAGAACATCTCCTCTGTCTGCTCATTTATGTCATTGAGCGATGTCAAGACAGCCACATCTCCTCATCTTCCCAAGGTGGCTTCCTAAGAAGCCTATAACCATCCATTATAGCACCCAGTCAGGCAACTTATCCCACCACATATCTGCAGTCCCAATGAGATCATAGCTCTTCAACTGTGTATGGACTTCTAATTCCTCTTTTGCTTCTTCTGCTGTATGAATTCATGTACAAGCAGAATGGATAGATCCAATCACTACGTAACAGAAGGAAATACTCTAAGTTATGAAGCACATTATACTCTTATTCCCACAAAAATAAACTCTTGAAAAGATTATGCTTTCCCCATGGTCAGGCATGAGTTACTGAATTAAAAATTATTTTCAGCTAAATGTAACAGATATTTTGTGCCTGCACATAAAGTTTTATTTTGCCCATTCCTCTGTCTTTATATACTTTGTTCAGAAAAATATTAGATTTCACACTACCAGCTTCAGCTCTGTAGAGCTTGAAGCCCAAGATGTACATTTATGCTAAATATGACAAATGCAGATTATTCTCAGGAGAACGACACCCGTGCTCAGCCTGTAATACTTTTTTAATTATTATTTTTATTACTGAAAATTATTGTAATATTTTGTGGAAACAGTAGCTCTGATGTTCATTTTTCAGTTGCTAAAGTGATGGACTGAAGGAATGTAAATACACAGTATAATGAGTATGCACTGTAACGGTGCATCACTAAATAATTTTCCTAACTTTTATAATATCATATATTACAACTCTGACAGTTGCAGAGATCTCATTCCTCATTAACACTCTTCTTTTAAATTTTAGTTCTATTTTAGTAAATCATTTTACTAAGACTACTGAAGGTTTATGCTTTTTTCCTCAGTAAACATCAATATTTAGAATTCTATAGTTGGTTGACAGCAAAAATTTATAAAAAAAAATTTCTTCTGAACTTTTCAATACTTTCAGCTGAGCTATAAGAACATTAAATTGTACTTGGCCATTGGGGCATGTGATGAGAATAAATGACCTGGATTTATTCATTCTTGAAATAGCCCCTTTCACCTTAATATTTCCATCCATCTTAAGGACGACAAGTTTGTCCATGGACAAGGTCATAAATAGGTAAAACAGGATAAGGATTGCTGTTGAGGCAGCATTTCTGATAAAACGTATCAGTGTGCTCCAAGATGCTGCCAAATGTCTAGGGAGACAAGTGTAAACTCTGTCAGTAGGGTATGGCTATGGCAAATCAGGGTGTTCCTATGCTTTTATTGTATGCTATTTTTTGTTCCACTATGAAATTACTTACTCTGTCTTTAAAACTTTCATCAAAAGCTACACAAAGCTTGAAGCTTATTTTTATTATCCATTTGTAGATTTTCCAGATAACAGGTTGTCAGCAAAGTTAACAAGATCCCTCACTCTTTCCCTTCTCTTTTATCACTCTCCCTTTCTTTACTGAGTGAAAATGGGTAACGCAATTTTTTCCTTTGACAAAGGGACACTCAACTCTGGACAAAAACATTACTGAAAAGAAGGCTATATTTTTGTCCAGTTGTAGCCAATTGCAGAGGGGGTGTGCTCAGCAATGTTATTTGCTGTACTAACTGAAACTGAGCAGAATGGTTTTCCTTAATACATACAGATTAACGGAATACAAGAGAAGTGGTTGAATAATGCTTTTACATTATTAACATGTAACTTTAGTGGTGTGCTTTACTGCTTCTTCTTTGTTTCAGGACAATTGCAATCTGCCTTCTCACAACAAAATGTGGAGCAATGGAGAAGTCAGGCCATGGTTAAGATCATACTGCCAACAGGGGTTTAAACAGGTCTGAGGCAGTTGTGGTAAAAATGCATCCTGGCCAAAAGCTGTACCAGCAACAAATTACTGGATTTTTGCTGTCTGGAGGGACTTCCATGTCCCTACATACATTGAAATCTTCTGGTGGAGCCCCTCCCAATCACACCCTACATTATTCCCTGAGCTTCATGAGCACATTGCCCTTGCCCATCTCCACTGAGCCTTCTTCCAGAGTAAGGGTTTATTGGGCAATCACAGATAACTGATTTTCTGGGAGATTACCTTTTGAAGTCGTCTCTGATCAGAACTGAATCTTAGATACAGATGTACCCAAAACTCAGATGCTCAGTATTTCAAGTACTAAAAATGAATCTCATATCCGTGTAATAAATGGACAAAATGATACATTCGGAAAAAAACATGCACATTTGTCAATGTAATCTAAAGATGTTAAAATCTAATCTGCACAGATTCATGTCACACTATGACTTTAGAAAACCACAAGTGTGTGAGTCACTGCTGAGTCTACCTAGTTTTCAGATTTTCTTCTTACATTCAGTACTGATAATCTGATTAAATTCTATCCTTCAGCTACAGCACATTCCTGGTCTGTATTTTAATCACATTTTATGAGTTGAAAAGTACAAATGTTTTCTTCCCTATTTCTCAAAAGCTCCTTGCTTAACCGTAAAAGAACAGACCCATAACTAATACTTGCTGTTTATGGAAATACCAGCTTCCTATCACTACTTAGACATACCTCTAATTTGTGTATGTTCTATATACTTTTGCTTTACCCAAGAGATATTTCCTCCTAGTTGTTTATATGTCACTACTTATTTGAAAATGCTAACAGATTTGTAAACAGATTTGTTAGCACTCACTTACAGAGCTTTGCAGATGCATTTGTCACAACTGTGAACAGATAAAACAGGGTCATTACCCAAGCAAATGGAACATCACAGGCCTTATACAGAATTCTCCTTTTTTTGCACACATAAAATAACTAAATATGTGTTTTACACACAAAAAATGCTTAACTTGTTCACAAGTCTAGCCTATTGATTTAATCTGAGAGAAACAAACAAACAAACAATCTTTTAATTTCTCAGAAGTTGTTTTTTCCCCTCTGAAACAGATTCTGTGCACCGCCTTTTGAGAAATTAATGTGTAAAGTTGCAGAGAAAGCTCAACTGAAGTAATTTAGAGACAGTAATTACCTCCAGATTATTGTTATTGTAGTTCTTACCACACACCACGAAGCAGAAAATAAGAGTCTCTGACTCACAGAATACTTCAAAGATATTGTATAAGATTCCCCACAGTGAGCCTGTGTGTGTCACCTCATTGACAAAATTAGTAAACAGATAATAGCAATCATCTAAGCATGCTTTAGGAAGTAATGTTAATTTTAATAGGCAATTTTTATATATAAATGCACATTTAAGCATGCTTATAATTGGTGTTTTATCTGTATCCCAGTTAAAATTCTGTATAGGTTCACAATGTCTATGTACTTTTAGATGAAGAAACCTACCTAAGGATCAGTTTAGTACCTTGTACATTACATATTTCAATGTCAATCTGCGCTCAGAGTACAAGTTCGGCATAGTGAGAAAGGATGGGAGTTAAACACACCAAGAGAATTGCAAAAAGCATAAAAAGAACAGCCTTAATTAAATTTGTCCAGGTGTGCAGGTAAAACCCGTATCAAATCACTGTAAAAGTTCTAGAATATTTTAGTGCACTCACTCTTTTCCTCCCATCAGCAGTCATTTCTCTCCATTCTAGTCGTCCTTTCCTTCTCCTGTCCCCACTATCAACCACTAGAAGAATTTGACCCTAAGGTACCACACTCCTCACAAACAATGAAGGAAGAGATAATTTACAATAAGTTTGTCCTTATTACATTGGGTTTAGGTTTTATATTTATAACTGAAAGTTAAAAAAAGAATAGTCTGCATATTAGTTTCCATAAAGTTGCAAAGGTCTTGCTTCATTTAATGTAAAGAGAAAGTTAATGCAAAGCAAGAGTATATGCAGTGTAGCAGTGCTGTTTACTAGTCACCATTAAGCCCTTCCTCTGTTCCTTGATTCTTCCACCTTGTTAAAATTAATTGCTTTACTAATGTTTTTTTTTAAATAAAACCTGCTATTCATAATATCTCATCAGAGCAACCAATTTCAGTAAATTAACTGTCTAATTATCTTAATCACTGGATACCAGATACTTAGAGAAACAAGTTCTGCACAATTTATATAAACATAAAAATAAACTACAATTATTATATATTAATTGTCAAACCAAATGCAACACTGTGCAGGTCACCCTTTCCAGCCTTTCAGAAATTTGATAACAAGAAATACTTACTACTTTTCTGTACTGTGTTTCATGTAGAAAGCTTTAATATTTGTTTTCATGGTATGGAAAGCCAAAATATCACATTTTAAAGTTTTGGGTTTGTTTTTTTTTTTCCCAAGAGAAGCTGACAATAACATTGAAAATAGTCAGTCCTGCACGGTATTAGCCTGCTTGTCTCTGCACAGCTGTGAATCTCATGGCAATTGTTGTCTTGTCATCATTTTCTATTTTCTAATTTGGATTCCTGAAGAGATTACTCTTGATATAAAGTGTCATGGATAGCTGACTTGAAAGATGCATATGCAAATTTATAATGGAAGGCGTATCCTGACCTGTGAGACTACTTAGAAGAACAGGCAGAATAAATACCCAAATGTATGTCTTCCAGTGGATATAGTATTAATATTGATATTAAATTGACACAGAATTAAAATCTGGATTTATTGTACCCAACCAAAAAAAAAAAAGGATTAATACAGTTATTTAAAGACTTGCCAAGGCCAAATTCAGCCAATAATGTTTGCCTCTGTGTTTTGTCTGTGTAATTGAGACAAGCTCCCTAAATTCAAACCAGCCTTTGAGAATACCTGCTTACATACTTCCTGATGTTTCAGAGTTGATAAAGTGGTGGTTGTGTTTGTTTTGGTTTTTTTTTGTTGTTTTCCATTCTTCCTAGGTCACCCTATCTGGACTAGACTTTTCACACAGACGTGCACCAGAGCAGGAATAGGCACAGGGTATGGCTTATTAACTAAACCACTGAGAATTGATTCAAGTCTAAAAAATAGGAATATAGTGTTTTGTTGTTGTAGTAGTAGTAGTGGAGCTATTTAGTTCTCTGTTGCAACCACAGATGCCTCCACTTAATATCTGTGAAAGTACAATTAAGTCCTAAATATGTATAAATGAGCATTTAAAGATATTTAAATATTTTCTTTTGAAAACATGTCAAAGACATTCAAATTGTTATCAATGAGGGTTGGGTTTTTTTTCTCCATGTTGTTTTGATTAAGGACTTAAACTCATAAGCAAGTACTTATGGATTACTCTGAATCTACTGTACAAGAGTAGCATTACACCGCTCTCTCAGCACACGACAAATGCTAGTTTTCTGTGTAAGTGTATAAACATGGACAGTTTTGTGGCTCAGCTGACATCTGGCAATATCTGAAAACGCAATAAGGTGCTCAGAGGTCTGCAGTTCTATGTGGAATATCTGATTTTGCCAGCAGTTACTAGTTTCATAGACAGATAAAAACAACTGAGAGTTAGGAAGATGTAAGTTGAGTTCTCTACCATTTTCCTAAGATGTCCAGACTTCAGCTTAATGTCTTTATTTCCAAAACTAGCACCCATACCTGGCTTTGTTTCCTTTTGTTGTTAAAATAAGAGGCCATGTATTTATCTTAATAGCAATTTTAGCTTTGGGTTATGAAATTGATGATGTTCAATTTAAGATGTTCTCCTATACTTAGAAGTTCTTCCTTTACAGTAGTTTAAACATCATCCATGGGAACAGAGATAGAAATACAGCAGATTTTTTCTAACATAATGAAAACATTACTGAAGTTTCAGCCTAACTTTCTGAAATTATTCAAATTCCAGTCCATGTGTGCAAATTTAACTCTCGGAGGCTATAAAAGCTTGACAACGCAGTTGTGCCTTGTTCAGAGGAAAAATTATTAAACACTTTTAATGTTATTTTTTTCAAATTCTAAAAGTGGGAATTTAAATAGTTATTTTCATTCTTACTGTATAAAAAGCATAATTATATAACAAGCAATCCTTGCTTTATCAGTACTGTAAGGATCATAGAATCATAGAATCATTCAGTTTAGACAAGATCTTTAACACTGACTCCAACCATCAACCTATGACTACCAACCCACCACTAAACAGTGTCCCTAAGCACCAAGTCTACATGTCTTTTAAATACCTCCAAGATGGTGACTCAACTACTTCCCTGGGCAGCCAGTTCCAATGCTTGATGACCCTTTCTGTCAAGATATTTTTCCTAATCTGCAATCTAAACCTTCCCTGATGCAACTTGAGGCCATTTGCTCTTGTCCTATTGCCTGTTACCTGGGAGAAGAGATAACAAACGCCCCTCTACAACCTCCTTTCAGGTAGTTGTAGAGAGCAATAAGGTCTCTCCTCAGCCTCCTTTTCTCCAGGCTAAACAACTCCAGCTCCCTCAGATGCTCCTCATAAGACTTGTTCTCCAGACCCCTCACCAGCTTCGTTGCCCTTCTCTGAACACGCTCCAGAATCTCAATGTCTTTCTTGTAGTGAGGGGCCCAAAACTGGACACAGTACTCCAGGTGGGGCCTCACCAGTGCCGAGTAAGGGGAACGATTACTTCCCTAGTCCTACTCACCACACTATTCCTGATACAGGCCAGGATGCTGTTGGTCTTCTTGGCCACCTGGGCACACTGCTGGCTTATATTCAGCTCGCTGTTGACCGTCACTTCTAGGTCCTTTTCTGTCAGGCAGCTCTCCAGCCACTCTTCCCCAAGCTTGTAGTGCTGCATGGGGTTGTTGTGGCCCAAGTACAGGACCTGGCACTTGGCCTTCTTGAACCTCATAACACTGGCGTTGGCCCATTGATGCAGTCTGTCCAGATCCCTCTGTAGAGCCTTTCTACTCCCAAGCAGGTCGACACTCCCACCTAACTTGGTGTCATCTTCAAACTTACTGAGGGGGCACTCGATCCCCTCATGTAGTTCATTGATAAAGATATTATTCAGTCATTCTCACACATAACTCAATGCCAAAATGGTGCTGACTTTGAGGGAATAATACAGTGCCCCAGCTGAGTGAGTGATCCCTTGAATGAGTCCTTGGGCACGTCAAGGAAAACAAAACAAAAACCAAAACAAATCAAAGCAAAACAAAGATGTTCTCTAAACATTCTGTAAAATTATGTGCTGATTTAAATGAATGACCACTATTATCAGTTTCACAGTCATCTTATTCATTACATTAAGATGAAGTAATATGTAACATACTGAGATGCTAATAAAGCTCAGATTGAATAGAAGTGATATCAATAAGTTTAGGTTTTATATAAAAAATGGATTTAAGTGACACAAGAGCTAAAATTCTAGTAATTTCAAAACAGGAATTTTAGGAATTTGCAGAAGTGCTACCACTGCAGTTGCTTCCTCTCCACATCTTTCTCTATAAGAGGACAAAATAACCAAGCAATATCCTCTATTGAATATACCCAGCCATACCTTTATTGAATTAATTAGATGTTTATGAACAGCAGTTCTTTGGGGAAGAGTATGTTAATTTTGGGATGACAGTTATTTACTTTTGTTCTGTGTTTATGTACTTGGCAGATCATAACAAATATTCCATTCTGTATTATCTCGTCAGCTCAGCTTGCTGGAGAGCATTTTGATAAGGTAAACCAACAATGCAACTGAGCTTAAATTAAGATTTCTAGCATAATGAAAGTCTATTCACAGCTTCCTATTCCACAGTTGAGATCTTGCACTCATTGTAATACAATTAAACTGAGGTAAGGAAAGTATATGCTGTAGAATACTGAATATTCTCACTGAATTTATTTTAAAACTGAGGACGAAAACCAAGAGTGAAACTGAGCTTTATCTTAAATACAAATGCTTTCAAAGATCTTGCTTTTGGTACTGCAAACACTATTGAACTTGCAGACCACAAGCTTTCTTAGCTTGTTATGAAGAAAGAAAAATGTAAAACATGGTTGTGCTATGAATCTCCTTTTATCTTGACTTCAAAAACATACATTCCTGTAGGAATGAGGCACCTGAAGTAGACTGATACTTGCTGGTGTGTACATAGTATCCGACAATTAACTTTGAGTATGATGAAGTCATTTGGCACTGTTTATACATTGTATGGCCAACGTTTTGTATGTGATTTTTTTAAAATTCCAGTATTGGATTTAAGAGATTCATCTACGTTTTGCACTGAGATAAATGATGTGTGAGAATCTGGGCTACTCACTTCAGGCCCAGAACAATGAAAACAGGCACAGAAGTTCAGGGTTCAGTTGATGAATAGGCTTTTAGGGACAGGAGTTGCACACCTAAAATGTATTTTTGAATGTGTTTACAAATTAATGTTCACAGGTATATTTACTAAAGAGGGTGAACCACAAATCGCTACTTTTATCCTGCAATGCATGGGTTTGAAGAACAGAGGCTTTGACAGTGGTAACCACTTCAGACTGAGCTAAATGTTTCAGTATTTATCTGATGCTTATACTTATGCAGTGGTCAACTCCATATTTAATCCATTGAAAAATCTTAAATGACAGGCAAACTCAAATTTAGTACATCTTGTGAGTGTTGAGTTTAACACAAAATATAACACAATGGGAAGTACTGTGATTTTTCTAAAATATATTTTGAGATTTAAAGGCTGAAAATGTTGACAGAAGAAACAAATACTTTGATACAGTGGCATACATATCCAGTACATGCATACCAAGCCTTTTTTTTATTAGTTTTGTCTTACTACTGATTTATGTTCAGAGAATTACTGCAAAGTTTATCATTGACATGATGTAGCTCCATTATTTTATTTTTCCTTACCATCTTGATGAACAGCAGGTCTTCTACCTCTAAAGATGCAAATGGGAGGATTTACAAAGTCAATGCATTTTTTTGTGTATATATAGTAATGTATATCTCCTGTTCTGTTCTTTGGCACCTCACACTCATAAATTAGTTTATAAAGGACTAAAGGGTGAATGCCTTCTTTTTCATCTTGTTTTACTAACATGCAATTGAAGATTTCACATACAAGCTATGTCAGGCAGTTTTTCTCATGCTAATTTTGTTATTTTGTAGACTAAATATTTATAACAGAACATGAAGATTAGGTCTCATAAATTATATTAAATGTATAAAAAAAAAGTGTGTCTCAGTCCCTAAGCAACACTCTGATATCAGTCTCTGTAGATGGAGATATTGCAATATAAGCTGTAGTGCATATTCTTCGGACATAGAGAAAACAGACCAAACTATTTGGAAATTGAAACAGAACAATAGAAAACAGGAAGTTTAGGATCAGTCATTAAATTGCAGATACTTCAGATCTGATCTGCAGTTTGTATAGCCAATATGAGTGTCTTGCAGGGAGAAAAAACCTAAATATTTAATAATACAAGAAAAAACTTTTCTTCTGTAACGAGCTTCTTTTATTGTACACTTTTTTTACAACAGCAGGTGATTCTTTTTAACGTGTATTCTGTTTTCGAATGTCATGAGTAGAGGAATATATTATTGCAGTGCAAATAAATTCTTGTTTTATAGAATAAAATTGCTTATAAAATAATGCTGGGTCAGTCCCGCATGCTTCATTTTCACTCCAGTGAAATAATGCAATTCACAAAGTTATCCAAAACCTTTACCTCTAGCCAAACTCAAGCCAATTCTGAGTCTAATATACCTATTATTTGCAAAACTTTGCCAGATTTTTCTTTCAAGCAGCACCAATAGGACTCTTACATTCTAACTTAAAGTTATTTGACAGTATCATAAAAACTTTTGGTCATCAAATATCATTCAGAATTATTCAGCTCTTACCTCATATTCCAAGTAGTTTTCTTTACCATTTTGCTAAGCATCCAGGAATTTTTTTGTCCTCTAATTTAGGTTCCCTCTTGTGTATATCCACTTACTCGTCATAGGGCATTGGAGAAGTCAAACAAACAAACAAACAAAAAGTAGAAACACTTACCTCCTAAGAAAGCCAAATTAAAGTATTGGAAAGCTTGAGTCTCATCTTCCCTGCAGGAGAAGATAAAAGCCAGTCCTGAACAGCCTCAAAGTCTAAAGTATATGAGTTGTTAGTTTCTGTTTTGGAAATACACTTTACGCTCAATGGAAAGTTTGCTTTAGAAACAGAAATTTCTCTCCCACAGAGCAAGGACATTACCATCTGTGGGGAAATCCGTATCAAATGTTGAGCCTGGTGTGAAACATCAATGGACAAGCAGTGCCGAACAAGACTCAGCCTGACCAGTAACAGTGCAAAGGAGGTTTTGCAGATAAATCTAGCTGATTGATTAACAGATATGTTAAACAGATTGCAAAGTCCCAGTCACCTGAAAGATCGTAGGCTTCTCCATCTGAATGACTGCTATTTCAGACCATGACTGAAAAATATATTTTTCCTTGGTGTGAAGGATGGTAAAAATACATAATTCTATGCATTTATCCTACCACTGTCTTCACACTGGACAACACGTGAGAACAAAAAGTGGATGGGAATTGTATTATGGAGATTCATCTGACTTGTAGTATTTTCCACAATCATGATTCCAAATCTCTCTTGCTCATATTTCTTTGAGTTCATGTAAACACAAAGAAATATGAGCAAAAACATTCAGAATCATATATGTATGCGTGGTTGGTGTTTCTTCACTCCTGCATAACAAAATACATTTTGACTGCATATTCTGAGCACTTGTTCAGTGCTCAAGATATAAACCAAACCAAAACAAAAACTTCGAAAAAATACATATAATATTTTGTTTAGTTTCTTACATGATGGATTAGAATTCAGTATGAGAAACACAATTCTAATTATTTTCAAAGAGTATTTGAAAAATTAATCAGAATCCTTTTGTTGCCACTGACATACCATTTGCATTTAAGTCAAAAAGAGGAAAAAAGGAGCTACATTACTGTTTAATATTTTCCAAAGAATTACAGATAAAATACCATTTACCATAAATGTAGTAGAAGTTTGCTGCTATTTGGAAGAAAACTTTCATAACGACACAAGAATTTGTTTTCAGGCGTGTGTATAGACAAACTGTCTTCCTTAGGATAAAGTTTATGTTTCTTCGGTATATTATTGAACTGCAACAAGTAACTTAATTAGCTGGTTTATTCACCTCTGAGACAGCTAACTAGTAATAATTTTTAAAAACCTGCATTTATCTCTGTGCTGCAGCTCCAATCACAAATTAACAAATCTTTCTCCAGACCTCCCACAAAGCTTTCAAAAGTAACTGACGAGTTATGCAAAAGAATAGTGCAACCTTGGACTCTCTGAGCAGCCGCCTGCAGTATGAAACTTCATCTAGGAAGTGGAATTAATAGCCAGGATTGAGAAGCAGCCTTTATCATTATTCATGTCGGAAATTTAAATAGAAGTCCTTGACACTTTTTTTCAGGTCACAGTACTGTCTCAAAATCTAGCCAAAGATAAGGAGGACATCAGCAGAGTTGCACAGAACTGTGATTCTGGTGAAACAGCTGAAAAACTAGCAGCATTGCAGGTCGTTTTACTAGTGACAGCATTTCACAAAGGAACTGGACACGTATCAAGATTTGTTACAATTATCAGCTAAACAAATACGTGTTTTTTAACAAAAGTTGTGAAGAAAACATCTTTTGGTAACATCAGCATTCTTGCCTTTTCAGAAGTTCAATTCCATTATTTTAGTTTTCAAGTAAGTGGATAAAGCACCAAAAAAATTGCTAATACAGAAAATAAACAAACAATGCAAAAAAATTCCACCATTTCAGATAACAAGACTTCAAGAACATAGTCCTAGAACAAAATATATAAGATAATAACTTTTTATTTTATGCTTAATTACAAACCAAGAAGTTGCATTTATGTCAGAATTTAAACACAAAGCCACTTTTCCTCCTAACAGTGCATACACATTTATTCAAAATGAGTTTGTGCTCATTCACAAGTTCATCAACATATATTGCCAACCATTCATATGTGGAAAAGTGTTGAATATTATTGATAAAGCATATGATGATTTTATTTAATAATATTTTCAATATTATTTTTGCCTTCGTTAAGAGACAAGCAAAATCTTAGCGGTATTCTAGTTTGAAGGAGAAACAATATGCCTAATATATACAGAACTCAACAGAAATTCTACCATTAATCATGGCGTATATTTGCTATTAAATAGTGTTATGTCTCATTTTGAAGATTCCTCTCTTTCTTTCTTTGTCGATGCAGTAATCTTTGTGAAAAGTATATTCCATATCTCTTGGGACATGAGGGATGTAGCTGACACAGCATTTCATGTGTCTGTTTGCAAACATTTAAAGGAATATTCTTCCAAATGGAGCTAAAACAAGTAGAGATCTTTCACATAGCCGAAGCATATGCTCACTGTGCCACTGCAAACACAAAATTAGTGTATATTTTTTGTAAAGTAAAATTAACAGTTGTTCAACAACTTGCAGGTTGTCATGAACATGAAAATCTGATGTTGCAGCCTATTTTGAGAAAGAGTAAGAGAGAGGGTGGGGAAGGACAAACATCTCTTTTCGAAATGCCTTTGTCTTTTTTTCTGTCCACCTTTACGCAGCTGGATACACACCTACAGTTAAGAGGCGTACGTGTGAAAAAATAATTTTATTTTTTATATTTGTTTTGGGTATTTTGAAAAGTTATAGCTGAGAAATTATTTGGGAAACTTCAGATCATGCTACTTTACATTCTCATCAGGGCCCTATAATATGACTCCCTTACACACTCATGGATAATTTGCCCTGGCTACCTTCCCCCTTCTTAGTATGATTAGCTGACTATGGGGGGGAGGGGAGGGAGGAATCAGTCCATTAATTTTCTCAGCTGATCAGAATAAAACATATTTCAGAATCAACTCTTGCAGGAAATATACAGTGTATCTTCTTGTGTTTGTTTATAACTTGTCATCTTATTTTTCTTTTCCATTTAGACTGCAGTGCACTCTAGTTAGGGTTCCAAAGTGCAAAAGATCAGGCCAAGGACTTTCTTCAAGCTGACTTAATCTTAATGGCAAATGACTGTCCAGCAATATAGTGTTTAACTTCTTTCAGATAGCATTCAGAATTCATAAAATGGATGGAGAAACAGATTAAATTATTTTTAAACAGAAATACTTTCATGTAAGATTAAAAAAAAAAGTATATATATATAATAAAATCTTACTAGGAAGATAAGGTTCCTGGTTTTTTGAATCAAGCAATCTGCGATTTGGTGAACTCCCACCTTAAGGGGATTTTGTCCATAGTGCTTTCTTTTTTTCTCTCAATGTCAAAAAACTTAATTTTTTACCTTTATTAAAAGAAGGTAGGGGAGAATTTTATCTAAAACTTTCCATGAGACTCATAAATTGGCTACCACCCTCCTCTGTAATAAAGGTGACGGAAGACCTTATGCTAAGCAACTGATTGATGACAGTGTCATCTACTCATAACCATTAACACTAACAAATTGAAATAACTGTAAAAAGAAAAAAACACAAGACCCATATTTATGACTGAGAGAACAACAGATCTATCAGCAGACCAGTAGATCTGAATTTTCAGTGTTGTAATAAGTGTAATGCACGCAATACTATGATTCAGCATATTCATAATCTGCTAAGATAAGAAACACTATATATACCTTAGGTTTCCTTAATGTCATTAATGCATGCTAAAATCAGCATTAAATTATAGCTTTTTATTATCATTTAATTAAACTCACTCTGTCAGTATATTAATTGCAAATTTGACCTTTGGTGTCCATCCACCTTGGAATGGGCCTGTGGCATTTTCTTTCAAGAGATTTCAAAATCAGAATTTTAAATTGTCTTCCATACAATATTTCACAAGTTGAGTACTAATTGCAATTAAGCAAATTCAAATGAGTGAGGTTTTGTCTAAAACTGTGTCTTTTTAAATGATAAACTATTAAAGAACACAATGGCAGTATTCTAAAAGACTGTTTATATTTTCATTACATGCCTAATTTATTTCCATAAAGGGAACATACGTGTGCATTTAGGGAAAAAAATCTTGACTAGATGAATTTAATTTTCCATTAAGTATATTTAGCTTTCTTATCCATTCTGCAAAATATTCATTATTCAGCTTCCACTGAATAAAACACTAAACAATTCTCCTATATGCAAAGACCTCAGGAGAATTAATAAAAAGTGAATTATTCTCATGTCCTAAATAATAGAAATATTGGGTGATTTCAACTGGAACAAAAGTTTCAATCAATGCTTGAGAAGGCAAGGGAAGGAGAGGAAAGTAAGAAGAATGGGAATAGTTATTATTTTTCCTCAAAAACTTTTAAATTTATTCTGTGAGAAAAATTCCTAAAGGAATTTTACTGTAGACTTCAATAAAAATTGCATCAAGCAGTCAATCATGAGAGCTGAATATCAGAAGACAAGACAACGAAGAATCTGTTCTAATGTTTTTATTCAAAAACTTTTTTTTTTTTTTAATCATATGCTTCTTTAATTTAAAGTCGGCTAAACATTTCTAGGGAGCAATTCATTCCGCCTATTTAAGATATGAACCTTAGTGTGGGATTCCCTTTGTGAAGCATATGAATACTAAAGGACTAACAGATGAGATTAATCCCCTCATTTGGGGGTTCTTGATTTCCTTACTGATTTGTAACAATTAAAATGGATAAAATAGGTAAATATTGTTATATGTAAATATTCTTTACCCTTTTCCACATTTTTTACGGTGATATAATTAAGACTTTAGTTCTTTTTTTTTTTTTCTCTGTGGCAACTGAATAAAGGCTTTCTGGCCTATCTATTAATCAAAATAATAAATAAAATAGATATCACCATTCCATTATTGTGGCTCTCAAATGTGCCTTTGAATACGGTGCACCTAACGAAAACCTTTAAAAGACAAAGAACACCAGGATGAAGCGGTCTTCAATTTCATTAACAGAAAACAATATTTCTTTCATCAATCATGTAAACCAGGAACTAGATATATTCGGTACCTGTTGGTACCTCTGTGTTCCATTTGTTTTCACACATACTCTGACAGAAAATAGCTAGGTGTATTTTAAATCTAGTTCTTTTTCCTTCTCTGATGTAAATGAGGCTTAATACACAGAGTTCCTGTAAATACAAATTATTGAGCTACATGTGAAAAATAAATAAGGCTTAATTTTCACGTCTTTAGGTTCTTCCATAGTGAATAACAACAATTTTATAAGACTAATATAATCATTATAGATTTTATGGTGGAATAGCATTTAAAAGAAAGATCTGAATCATGAGGAAGCAGAAGTACACTTTGATGGAGAAAGTATAATACTGAAAAAGCCTGTAGGTTTTTAAAGATACAAAGAATACAAATTGCATAAAATTTAAAAGAATATAAAGGAAGTGACTATGCACACAGTGCACACATAAAATCTAAATGAAACATTACTATAAACATCTTGGTTTTCATATCCGACTATAACAGTATAAACGGGGTAGAAAAAAATGCATTTAACCCCTGTTCCTACGAATAACTTCCTGTATTCTTGAGACAAACTAAATACTATTGTGTTGCTAAGCTCCATCAACAAGTGTCTTATGATTCAAACAGATGGTCCTGTTTTTCAGGCCCATTGGTGACAATACTCAGTGTAACTTTGCCCAGAGGAGTAAGGGAACCAATAGAGTATATCTGTAGCATTAACTTGCTGAGAAGTGGTCCATCTCTGCCAGAGATTTGCTTCACAGAGCACAGACTTTTATTCAGTTTTTTTTTCCCCCACAGTGCTCATCATAGATATCCCAGAAATACCTATGAGTCACTCAAGTGTATAAATGGGATAAAATAAGTAACAGACTGGTTTGCATTGTAGCTAATTTCCCAGAGACACAAAGCAAATCTGAAAAAGGTTATATGCATACATTTTTAATTACAAACTTTTACAGCCTAGACATATTGGATTGCAAGCAAATCAAGGATCACTTACTTCCCTGAGCTACCATATTCAAGGAATAAAATCCTATTTATTGCTTTTGCCACACAGATTAAAGCAATACAAAAAAAGGTACTCATTCCAGAGATAAAAAGTATTTTTTTTATGGCTCTACTGTGTTAAAACTACTCAGTCTAGGAAAAAAAAGTAACTTGATTTTCAACAGTAAATAGATGGAGAAGTGACTCAACATATCAGTGATTCGCTTGCAAAGTTCAGAGAAATATAGAAACTTAAGAAGAAAGATGACTATGAAATAATAAGCAAGATCCATGGTAGAATTCATAAGAATAAAATATTTGTGCTTGCAAACCATGGTATCTTGAGGATATGGATTTTCTTGTGAATGTTTTTTTACTTCTTATTATGAACTGTGATTTAGTTTCAACCAGCAATAGTATTAAGACTGCATGGTTTTGGAGGTTTTTTTGAGTGGAAGGGGGATGTTGTTTGTTTTTGTAAATTTCATTAGCAAAAGTTTGGGCCATTTCAATGTTTTAAACAAAATAGCACGTTTCCTTCATGTCCTTTAGAATTACTGTGTAAGCCCTGTTCATGGATAATATATTTCTGTCATTTCTCAGATAAAATATTGCATAAACTCATGGATAGCAAACTCATTGTGTTCCAGATGTTTTACATCTCCTGTACATGTGCTACTTAGAAAGCTTGTACATAAATAATATGTATATGAATAAATATTTGTATCTTACTTACTTGAAATATATAGGGCATCTCCACAGCAAGCTCATTATAGTACATCTGCAGCAGATTTATTCCATACACTCAGTGGAGTTGACCTTTCTGAGCCCAGGATTTCTTGATGTTTGGAAACTCTAAATATCCTCTGAGCAGACTGGCAGTTGTTCAGAAATTCAAGGTTAGAGGATACCTTGAATTCAAACTACATGCAAATTCCAAGTGGCCAGTGAAATTTTACAGAAATTTGAATGCATAATAGGTCCACTCATGACATTTGCTTTATGAAAATGCTTGAAGTCTAAAAACCTTGATTAGCTTAAGCTTTAAGA
This sequence comes from Stercorarius parasiticus, assembly GCA_013396915.1. Classification (NCBI taxonomy): domain Eukaryota; kingdom Metazoa; phylum Chordata; class Aves; order Charadriiformes; family Stercorariidae; genus Stercorarius; species Stercorarius parasiticus. The sequence continues at coordinate 111,229 of VWZL01004724.1, read as the reverse complement.
ATTATTTTTTTTAATGAATAAATACTCTGTATGCAAAAAGGTGAGATGGAACCTTGATTAATAGTTATATATAGGGTCATAACCAGACACTTTCTTTTCCAAGAAGCATCTTACTTCTTCAGTTCTTAAAAAACCCTCAATCTTTAGTAATACATCTCTGGAAATTGATGTAAGATAGGTAAATATCTAGTTCAGAGTTCAAATAAGATTGCATATGTGGCCAAAAAGATGGGACACCTTCCTGAATTTGTTAGAAAGGACATTTATTTATCTTTCCCTTCTGTTTATAAGCAACCAATGGTTTGTTTTGGAGGAGAACTAGTATGATGGACGTCTTTTAATAATTTCTCAGAGAATGTAAGTAGATAGGATCTTACTATTGTTCTTGTAAAACATTAAAATATATAAAGAGGTTAGCCCTTTTCTTTACAAATTATCAATCAAAAGAGGAAAAGAGACTCTGGGAAATGAAAGACCTAAGGACCTTCTCTTTTTTATATTATTTTCTTTTTTCAGAAAACTCAAATAAAGCAAATTTTGGTTTGATGTAAGTTTTGGAAAATATCTGGGAAATTTCCCATATAATGAAAGTTCCAGGTCGTATTTTTTTTTAATATTTTGAGCTCTTCCTAAATATTTTATAATATCGAGTATGAAACTTGCTCGGGCAGCAGACATTAAGTAGGAGGAAGAGTCACTTTTCCTTCGCTATTACTTCTGCATTTAATAATAAACAGTTCTTCCTGTGGAAGAAATCATAAGCAAACAGGACTATACACAATTAAAAGCACAAGTATTCAGCTGATATGTAGTATCTATTCACAAGCCATTTAACTCTTAGTCTGCGTTAGTCCTAGACGTCAGAGTGGAGAGGATTGTACAGACAATTACCAGCAAGCTTTGTAACTTGTGCTACCTAACTGACCTACCTGAAGTATGATCAGCATGTTCCTTAATTATTTTTTCACATCCACACAGTCCCAGATGAAGTTCGACGTCTCTGATCTTCAGTGGTAGCCCTGCATGTTTAGAAGGCAGAAGCTCATACAGAAGATTTGCATTTTCTTTGACCTGGAGATAGTTATATAAAGGTGCAAGCAATCTAAAGGCACTTTTTGGAGTCTGAGTGACAAATAGTACTAAACAGTAGATATTTCAAACTTTACCTCTTAAGGAGAGGCCTAATATCTGAAAAAAAGGACAAGGCCACTAAGAAGTAATGATGTAACTACTGTATGAGTAAATTACCTTTTAACTTTCACTTTGAAGAATATGGAAATATTAATGTGGAAAGGAAAAATAACTTCATACAGTTCCCTTAGGGCAATGTAGACTGTCCATTTAAAACAGATGTTGTCGAACCTCTAACAATTGATTACATACTGTTTGCAGTAGCAAATTAATGTATCAGGTAGATATGTGGAAATTCTACTTTATGTGACTCACAGAAGGTGTAATATAAGATAATTCAGCTACACTGAATGATAAGAGAAGTTACAGAATGATGAATTTTCATCACCACAGGTTCACTTTAGCAAGTTGAAGCACTGTACAAAATTAATTCAGAGGGCTTGTTTGTTTGCTATTTAGGCTTTTTTTGCTTTGAATATGTCATAAAAAGAATTTTTAAAACCTATCTTTGCTTAAAACAATAACATGTTTGTTTCTTGGTTAGGATTTTTTGCTTTGAATATATCATAAAAAGAAGTTTTAAAACCTATCTTTATTTAAAACACGGATGGCAGTAGCTCCTGAATAATAATATATAGTGGCTTCACTCTTTACCAGATAGTAGGTTCCTGCATTGAACTCATTTTTTTCATCTTGAATGATTCTACATTCTCCATTCCCCAGAACTATGCGCTAACTCCTGGGTTTATTCTAAGGCAGACATGATTCTTCATTTCTGCTGAAGCTTGGGTACAAATATTTCAACCAGAAATCTTGATTTTATAAGGCAGGATAAAGTACAGGTAGAAAAAAAAAAAAAAAGAGACAGACTAAACTATTAGTTAAGGCAATTAACAGATTAGGGGAAACATTAAAATGTCTTTGTTCTCCAGAATACGTAAGAAGTTTATATTAGACTGTCACAGGATTTGAAAGAATATAAAAAAAGCTATTTGCTTATAATGTTTGAGAGATGATATCACAAATAAGAAACATAAAACTTTCTCCTTTTCTTAAGCATTTCCTATTGACTAAGCTTAAAGGTCTCTTCATTTCTTGTGCTGGTGGTTGTGAATTTCATTTTTAGCTACCTAATACCACTCTTTCAATGGAAGAAAATTTAACTTATTGACCTAGCACTGTGAAAGTAACTCCAGGAGCTGACACATTTTATTTAGCTGTGATGGAACTACAACTCTTCTTTCAATATAGTCTCTATTCTTCTTGATTTTGGGGAAGAAAAAGGTATGTTAAGCTCAATTCTTCCCAATGCTCTCTATTCATTACTGATTATACTACTAGGAGAAAGTCATAAGAGATCAACTAGAAGAGGAAGTATTTGTCTTCATCTGTAAGGACTTTCCACAGAGAGACAATAAATGCAAATTGTTAAACGTCCTTTTAGATGTTACATTCTGTTTAAAACAGCAGTGCATCTGGGAATTAGGTTTTGTGAGATGTATCCACTCCTACATTGAAGTTAAAGAGATGAGGGGTGGCTCTAACCCTTCTCTGTTCTTTCTAGCAGGAACTTTGGGCATCTCTGACAGTTGCTTAGCACTCTGCTTTAATGGCAATCCTCTGAATAGGAGACAAAATACAGAAAATACCATTTAAACATAACTAAGAACTTTTTCCATGTGAGGGTGGTCAAACACTGGAACAGGTTGCCCTGATAAGTCGTGGGATCTCCATCATTGATGATATTCAAAATCTGACTTGACATGGCCTTGGATAACCTGCTGTAGTTGACCCAGCTTTGGATCAATGGAGGTTGGACTAGATGATCTCCAAAGGTGCCTTCCAATGTCAGCCACTCTGTTGTTCCTCTAAACACCACCTTCCCTGAGACCACCCCATAAATTACCACCACCTTCCATAAATTATGACATTATCCACCATATGATTCATGAAAAAAAAAATCCTTAGAATTTGTTTTCTGGTCTAACAAAAGATGTAATTAGCAATATTTTAAAACCCAATTGTTTAAAATAAATAAATAAAAAATTATCAAGCCCTAAACTGTGTACTATTTCAGTCTCCTTTTTTGCATCATCGTACTTCAGTTCTTCAATATAACATTTATCCTAGCTTCATGCTGAAGTGTCATGGTTTCAGCTGATGGAGTTAACTTTCTTACTAGCAGCTGGGGCTATGTTTTGGATATGTTTGGGATGAGAGTGGTGTTGATAGTGCACTGATGTTTATTGTTGCTAAGCAGTCAAGGTCTTTTCTGCTCCTCATATCGCTCCGCCAGTGTGTAGGCCGGGAGTGCACAAAAATTTAGGAAGAGACACAGCTGGGACAGCTGACCCCAGCTCACCAAAGAAATATTCCATGCCATATAACATCATGCTAAATCTGAGGGAAGAAGAAAGTGGGGGACATTTGGAGTGATGGTGTTTTGTCTTCCCAAGTAGCCCTTACGTGACGGAGTCCTGCTTTCCTGGAGATCGCTGAACATCTGCCTGCTGATGGGAAGTAGTGAATGAATTCCTCATTTTGTTCTGTTTGCACATGCAGCTTTTGCTTTACTTATTAAACTGTCTTTATCTCAACCCATGAGTTTTCTTACTTTTGCTCTTCTGATTCTTTCCCCCATCCCACCAGGGGAGAGTGAGTGAGTGGCTGCGTTGTCCTAGTTGCCAGCTGTGGTTAAACCGTAACATGAATGCATGGCTAGCTGATGGCCCTCCAAAGCGCCAAGTCCTCCCACACCCATTCAGACTGCACAGACTGAGAAGAATGCAACAGACCTTTATTATCTTGACAATGCTCTTTGTGTTGATTGTAAAAGTTATCTCATAGGTACCCTTGGCATGTTATAGATTTAGTCAGAGATAAATACACTGTGGAAACTATAGATAGGCTGTAGGTACTGAGGCAGCAGAATATTTGTAGTAGTAGACCTACATTTAATCTACCAAACTATAATAAGCCCTGTCCAGGTCTCTCACTTGTTCTGGCATCTTTTACCATTCACAGAGACTCTGCAGGCAGGGTATGTTCAGTTTAAGATTAAACAGTTATTTTTTTATTTGAATAGACTAATATACATGTAATGTAAATCTATGACTAGTGAGCTACTAGACCAAGCATTAATATGTTCATTATCCCATAAGATGCCTAACAAGTCGTTTCTGGCCAGGTACTTAATAGGCAAGGAACAGTCTACCTTCTGTTTCTTGGAACTGATTTGGTACTTGGTGCTGCTGAGCTATTGCCTTCCAGCTCCCTGCTTTATTCCTAGGCCTTAATACCTTTTCACTTCAATATTTCTTTAAGGTCATTAGAGTCACTATCTGCATCTAAGCAATATAACTTCTGTCTGTGCTTTCCATCATTGTACTATTATAGGCTATGTACATTCCAAAAACTTTTTTTCTCACATCTTATCCATATTCTCACTAAACCTAAATCAACGTCACACTGTTGTTTTACATCTATGAATGCCTTGAATCAGAGACAGTTGAGACATGCTTGATGTTATGTCAATAGACATAAGATTCTGCAAATATGAAACACCAGAATTCTGAAACATGAAAGCATCATGCATCCAGCCAGCTTGGAAGCCAGTGTGGCTTCCATGAAGAAGCCATATGATTGACATGAGGCACATGGAACGTGAGGAAAATACACATTTTGAAGTTATAACAATCAAGCACATCTTTTGGTAAGCACTAAAAGGTTAGGTGTGACCTATATTTGGTTCTGGATAAAACTGCACTTTCTGAATATCAGAACACTATGCCAAGGTAGCAACCCCCTAGAAACAAAACTACGTATGCCTTATTAATTACAGCAACTACAGTGTTGGTAGAATTGCTGGTTTTTAACTGATTTTTAACCAATAAAAATCTGGCATTGACAATTTCCAGAGGTGTAAACCCTATTTCTGGGACAGGGAAACAATCTTAAAATGGATATGGACTTTCAAGAGTCCTGACAGTTTCAACAGTACTGTTTGTGTTTCTTTTGCATCTTGCATTTAACAGGTCACAGTAGATCATATCGTATCTGGATAACAAATTACTTCACTTTTAAAATGTAATAATAACAAATCATAAAGATTTCTATGATATTACCTGTACTGTACAGGCATGTCTCTAATAACTGGCCATCCTTACTGTATCCCAGGAGAAAGTTTCCCCATCTGTTTGAAAAAGCCAGAAATATTGAAATTGGAGGTGTGTAGCACTAATGCTTCCCTCTCTGACATTCCTTTTGTTGGGCATCAGGCTTCCTTTCGATGGTTGTGAGTTTTCTAAATATGACTGTATTTAAGCAGGATTACACTACACAAACAAAATGAACGTTGAAAGGGGTTTAATGTAGGATATTTATGTAAGTATACATTTTTTCTTATTGTCATAATCTTTGTACTTCTTTTCTCTAACTAATGAGCACTAGTTAACTTTTTTCTTTCCTTAATGAAAACAATCAATTTACTGCATTGTACCAAGAATTACCTTGTGTGTCTTAAGTGAGGCTCCATGCTGTTCAGTGAAGTTGCAGTGGCTTGACTTAAGTACAAAAGAAGAGGAGAATCTGATCCCCCACAGACAAATGTTTCAATTATTTTGCAGTTTTGAAGGTGGTGGGACAGATATAGACAAAAACTCAGATTCTTACTCCTCAGCTAGCTGAACTTATCAAACATTGTAATTTTTTAAATATTGGTATTGGAAGGTCAAATATTGGTATTGATCAATTGATATTGACTGAAATTGTTATTGGTCGACATCTGCAAACTTGTTCAAGATGTGAAAGAGAGAAATTCCAAAAACTGGAAACACTTAAGCAACCTCTGCAGCAGATCACTGCCTGGCACAAGACGAAATATCTCTGGACCATACTGACTGACCTGCAAAAATCTGAAAAATCAGCACTTAATTTTTTTGAGGATAATTTCCTACATAATATCAGTGTAATGCCTTGGTTTGGGTAATCGAATTCACCGGGCATTAAAATCGCTGATTCCCAATTATATAAATACTTAAAGACAATAAGAAAGATATTGATCAGGCAAAAAGCTGCAAAAATAACAGAGAAATGTATCAAGAAGTAGGTGTTGCTATATATAGTATTTATACCAATTAAAATGCTATGTATGCTCTGTGCACTACTTAATTTGTCTTCCTGTTTTCTACATTTATCATCTTTCTTTTTCCTACATCTGTAAGAAACATATAAATATTTCTCCCATTGAACCCAAAACTGAGGAGGAAAAAACTCCCCCAGCAATCTTATATTCTTCCTGTCAAAGAGGCTAGTGTGGTCTGCCACCCTTCTCCTGTTCTTCTTCAAGGAGACTTGTAACTTAGGCCCAGAGAGACACTGGAAAGGTCTCTCAGAGAAAAAAAATGACAGCTATTAGAGAGTTTGTATATTAACGTGTATATTTTTGTGTTTATATCCTTACATTATTATCACTAATGGTAATAGTAATTGTAATGGTAATAGCAATAGTAATAATTTGTATTTTTATTAGACAATTAAACCAATAACTTTTTAGTTCCACATACTTGCTCCTAACAAGATTCTAAGAGCTTTGACACACTGGAGGGTAGAGTGATACCCTATTACTGGCTACTAACACGCAACTCTACAGGAAATATAATACTAAAAGAAGTGGAAGGGCAAGAATGCCATATTAAAACAGGTCCTACTAGCGTCAGTGGGAACCAATTATTTGAGTAAGCAAGCTAGCTATTTTAACCTAAGTTTTCTCTATTACATGATGTGGCATGTTGCTTCTTAGCCTGTCTGCCATCTGTGACTGAATTACTTGCAGGGAATCTTTTGTCCTTGCACGAGGCAGGTGGGAGCAGTATCTACAGTCTGAAAACTCCAAGGACAGCAGGAAACAAAGCAGTTTTTTTAAAACAGATGAAATCCATCAGACAGGTACATCAGGGATTCTGTGTAAAATCTATTTTAAGCTCTAAGCATGTGACTGGCAGTTGTGGAGAAAGTCTTGGAATGCCTAACAACAAACTGGTACAAGGCACTTTAGAAGGCAGCGTTATTGTTCTTTGCCTGCTCTCTTTCCTCTGAAGTCTTGCCTGGCTTTTACAAGTAGGGCCTATGCTGGGAGAGAATAGTGATCACTCCACATCCAAGGCAATGAGTAAATCCTCAGGGGAGCTAAGCAACATATGTGAAAGCAATTGCTGTGACTCCTTTTGAAAGGTTACAGAATGCATTCCCCTAACACCCTGTCATTCTCTGTTCTGCTGACTAACATAGAAACAAGAGTGGGATTCAGCCGCTCCCTTTCATACCCACCTCTCACTCTGCGCCTTATGCTTTCCACCCTTTCTGAGCACATCAAAGCTCTGGAGTTTGTGACAGCACTTCACTTGAAGCAATTGCTGCTAGTAGGCTCTCTCCTGTACTCATGATTGGGTAGGACTATATATGTAATATCTCTACTCTGCAAAAAATATTTTCTAGATGTGATCTGACAAAAAAGAATCTCAAACTGAGGCTATATCCACATACAAAAATATTAGTTATATTGAGAAAAATATCAGTTTAACAACACAGAAACTTTTTTATTGTATGTGACCGGAAATATTGAACAAGGAGCCAGACGTTTGTCTTCCTCTACTTTGTCAAAATAAAATTATAAGACAGAATTCCATGATGTCCATTATTCTAGAACAAACTTCAATCCCTTAAATTCATGACTGGCTTTTTCTTGCTATTTTGACTCAATAGGCTGTGAAACCCAGGGAAACAGCTCTTTCCACAAATCATTTGTGTTAGCATCATTAGACACATGGCTAAACCTCACGAACAACTAATGTTTTTAGCAACTTTACTCTAGAAAAATCGTAATTGGTCGGTCTTTTTAATTAACTCTTCTTCAAAAGATGAACTTAATTTATCGGTGTTTAACAACAGTAGAAGACGTGGTTTTGACAAGAACTACAGTTTCCTAAGAGATTGACTCAAAATTTAATTAAAAAAGGAGACTGAAAAAGCAATTTTGGAGAACAAAAAAAAATAAAATCATAAACCTATTCAATTTAACAGTTCGTGTCATTTCTAGTAACTCTGTTTTCCTAGTTTTCTATGAGACCTACTTTATTTAAAGCGTAGGAACCTACCAATTGCAATAGCAGGGACTATATATATAGATAGATAGGTAAAGTAAATATAAAGGTAATTCTTGTGTCCTCACTAATTGTTTTAAAGACGACTTTATTTAGATAGAGGAAGGATTTAGTCATGAAACAAGATAAGTTACAAAGAGGAATATTTGCAGTTTTAAAAAAAATATTCTGGACAGCAGATGGTCTTAGTCATAGGATTTAGTTTTAGGCAGCCCTGCAAGGAGCAGGGAGTTGGACTTGATGATACCTATGAGTTCCTTCCAACTTGGGATATTCAATGATTCTAGGATCAGCTTACTGTTTTTGTATTTACATTACTTAACCTCGTGTTCTTTCAAATTCATAAAACATATGATTTTAGGCACATCATTGTGGTATGATGTTCTTTTCACAAATGTCATGACATTTGTCCTCCAGGCTGATTTCTGCTCTCTTCCCTCATTAGTATTCTTGCTGGGTGATTGGCCATGCTCCTCTCCTTACTCCTTTGCCAATTCATGACATCTGGCCACAGTAACCTTTGAAATAGTTTAGGATGCAGAATTCACTAGGTTTCGGATTATTTCAATATGCAGTTACAGATACGTATGTTTGGACAGATGCCCAGATGTTTCATGAGCTCCATTCTCATTTATATTTTTAAAAATATGGACTCATTTTACCAAATAAGATATTTATGCAGATTTGATTCTTCAAAAGACATATGCACAGTTTTGCATGAGGAGACACACAGACAGAGACACAACAGAGATGCCAGAGCAGGAGGCACAATGGAGAAGAAGAAATATTGAAGAAAAGAAAAATAGCTACCCAGATCATGGCAGGAGCAAAAGCTGCCACCCCAAGCAGGGACAGCAAGGAGGTTGATGAGGAGGTACAACTGCAAAGGGACTGCAGCTGATGGAGGAACACACACCGGAGCAACAGGTTAAAACCCACAGTGTGTTGACCTCTAACTCCTTCATTGTCTGTCACCTTACCAAAGGAACTAGATACAACATGTGGCAGGGGAATTGGAGACCAGGAAGTAGGGAGGAAAGTTGTTTTGCCTAGGTGTTTGTTTATTTGTTTCTGTGTTATTTTTCAATACCAGAATCAGTAACCAAAAGTTTGCTAATCGTCAATTAAACTGATTGAGGTTCCCTGACTTGAAATGATATTATATTTTTTTTTGGCTCAGGACAGCCCTTCAGGCTTTTTGAAATATAATGTGTAAAACTTTAGGAACTGACACAATCCATTCCTTTCTGTAAAAAGTTTTTTTAGGGATTATAGTAATATCGTCTGTATTACCAACTATAGAAATATCATATTGATGAATTATGAGAAATGGTTAAAACACATAAATGTAGGAACACTGCATATGAAGTTCCTTTGGATAGTTTCTGTAATTGATATAAATGGAGTCAGTGGCCATAACCCATAATTAAACATGATTTTCATTTTTCAGTAAATTATATTTTTAATGTATAACACCCTCTCTCTCTTTCTCTTATATCCTGGGTAGCATTTATTTCTGCAAATTAGAAGCTTCCTCTTTCAATGTGGAATTTTTTTTTTTGAGTATTCAATATTAAATCAGTTAATGAATTAACAATACTTTATAAAATAGACACTTTCAAAGATATTTAAATATTCTGTTGGTCAGAGTATAGCTTTTCCACAACTATTCCTTGTAGTAATAATACAAAACTCTTCAGCGAGTGACTTAAAAAAAAAAAAATTATTCTAATTTGTATTTATCCTGTATTTAATCTAGTACCCTGTATTTATCCCATAAACACATACCTTCAGATATCTTTTCTGAAATGAGATTTTTTTTTTAAGGTACTTGATCTGTTTATCCCTGTATCTGATTACCTCTGGATTTCTTTTAAATACGGCCTTACCTCTGCATTTTCTGGATATTTTAGCCTCTTTCTGTTATTGAATACAACTTTCTGCTGTATTTTAGTTTCTACTGAGTAATCCAAAGTTCTAACCGTAAGAAATACTTTTAAATGCATATTCTGAGACAAAAGCAAAAAAAAAAAATCAACAGATTATAAAAATGTCTACTCTGAAAGAGAATAAGACCTGTGATAAATGCTTTCAGAGAGGGGTCAAGGAATCTCTTGATTAAAGTCAATAAAGCAGAATGATGCCTGAGAAATGCCCTTTAAGGTCAGTGGAACCTCAGCCTTGATAGCCAGGAGCATATTTCAACCCCAAATTTACCATGTCTTGCTGTAGGGGTTCTCCTTGCGGTTAATTTTGCATTTAGTGTTTGGAGCTGATTTATATACAGACTGTTGTTGTAGAGTTTTCTAGAAGATTATTTCATATTTCTGTTCCTCTTAAGCATGATTAGAGGTGAACATCTGTGCCCTACACCAATTATGACACTATGAAAGTAACTTTCAAAAACTCGTAAACAAACATGGTAGCTGCAACAGCTTGCTTATCTGTAGCAACATGGTGACCCAGATCTCTGACAAGCTAGATTTGTTTATTGTTCTTCTTTTTGGCATATGCATCAGTTAATACATAAGAAAGTGCATACAGAAATATGTTAAAGTATAGGTAGTAGACACAATAAATCTACATTTTCATATGCATTAAGGTATATAAGTATACCTTACTTGTATACCTTAAGTAGATATATAAGTAGTACATACTTATGGTAGAAGTACCTAATACATTAGATGTACTGCTAAAATTTTAAGAAAACCTGATTATCTCCATTGGTCTACATCCATAAAAGCCTAGACAATTTGAGAGTCTGATCATACGTTAAATTGAAAAATGAGATGTTTGTCTACTGTATTTAATTAGATGGATTATGGCTAGGATATATTTGTCCAATTCAGCTTTGTAGTTTGATGAAATGAAAATTTAATAGTCATTTTATCTGCTTCGTTTTATAATAGAATGGCTGCACATGTGAAGTATGAAACTTTCCATGTAATATCCATCTGTATTACCTTAGATGAGGCTGATTATACAATGTTCTGCTTGTGAGATGCTGAATAGGAAGCCATCTGAGTTCGACAGTACTGCATGATAAAGAAGGGTCTGTCACAACACTGCAGTTTTCTAGACAGAAAAATAAATCTAACTGTGGAAAAAGTTCAGGTAAAAATCCTTGTGAGAATATGGTCCTATTAATTTTGGAAAGCACTTGTTGGATGCTAGATTTGGAGCTCTCAATATGTTTATTTGCTAGTATGCATATGCTCCCAGCAGTTTAAAAACAAGTTCAAATCTTTTCCAACAAACATTTGAAAATCCAAGTCTCCAAGTACCGTACTACAGAGATCTTTCCAGTATGTCCTA
>VWZL01004724.1:21956-98762 GCA_013396915.1 Stercorarius parasiticus | reverse complement strand
AACCCTCTTCAATGCATCCAAAAACGTTTTTCCTTTATTCCTTTACCTATTGTTATTATTATTATCAGTGCAATTAGTTAGAAGACACTCAGCTGAAAAGTAAAATTACTGAAAATTGTTTGTGTTTTACCTNTGTTTTTGTCAGTTATTTAATACCAGTGCCTCACAAATTCAGATAATATTGCCTGTTTCACGGAAAGAGAGCCAAACCAGACACAGATCTTTTATGTGAACCCATATTGATCTAAGATAGGGATAGGGGTTAGCTGTCTTTTACCAATGCTGACTACTGATTCTGTGCAAGACAGCAGGGTTTAATTTCTAGCCATTGAACAGCTTGTGTAATCATTTGCATCTACAAAACATGTCTAGAACTCTACCTTTTCAAAACAGTATTTTATATCATACTGTTCAGAGGGCAAGACGGTGGAAAAAAAATCAAGCCCAACATTTCAGCCTGGCAAACCCTTGAAATATTGCTTCATAAAATTTCAAGCTTCTTTAACTGTTGCTCCACTGAGACATTCATAAAGTTAGAAGGATGCATTCCAGAGTCTTTGATAGAACTGTAATGCCTTGACAGTTATTGGAGATCTTCCAAACCAATCTGTGACCTAGGGTAATAAGACTCAAACCTATGGAAAATAAGTTAGTTCATTGAAACCTCTCAATAAATCGTCTCACTGTAAGTGAATATGTGCTCTCTTCTCACATTTACCGTATTAAGGTCTGTTGTTTTGTCACACTCTACTGTGCTCTGCTTTGAAAGATTTCTAGTACAGAAGATAGAAAAGAAAAAAATGCCAGCTTCATAAGTGTTAAATATATTTGCTGTACCCTCAAGGAAGTGGCAAAAAATCTGTTACAAGTAGATCTACAGTGCATATGTGTTGGGGGAGGAAAGGGGGGAAATATCTAGACAAGAAAAAGAAGATACTGAGAAAGAGAGTTCTGCTTCTGTGGATATGAGGCCATCATTGTGCTAGAAGCAGATACAAAGCCTTTCTTGTTGCTACGGATCAAGGAGTAAACACTGTAGCATGCAAATGATTAAACAAACAAGGCTGTTTCTCTCAGAGCTCTTAAATAAAATATTTTCACATAAGTAGCAAAGAAAATGAATCTGGAATTTGCCTAGAAATTATCATCACATTATCGGTGGGATACAGTAGAGCTCTCCTTATGGCACAGCATGATCCAACAGCAAATTGTTCTTCCTGTGCATGGGTTGTGAAATTATCTTCAAAGGAAAACTGAGATACAAGTAAAGAAATTTCTATTAGCTGTCACAAAATCTCATTCTGCAAACTATATAGGCACTCAGAATAGAGATGCACAGTTTGGTCCCAAAGCTGAGAGAAGATAGAATGAGTGGTGCGTAGGGCTAAGCTGCACATGCTGCAAAGAACAGTTGAAATTTACAAGCATGATACAGACTCTTTAGGAAGGACAGGACAGGAAGATGGGGAGGGGGAGTTGTCCTTTATCTCTTTATGTGAGAGAGCAGCTGGGGTGGATGAAGCTGAGTGCATGGAGCTCTGCCTGGGGATGGATGAGGATCCAAATGAGAGTTTATGGATCAGGATTAAAGACAGGATAAGAAAAGGTGACATTACAGTAGGTGTCTGTTATAGGTCATGTGACCAGAAAGAATAAGAGGATCAGGCTCTCTACAGACAGATGGGAGCAACCTCACTCTCACTGGCCCTGATCTCCATGGGAAACTTCAAACACCCTGATATCTGCTGGAGGTTGCTGGGGTGCATTCATGATAGCTTCCTCTTCCAAGTGATAGAGGAGTGAGCCAATGAGGAGAGGTGCTCTGATGAATCTCATACTCGTCAACAAGGAGAAGCTTATTTGGGATATGAAGATCAAAGGCAGCCTTGGCTGCAGTGACCATGACATGGTGGAGTTCAGAATCCTGAGGGCAGGGAGGAGAGTGAAGAGCAAGCTTACTACCCTGGACTTCAGGAGAGCAGACTTTGGCATTTACAAAGATCTGCTTGGAAAAGTTCTATGGGATAAGGCCCTGGAGGGAAGAGAGGCCCAAGAAATCTGGTTGATATTCAAGGATCAACTCCTCCAGGCAAAAGAGAGCTTCACCCATATGCATATGAAGTCAGGCAAAAATGCCAGGAGGCCTGTGTGTATGAACAAAGAGCTCCTAGCCAAGCTCAAACACCAAAGGAATCATACAGAGGGTGAAAGCAAGGATAGGTAACCTGAGAGGAACATAGAAGCATTGTCCAAGCATTCAGGGATGAAGTTAGGAAAGATAAAGCCCAAATGGAATTTAATCTGACCAGGGACATCAAAAACTCCAAAAAAGGCTTCTATAAATACATAGGCTACAAAAGGAAGACTATGAGAAATGCAGGCTAATTTCTCAATGAGATGAAGAACCTGGATACACAGAACATGGAAAAGGCTGAGGTACTGAATGCAGCCTTTGCCACAGTCTTTACTAGCGAGTCCGGCCTTCAAGAATCCCACATTCAGGAAATGAAGGGGAAAGGCTGGAGCAAGGGAACTGTACCCTTGGTGGATGAGGATCAGATCAGGGAATATTTAGGCAAACCAGACATAGATAAGTCCATGGTCCCCGAGGGAATGCACCCAAGAGTGCTGAGGGAGCTGGCAGATGTCATTACAAGGCCACTTTCAATAGTCTTTGATTAATCATGGCAACTGGAAGAAGTATCCAAAGACTGGAGAAAAGCAAATGTCACTGCCATCTTCAAGAAGGGATAAAAAAATGATCCAGGGAACTACAAAATGGCCAACCTCAGCTTGATCCCCAGGAAGATGATGTAGCAGATAAATCTGGAAAGCATTTCCAGGCACATTAAGGAGAAGAAAATCATCAGGAGGAGACAGCATGGCTTCACCAAGAGGAAGTCATGCTTGATCATCTTGATAACCTTCTGTTATGAAACAACTGGCTTGGTAGATGGGGAGAGAGTAGCGAATATTGTCTATGTGGACTTTCAGTAAGGTCTTTGAAACTCTCCTGTAAGATCCTCACAGAGAAGCTGTTTGATGTATGAGCTGGATGAGCAGTGAGGTTGGTTAAAAACTGGCTGAATGATCAGGCCTAGAGGAAGGTGATCAGAAGCACAAGGTCTAGTTGGAGGCCAGTACCTAGCGGTGTACTCCAGGGTAGCAAAAGTCCTCCACCTGGGGAGGAACAACCACAGACACCAATATATGATGGAGGCCATCCAACTGGAAAGTAGCCTGACAGAAAAGGGGTCGTGGTGAACACCAAATTGAACATGTGCTAACCATGTACCCTTGCTGTAAAAAAAGGCTAATGGTATTCTGGGCTGCATTAGTCTAGAGCATTGCCAGCTGGTCAAGGGAGGTGTTCCTTCTGCTTTATTCAGCGCTGGTGATATAACACCTGGAGTAGTGTGTCCAGTTCTGGGCTTCTCATTACAAGAGTGACATGGCTATACTGGAGAGAGTCCAGCAAAGACCACAAAGATGATGAAGGGGCTGGAGCATCTCTCCAATGAGGAAAAGCTGAGACAGCTGCAACTGTTTAGCCTGGAGAAGAAAAGGCTCTGGGGGGATCTTCTCAATGCATATAAATATTTGAAGAGTGGGTGCAAAGAAGATGGAGCCACACTCTTTTCAGTGATGCCCAGTGACAGGACCAGAGGCAATGGGCACAAATTGAAACACAGGAGGCTCTGTCTGAACACACGAAAAAATTTTGTACTATGAGGGTGACTGAGCAGTGGCACAGTTTTCCCAAGGAAGTTGTGGAGTCTCCATCCTTGGGAGATAATCAAAAGTCATCTGAACATGGTCTTCGATAACCAGCTATAGACGGCCCTGCTTGAGAAAGGGGGTTAGACAAGATGATCTCCAGAGGTCCTTTCGCAAAAACCTTGGGTTTTTGAACCATGGAAGAGACTTCAAGGCACAAGGTATGCTGAGGCCTGATGGGATCCACCTGTACCTTTGGGGAAAATGCATCATTGTAAGTTGGCAGGACTGATTGAGAGAGCATTAAACTACAATCGATGCGGGAAGAGGATACCAACACGATTGAAGAAGGTAAGCCAAGTGTTGACATGGCATTGCCTGAGGGTGGTAATGCTACTGGAACATTTACACTGTTCCTGGGAGCATGGAGGGATCAGGAGAGTATCTGGAATGCTTGTATGCCAACACATGTAGTATAAGAAACAAACAGGGTGAACTAGAAGCACTGGTTAATTCCCACTCTGCTCCCCTCCCATTTCCTCTCCTCTCCTCTTTTCTCTTTCCAACCTCGTCCATTCTGTGCTTCTGTGATATGATGGATGTTTAGGATAGGCAGTGAAGGCAAAAGAAACTCAGGAAGTAATGTGGAAACTGAAAGACAATAAATTGTTGCTGAACTTTGCTGCATAGCACTCCAGTTTCCTAATATTCAACATTTCACATGTTTGATGATTGTTTAAAACAGTGTAAATATCAGTATATAATAAGTAAGAGCCTTTTTTGGAGGGGTTGTTTTAATGTTAGACTTTCCTTTTCTTTCTGTTTTACTCATTCCT
Organism: Stercorarius parasiticus; assembly: GCA_013396915.1. Classification (NCBI taxonomy): domain Eukaryota; kingdom Metazoa; phylum Chordata; class Aves; order Charadriiformes; family Stercorariidae; genus Stercorarius; species Stercorarius parasiticus. The sequence continues at coordinate 94,209 of VWZL01004724.1, read as the reverse complement.
CATTTGCATTTCCATTTTAATAAGGCATCTGAATTTTTTGTCAAATCTTCCTCATAGTATTAATACTAGATAATGGATGGACTGGAATTACAAAGTGATGAAAAAAAAACCAAACATGAAATAAAACTGCTTTTCTGAATATGGAGTGAAATGTTAGAAACTCTGAGGTTTGCTGTCTTCTGCTGAGCATCCCAAGACCATGACTTCAACCACTCCAATATCTGTTGGAGGGACAACACAGCAGGGCATAAGCAAGCCAGGAGGTTCCTGGAATGCATTAATAACTTACTTCTTCAAGTGGCAGAAGAGCCAATGAGGAGAGGTGCTATGCTGGACCTTGTTCTCGCCAACAAGGAGGGGCTAGTGGGGAATGCAAAGCTCAAGAGCAGCCTTGGCTGCAATGACCGTTAGATGGTAGAGTTCAAGATTGTAGGGCAGCAAGGAGGGATCACATCAAGCTCACTACCCTGGACTTCAGGAGATCTGCTTGGTAGAGTACCTTGGGATAAAGCCCTGGGGGGAAGAGGGGCCCAAGAAAACTGCTTAATATTCAAGGATCACCTTTGAGATCAGGAGCAATGCATCCCAACCAAGAAGTCAGGAAAAAATGCTAGGAAGACTCTGTGGCAGTGTGCTCTCCCCTTTTTCCCCTTCCTGACCCTGCCCCGCTCCCGGCTCCTGCTCAAGCCATAACCATCTGTGGGAGATGTGATGAGTTGCACCTGGACTTTGGGGGATGGCTGGCAACACAGTCAAAATACTGTCTGGAGTGGAGACCTACATAAATAGTGGACAGCCCAAGAGCCCTTTAAGCTCTCCTGCACAGCAGCAGGCTGCATGCCAGGATCTCCCCTTGAGTGGGGACGCTCACTTAAGGTTCTACTCCTTAAGGCTGAGAGATTCCTTGCCGCACGGGGGTCCTTTCTGAACCTCGTGACTCAACAGGAGGGTGTCCCTGACAACTTGTCTGATCCTGTCCTCTGTGCAGTAAATAATAAGTGTATGTTTCCATTGAATCTCGGAAACCACTGTCACATTCACTACTAACTTTGTTAAATCACTGTTTTATATTAATAAATATTTCACTAATTCTCTCTTACGAGTGAAGTTAGTTACTCCCCCCACGACAGACTGCATGGATGAACAAGTTGCTCCTGGAGAAACTTAAAAAGAAAAAGGAAGCCTACAGGGGGTGGAGGCAAGGATAGGTAGCCTGGGAGGAATACAGAGAAATTTTCTGAGCAGCCAGGGATCAGGTTAGAAAAGCTAAAGTCCAGATAGAGTTAAATCTGGCCAGGGACATCAAGGACAAGAAGAAAAGCTTCTACAGGTATAACAGTGATAAAAGGAGACTAGGGAAAATGTGAGCCCTCTGCATAAGGAAATGGGAGACCTTGTTACCTGGGATATGGAGAAGGCTGAGGTACTCAATGACTTTTTTACCTCGATCTTCACCAGCAAGTGCTCTAGACACACCTCCCAAAACAGATAAAACACAGAAGTATTTGAAATAACACTATACAAAATGCTAGTGATGATGGGGAAAAAAAAATCTGCACTTGAATGGATTGCTAATGACTAAAACAACACTTTGGAGCACAGTAAGGAACTATCTGCACACATATTGATATCATCGTTAAAGGTCTTCTGTCTGTCGCTGTTTTGCTTAACGTAACACGTCACACATGTAAGGTAAATGAAAAGTGATCATAGATTTCTTTCTATTGTCAGATATTTGCCTCTGTGGATAGTAACTACAGTATCTCTCAAGGTTATCTGATATCTGTCTTCATTAGGATAATGCCAATTGGTAAACAAAGTTTTATCTTCATGAAGATTACTGACCTATTCTTCAAGAGAAACTTTTGATTAGCTACCAAGTTTCTTTGGACTTTCCCTGTGAATTACGTCAGAATTTATATCATAACCTAACTATATTTGTATGAAATGGATTTGTACACTTGTGTTTATGGTGGAAATAAAAAATATGAATCACATATTTAATATCTTCCACAACAAATAATCAACGGCTATTTTCCATAGGCTTACATGTATCTAAATGGATTGATGAAGTCTTCTATTGATGACAAAAGATTCTGTTTGTTCAGCAGAATTGTCTTATTGATTTTATGCAGTACACTGTGCATGCTCAGCAAATACCCGCAGTCATTAATTTTAGCACTATGTTATAAAATATATTTCTGTTATACATTTCTATACTGCCTACACTGCCTATGGGACTTAAGTATGGTGTGTTTTATTTTACCAAGGCCACCAGATACTGTTGCAAAGCTAATTTATTAATAAGGACTCACAGGTGGTCAGGTGGTGGCAGATAACACCGTGACCCGAAAAAAGAATGAACAGAATGAGATGAAAGATGGGGTCATAGCTTTATTTATTTACACATGAATATAGCATATACCCAGGCAGAAACCTTAGTTAAGAAAAAGTGAGGCAACAGCACTCTGGAAAAGTATTCTTGGATGAAAATTCTATTTCATAGTTTTTTCTTTCTTTCAGCTACTGATTTTTGTTTACTGAAGTGTTATGGTAAATAAATCGGCAAGGAGTCATCTCACTAAATGAGACAATTTTACCTGAGCTAGTCAGCATAGGGTTCTTCTTTAACCAATGATGAGGCAAAAAAAAATGATGGCAACAACAAAAAATATGCCACCCCCCCAAGTTTTCAAAAAAAGCCACCTACTTTTTTGTCTGTTTCTGTCATTTATATGAATGAGGTTTTCCTTTTTTTATTTTTTTTTCTGTTGTGTTCATTGCAGAGAGAGTGCAGTCAGAAAAAAAGGAACACTAAAATATGCTTTGAGACTGTTTGAACTCAGAAATATTCTTAATCTGATTAATACAGACAAACACAAACATACTTTTTAGCATGCAATGTGATCAATCAAAACTTTCAGTAACTTTTAATAATTTTAGGGAGAAAATATTTCACAAATATTTTGCTTTTAACTTGCATGAATATTTGTGCCATCACATTTCCTACACACACAAGTGTATGAATATATATATTTTTTATATATACATTTTGGTTTCTAAGGCAGGGAAGATAAAATGTAAAACAATTCAATACAATTGCTCATATGTCCAAATACTCTGAATTATACATTCAATAAAATGTACTAATTTTTATAGGAGAAGAATATTCTGCTGGACATTTGTTTTTATTTTAATGCTATTATTTTAGTTTGGAAGTGCAAAGTAAAACTTTTTGCAACGTATGAATATTATGGGAACCATCTCCTGATATTAAAATATCAAGAAATATTTAAAAATACATATTTCAAAATAATGATAATACAATAATTGTATTCAAATGCAAGATAGATTATTTTTATCTGCTACCCCACCTTCACAGGTAGAATTTGTTTCACTCATTCCACATATTCATATATTTGTTATTTTATTATCCCTCAAAGTTAAATATTGACTTAGTTTATGCAAAAGTCAAATGCATTCTAGAAACTGCAGTCTTCCTCTAGAAATCTTGATATTAGTCACAGTCAGTATCAATGTTAAATGTATAAACTTCGAACAGAAATGATGTCTTAGCTTCAGCTGTACCATGCAGACCTTCTGTACGTATCATCTCCTAGATATCTCAACAAATAAAAAACTCTTTCCTAAGAAAACTCAAACTTGTTAACTATCTATAAGCAACACGCTGCAAAGCTGTTACATTAGAGAACATAATCTAACTTTTGCGAAATTTTATTCTCAGTAGTTTCTATTTGCATATGTTAAATCCTTCCCCAATCTACTATTATTGTCAAATAAGATGAGATGATCCACAATAATGAATAATCATAATTAACTAGCTGAGAAGCATGCCTCACTTCACTTTCCTTACACCTTTATCGATGTCACTATCAGCTCTCTGCACACGGAAAGTATAATTGCAGCTGTCATAGAATTAAATGAAATCTATCTGGCAACATCTGGCTCCTCAGAAGAAAATATGAATAATTTCACCAGCTTTCCCCATCTCCGCCTGCTGTATTCTAATCATAATGTAATGGAGGACATCAGCATGCTGTGGACTTGATGATTAACCCAGGGCAGCTGAGAAATAGGCCTAGTGAGATGAGCAAGGCACATAGATCAGCGCAATCAATTATCTTTTTTTTCCTCAAGGCTCTTAAATACAGCAGTGACCTTGTGATGGGAAACAGTAAGTTACACTTGAACCCATTTAGGAGGTCAGATATTCCACAATACATTACAGGAGCTAAATGGTTGTTTTTCAATTCAGTTGTATGAAAAAGGAGTGTTATATATGTATATATAATTTACAGAATGTGTATATGTACACGCACACAGACACTTTATAAGGCTTTATTTTTCTGATACAGGTGTATGTCCTTAGCTTGTTCACTTTCTATTTTCATCAATTAGCATATGCAGCCTTTCCTCCCTTGTTTGATTCCTATTCTGATTCGGCATATCTCTGCAGGTATTGAAGTAATATGGAAAAGGGTATGTCAGTATAGTCACTAGGAGAAGAAAAACAAGCTAAAAACTCTCAAATTTTATTTCCAGTCTTCACACATAAACAAAATCTCAGTTTTAAAGTATACTGACTTGTACTGCCTTGTATTCTGAAGACTGTGGAATTTATTTAATTCAGATTGCAAACACATCCAGTTGCTTGACTGAAATGTTCATTCAGGCAGTTATCACTATAGATCAAATGGACTAATGATCCTGGATTTATTCTGGTAGCATTCTGTGGTGTCTATACTAAATTAAGCAATTCAGTGCAGTCAGACACTCATCCACATTGTCCTATTTAGCATCATTTGCAGATACTTTGTGCTATCAAAGCAGTTATAATAGAATGGAGAATCTATGCCCTGAGATAGTTTCCTATACTACTCCTTTTAAAGACAAAGTAAGAACCACTGATCACAATAAAGAGAAAGAGTAAACAAGGAGAATTAATCAAAGCTATGAAAATGAACCATTTTAAAGGAAGGTGAATTTTGTTTTCACAAGGAATGTATAAAAAAAAAAAAGTGATCTTCAGTGAATCATTGATGGCAAAAAAACCCACTCAAATGTTTCTACTATGAGCAGGGCTCTTCTGCTACTCCAAGACACAACATAATCTTTCACTCTAATTATTAGAACGGAATAAATGTCACCGGATTTAGCAATTTTCTAGTGCCAGCTGCTGCTGCAACCAGTTTTGTTAATTTAAATATTGAATTGCAACTTCAAGTCTTTGCAAATACAAAGATGGAGTTTGCCTTTATTTATTTATTTTTTGTTTATGTTGACTTGATTTATGAGGGTTTTTTTATCTCCCATACTGAAAGGTAGCCCTTACTGGAACCAAAATTTTCTCCTCATTATTTAGTGGGCATAATGAACATGTTTGACATTAAAGCCATACTTTTTTATTTGTTCCTGTATGTTATGAGGTATATACCATTGTCATGTCCATTGTAGACAGGTTAGATTCAGAAACGGACTTTGTTACCTGCAAGTGAGGAACTACCACAGCAATATTCTAAACTCCTGCCAAGGAATCCAGAGTAGCTGACAAAATTCAAAGTTTAAAAATATAATCCATTAAACGTACCAACTGAGTACTGACTTAGATTTACCTAACAGCAATATGCTAAATTCTCCCTTCCTCAAGAATACAGAGGATGGTCCAGGCTACATTTCCATCCCAGTCATTTTCTCTGTGCACTTCCTTAGCTATGAACATAACTGAAAAAGTAAAACAAAAGACTCAGACCTAATTTTTTTTCACTATTAACCAAAAGGGATTTGAATAATGAGACCTCCTTCAAATCTCAGTGGATTTGGTGAAAAATTCCTTTTCACTACTATCACTTTCAAGTAATCAAGCCAACTCAGAAATCTGAGCAGACCACAGATAGTTAAAGTCCTTCTTTCACCCTACTGCCTCTTGACTACAATGAAGTTTGATAATTCCAACGGTCTGAAAAAGTGTGGTTAATTAAGAACTCTACTAATTAAGAACATTACTATTAGCTTCCATGACTGGCTACTAACCTCCATATCACTGAAGCCATTTGCGTCTAATTCACTTAGGCTGAAATGAGAACAACAGTATCTTGAGAAAGGCTATTGGATCTATTCTGTCAGAGAATAAGATCTGAATTTTTCCCTGCTGACACTGTTTAAAACATGGTGAAATGGAATTCCTAAAGACATTTATGAAGTTGTATTATAAAAAAGCACAGATTTATTTCTTGATAGCAAGTTAATATCTGACATCAAGAATATTAATCTGCCTTGGACTGTCATTTTATACCATTTTCACCAATTTGTCACACAAATCTAAATTACAGTTATGTTTCACCTGAAAAGTTTTACGTATGAATTCTTATTTTCGTACTCATTAAAAGAGGATACCAACATACCTCGTTATTCTTACTGTCAAGTCAATGTTGAATAAAAAAGGCCTAATTACTGTCTGAAAGAATTAATGCAAATGCATGTATGAAATTATTTTTTAGAAAATTTTCTTCTGGAAGATTCAATTTATTACAATGTAGGTCTTGGGTGGGAGGATAACGTTCCTTCAGTGGGTTGACTCAGAATATAATTTTGAAATTAAATCAAAAAGTAATGAATAGACAAAAATGTAATTTAACAATGCCCAGAAATTGCATATGAAAAAAATCTGGTCTGTTAATTTAGGAATCATGAGAATACCTTCCAAATAATATTATACTTTCAATTCAAATTTGTGAAGAGGGGTTGAATTTTTGAAGGTTTCCATGTTCTGCTATGGTAATTTAAGTAATATAATAGAGTATGAATCAGCTAATCATAGTCTGGTGTTTCAGTTAAAGTGAAAAACATGGCAAGAGTTTTGCCACAAAGAGACTCTCTGGGAAAAGAAAAACAAATTTTGTTTTTCTCAGTTCTTACAAGCTATGCAACAAAAAACAGTCTCACAAAAATTAATATGAGATTTTAGTCGGGAAAGGCACAGCTTGAGTTCGTGGAAAAGCTCTTATATCTGATCAGCAATATGGTTTTCTGTTTTGTGATCACAAGTTTTTTCTCTGTCTCATTTTTTAGTGAAAATCCCTGCTGTTTACTTCCCACATATAGCAAGTGTTATGTCCCCCTAGGCTATAATATTAAACATCCTGACACACACTTATTTCAGTTCCCTTGGTGGTGCTTTAGACTGAAATGGGTTTCCTCCAAGATTCGGTAACATAATGTCTTTGAGATTTTTCCACATGTGGTATAATTAACATCTAAATTTTTTAAAGAACAAGTTGGAGGCCAAAAGTGGAAGTTTTTTTATAAAAAATAATAAAGTGTTGTTTAAGATTTAATGAAACAGTATCACCAGTGTCAACACATCACTTATTAAATGAACTTTGCTACTTATTTTGTTGAAAAGCCTGCTATTTTAATAAAGCAGTGATCTTCTCAGGAATAGCAGCAGTCCTTCAAAAAAACTGAAACACTGTACTTGTTTTATTTTATATATATTTTCCTCAGTGTATCACCTTATCCAATACAGGAAGCGTGAGTTGAATCCACCAAAAACAAAAGCTCAGAAAAAGCAGCTTTGAGTTGAAAGATACAGAAATGTATTAAACAGAAAGTTGCAATTTTATTAACTTCAGAAAAGAATGATGTATCCCTCCTCTTCCCCCCAACCAGCTCTTAAAGCATACAACGTCATAAGAGGTAAAAGGAGAACAAGATGTATCTGATAAGGAGTAATGTGAGGCTGATGTTATTTAGTGGGTGTAGGTGCTATTTGTTATCCTTAGTCTTCGTTGGCCCTGAATGTCAAGATGATTCACACAGAGTCAGATAAATTGTCCACGTTTGCATAAAACTGCAGCTATCAGACAGCTCTCACTGAGGTCAGGTAAATATATTTTGTCAAATAGAGATGGTCCTTTGGCATAATTTGGGCATAATTTGTAACTCACCGATATTCTTATTGCAGTCTCCTTCCATTCCCAGTATCTACTTCCACAGTCTCACAGAAATTCAGTATCTTTATAGCAGCACTATAGTCTTCAGGAATGTTACAGAAAATTTGTATATTATCAATAAATATGCAACTCTTGATAGTTTCCAGAGATACAAATGTTGGGATCTTGCTGGATTAGGTTTAATATAAAGAGTGGTAGATATTTTTTCAATAAATTTAGAGAGTTGACCACTTTTGTGCTATCACAGCTTATCTAAGACCACATTTGCAAATGGTGGTCACATGAATATGAAGTTGAGAAAATTTCCATAGAAAATTTCCAAACAGCACCCATAACAGATGGTACCTACTTATTTGAAGTTTATGTACCGCATGTTATCTCCCTTTGAAAAGGTACTGACTGCAGGAGAAAGCAAGGTTTATTTTTCACTTGTGTGGTCTGCTGCAATGGTAGTAGTATCATTTTCTGGAATAAAGAGGCAATGGTACAGAGAAAGAGCATGCTTAGTTACAGAAAATACTGGAGGGCGCAGTGATGTAAATCAAAAAGTAGGAAGAGTAAGAAGGTGATCTTAGCGGTATAGAAACAAACTTCTAAAAAGAGCAGAAGCACAGACACACGTCCAATGTAACTGGAAAAGATAAACTTGTTTATAAGCTCTTTTATGACCTCTATGTTCTTATGTTGAATTTGTTCTGTTGTCTTAGTTTGCATTTTAAATAAAAAATAGCTGTAGATTATTTGTATTAGTTTGTTTTCGGGGGGGGAGAGGAGGAGGGGCGGGGCAGGGCTTGGGTGAGGTGAACTCTATAAGGGAAAGGTACAGAAAGGTCTACTTAACAATCTGGCCAACTCATAATAAGGACATTAGTATCATTTACTCCCTCATAATTGATTTGTTCACATGATATTTATGGACCTCAGAAATTTTAAGGCAGTTTTAACCTTGCAAAAAAAATACTCATTAGATATGCAAGAAACAAATAACTCCAGTGTTAGTTCCATTATTTTAGGGTTTATTAACTTATTTTGTCTGTTTTCCAGAGAAATTAACATTACTTTTTAAAAAGAGATTATTCCTCCATTACTATTTTTAAGTTATCTCCACACTCATTGCTCATTTTCCCCATGTTTTGCTGTTTCTGTCACTCATTTATCACTACTTTGCTACCTCTTTAAAAATCACTATGTACTCTTCTTGGTCTACATCTTTAATACAGATTTGTGGGTTTTTAATGCAACAGCTGTCTTCAAGGATATGAATATTCATATGCAGCTCTGGAATCTCAAGGAGATAAATGCAGTTTAGTAAAAATCAAGTTTCGACCTTGCTGTAGCCTCATCTATATGTTGGAGATATCTCTGAATAACTTAACCTGGCACTCCTGGATTAGTTGGGGAATTCTGTTATCATAGTAATGCTCCAGTTGAGATCATTATGTGATGCTGTCATACAATTTGTGACCTGCTACTGATTTGTGTACCTGTTTTATTATTCAGAAAGACTACCGCTAAGGACTGAAAAAGCAGGACTGAGAAAGGATAAGCTGGACTAGTGTTTGGTCAACTAGTTATGCAATTCCTACAGTCGCCACAGACAAAATAGTTAATTGTATTTCACTATTAAGAACATTGAGAATTAATAGTTGAAGTATCTAATTGTCTTACTTGATTACTGAGTTATTGAGTGTTCTAAAATCATCACAGAACTGAAACATGACCAAGCTGCATGGGAAGATATATGACACAAAATAGCAACAGCTTGCAGTTTAAGGCCTTGCACTTGACAACATATAATGAGCATAATCTTAGTAAGAATTGTTAGGTGACGCATCTGTAGTTAGTGCTTTAAGCAAAAACAAAAGACTGTAATTGAGCATGGTAGGCCACAGCAAGATTATAGAACAATATAAAACGCAGATAGCGGTGATATGGTAAATCAGATATTAAGATAAAATGCTGGTGCCACAATTCTTGTTTGTTGCTGGGTTTTTCTTGGGGAGGACTTCTTTTAAGATGCTTTAACGATTCTAGAAAAACTGAATCTGAAAAGAGTAAGAGGGCAATGCAGGATGCAGATTTTATTATTTGGTAAAAAAGTATTAAGGAAAAAACCAATTAATTTTAAAATATCACAATTAGCAAAAATAATTTAAGAAATAGAAAAAATAGAGCTATAAAAGTTTATGAAAAATTACATGACAGATTTGTTTGTCATGTATTAGGACACATCAAATTATTGCAAAATTCAGAAGTGATGAAACAAAATTAATATGCAAAGAAGGCGTCTTCAGTGTTATATTTTGAAAACTGGATATTCAGAAGAACATTACATACATTACAAAGGATCGGGTTGAAATAATAAAGACATGAGAAGTCAAATGTGAAGGAAAATTTTATTGTAAGAAAATAATTGCATCTTGGAAATGTTAAGAAATGGGGAAAAAAAACCCCAAAATTTGAATGAAGTATTTTTCTATTTGGGCATATTTTCTTTCTCCCTTTATTCTTCCAAGTTAATCTAGTTGTGGGAGTAATATGTTTTGCTTTCTAAAGGTATGAGGGCATTTGATTTCTTAATGAAACTATATTTTAAATCAAGGGATTTTTTCAGTAAAATGTCTTCATAGTTTCATTGTGTCCAATTTGTGCTAGTTGAATTTTTATTCTGAGGGGGTGTTGCTCCATAAATTGAGACAGATGGAGACAATAAACCGTACATGCATTCATAGAGCAAAATTACGTTGTTTTCGGTCTGGGATGTTTTGTATTGTGAAAAGTTTTATTCCATTCTGTTATGTGAAACCTATATAAATAATTAGATTATATTCAATATGTCAGAACAGTTTCAGGGCATTTTAAAATTAACTTCCTGATTATATTTACAGACTTCAAGATATTCTCTAAATCTAATTCTCCTAAATAGGTAGTTTTCATATAAATTCCCAGTTTCCAATGCAGTACTTTGGAAAGCTTGATCTGAAATAGGATATATTTTCAAATATTAACTGGAAAAAAAATAGATATATTATAAGCAATAATTAAATTTATAGGGAAGAAGAGAACCATTCAGTTCTCTATAATTGTTCTTTAGCCTGTTTTTCAGGCTGTGAACACTTCTAAGCTTTTCAGCTAAAGCTTTTACAACCAAAACTAAAAGTTGACATTTCATTTACATCTCTTAGCAACAAGCTGTGGTTATATTTGCTTCTAAAGAAGGTGAAACCAATTCTTAAGTATAACATTTCTGCTAAAATTTTGCTTATACTAAAACAAAAGCTAGGTCCATGCCTAAAAATAAACAGGTTAATATTATTATTAAGTCACTTGCAGTTCCACATAATTTTAACAATAATCAAGTTTTGTTTATCTTCTGAAACAAATAAAAATTTTTATTTTTCTATAAAATATTTATTGATAATGGACTGAAAAATAGATTATTATGTTTCTGAATTTTTGTTGGGGTATGTTTGTACATAACAGGTTTTACAAACTTCTTGGTAAGAAAATTCCTGGTCTGCACTACAGTCCTTGCTGACCTGAGGTTCAGCATTCTGAAACATGCCAGGTCACTAGTAGTTAGAGCAACTCACAGTAATTCAAAACTTAACACAGATCAGTACTGGCTACCAGAAATGAGCTGACCACATTCAGAAGTTTTGGTGTGCAAAATGACTACTTTCAGCCAATGGGCGCTTTGCTCTGCCAAACACAAATACCTACAAAGCAAGAGGTAGCAAAAAAGAGGGGGAAGCCTTCTGAAGGAAACCTTGATATGGGTTAAATTAACAATGACTACAATGTGTATTTACAGAAAGGCTTGTTTAAGCATTTTGCTTCACTGATATTCTTAAACAAATCTCTAATTTGTGTTCTCTCTTTTTTATTCTTTTTTTATGAAGGTATGTAAGCATTCTTGATGTTGTTTGAACAATGCAATGATATCAAGGTTTTATGCATTCCAATCAAACATTAAAGCACATCATGCTTCGTAAACACAAGACTGTATTGTAAATGATAGAGGCAAGTGACTGAAGTGGCATCTACTAGATTTTATAATTAATTGCTAGATCAGTCATCAGAAATCAAAGCTACTTTACTGCTTCTGGCTCTGGATATCAGGGTGAAACAAGACTTTCAACTATGTCACCTTCCCCAGTTCCTACATATTAGCTCTTGAATGCAAAGTTTATATATGAAATGGAAAGCCAGGATGCTGAAGTGCATTATGCTATGCAAGTAAGTTTTAAATCAGATGTTGAGACTTAGAACTCTACTGGAAGTCTGTATATTTTAATATTCTAACAACTTAAGTATTTTTAAAATTCTATTTATATGGCTTTACAATACTTTGAATGTACTAAATGGATAAAAGTAATACATACACATAAGAGTAGATTCTGTATTTTTGTAAATGCACTGATTCCTCTCATAATTAGACTTTATATCCTGAACTGTGTAACACCTCTTTTTGCTGGATCCTTCAATGATTCATGAAATATTCTATAAAAGTGCAAATCTGTTATGAAGAATTGAACTAATCTGTAGCCCTGAGAATTTAGTTTATTTGTTTCACTGTCTTATAGGGAGGACATAGCATAATTCCAAAATCTTGCTGTTAATAAAAAGGTGAAATGACATTTTGACTTAATATATTACATATATCTATCTTTGCTTTTGTTATTTCAATAGACTGGTTTTTTACTTATTTTTCATTTAAGACCACTCAAGTCTTCTAACTTAATTAATTTTCTCTATTCTTAATATTTCTGTGAGATGCAGCATTTAACACTCTTCAGTAGACCAAATATTTTATTTTATTTTTCCAAGGTTCTCTGAATAAGGCATTTTTAAAACATATTCCCAGGTGCATGTAGGTGAAATTGATGAATGTTAGCACTCCATTCTATGATACAAAAATAGAGCAACCACAAAAATTTCAGTAACTGACAATCTTTCCTGGCAGAGAAATGTCACATACAATCATCATGTTCTGAAACTATTTCTGTGCAAAGAAAATGTAACAAGTTTTCTGGAATATAAAAAGAAATAAAAATAAAAATAATAAAATGTTGGTTTCCTTGTGCAAAATACTTTGTTTTATTTCCATAGCAACAAATCAGCCTTGTTAAATGAAACATTGTAAACAAAGTGTGTCAAGCAAAGTCTTCAAGAACATAACTGCTCACTTACAGACAAGTTCAAATTACAACTGTTAAGCTTCTTTCTCATTCCAATGAGAGTCAACTCTAAAGCAGGTTTTTTCCTGGTACTACATTGCTGAAATGTTTGTGACATAAAATTTCTACTAGCCAACCTACTTGAATGTTTTCAGTCACAAAATGACTGGCATAAGCCAACTTTTACTCTTAAATTAATTTGTAAGTCTGTTATTGATGAATGTGGCTCTCCAAAGATATTTCCCTTTTAAGTTGTTCAGCATAAAGTCAAAACGAATCAAAACAAATAACTTTTCCTGTCAATCTGTTAATGATGTTGTATTATATGAAGTGTATCTTAATCGCCAAACTCTAAATTTGCAAAAGATTTTTTAACTTTAAGCCGTCTTTGAATATTTCATGTTCAGTAGTACCTAATTTACAGTGGCTTCTATTACCAAAAAAAAAAAAGTACATTATGTTCTTAGGTGATATTTCAGATGATAAGCATTTCAATAGTTTCCAACAAATTTTGGATAGAGGCCCAATACTTCTTTTGCTATGATAAATGAAAAAGTAACCATTCATTTCAAAAAGAGCATGATTAACCTAATAGTTGTATTACCAGAAGAGAAAATGTTTCTGTATCAGCAGTTAGGACATTATATCATTCATTATTTCTAAACAGTCAGCAATATTTTTGCAAAATAATTTAGAATTGTCCAGTATTATTTCAAAATCTTATAAGTTACAGTATGTGAGACTGTCATCATCTTCAAATACTCTTCAAAAATGAGAAAAAGGGAAACAGAAGTTTCAGGTTTCATTTAAAAAAGTCAAATTAGACATCTATCAAAGACTGGAACTCAAGCATTCATAGAACTGCATAAAATTGACTCAGTGTTTCATAAATAACTAAATATTGAAAGTGTGAATACATTGTCTGATTTTTCATTATTGCACACACTCTTACTAACTTCACATGTAATCATTTCACTTTGTTGAATGCTTTGCCATGTGTCATATGTAACACATTTCCTCATATGTTAATATTTCCAAGACCTATCAAGACATTATAAGTACCATCAACTGACATATTACATGAATGCTTTCTTTTCTCATTAAATAAAAAAAAGATATTTCAATTGCAAATAAGAGATAGTAAAAACAATATGATTGAAAACATCTCTTTTACTCACACCGTTTTATATTTCATGAAGGAATATGCTTATATATTCTTTGGAAACAGATTTAAACAAATAAAAGACATAATTCAGGCTTTAAATGTGATGGAAGGTAACGTCACAATTGCTCTGTAATTCTTGGCATTAAACTCTCTTCAGAAAACCATGGGGATCATTACAGATACAATAACTCCACGATGTGCCTTGTTAAGTAGGAAGCTTAGTTGGCTCTGAGCAAGGAAGAACCTGGAGGGATATGAAGATGAAAACATATGAGGGATTCTTCTTGAAAATAGTATCTTATAGCTCTCAGCCAGAGATAGAAGGAAACGATTGCTTCTTCATGCTCTTGTCTCAATAAAGTACCTGGCTCTAAGACCCCTGCTTCTTATGCCTTCTTTATATTTGCTTTTTCTGATGGTATGGTAAATGTGTGGTGTTCTTTTGAGGATATTTATAACTGAGAGATCATAAGTTTGCATCGTAGAATATCTCTAGTTGGAAGGGACCCATAAGGATCATCAAGTCCAATTCTCTGCTACTTGTAGGACTACCTGAAACTAAACCGTATGACTTAGAGCATCTTCCAGATGCTCCTTGAACTCTGACAGGCTTGATGATGTGACTACTTCCCTGGGGAGACTGTTCCAGTAATTTTAGGTGATGAAGAAACCATATATGCCCTAACAGAACAACATTTTAAGTCCAGAGACACCTTATTTCCTACTTCCTTAAACATAAGTTCTCCTTTCAGGAACTGCATTTTCCTTGTTATCCATTTGTCTGTCAAACCTAACAAACAAACAAACCAGCCAACCTCTTAGCTACATCTACAGTTACAATGAAATAAAGCTTTTTATGTGTTTCATTGTAAAGATAATATTTAAGGATTTTAACTGTTCTTGGATTTGCGCTCTAAACTTTTCTCAGTTTTCCAGTGTCTTCTGGTAAGTGCAGAAGCACTTCTTATTCCTCAACTATGACCTACATTTTGTCTCATACATTTCAAGTGTTACTGTATATTTGACTCTGTGTATGCAGAAACAGTGAGCATGATAAGCCCAAGTCAATGAATGAGTTTGAGTAAAGTTCAACATTTCCTAACAACTTCCAGTAGCCTTAATTCAGAATAAAAGGAGTCTCAGGGTGTTGAACATGTTACAAAATCTAGCTCCTTTCCTCTTAAATATTAAATGCTTATAGGATATCAATAGCCTTACAGCTACATCAAATGCAAAAGCTACTCTAAGAACTGTTTCTTCATGTACTCTTACAAATCTTTCAGGAATTTAAGAGATTTCCCTGACTTATGCTGCTTTAAGTCTCTGGATAAAATATCAAATAAAATAGGAAGATACAGTTTATGAAAGATTGAGGAGGGTTATAAAATTTGATTTACTGTAAATAATTCATGATGCCCCTTTGCAGCACTGTGAAATCCTTTTTTGCAGTTCCAGTTTTTGGTTATAAATACGTATGCAATGAATACAGAACAGGATTATTTCACACAGACAGCAATTTTTCTGATTGATTGTACATGTGTACCAGTGATATGTGTATATTAAGAGATGTAGCAAACATTACACATGAATGTGTTAAAATTAAGTAACAACAAAGTTGAGCAGAAACTGAAAATTATGTCATATCAAGTTCTGTGAAAGCCTGTAATTATGAATCAATTGCAGTTTCTTAGTTCTGAAAATTCTCAACTATTTTTTACATGACACGTATTTGCAAGATTTTTACTTTGTAAATTCACTTTTTGACTAACTAAGAAACCATAATCTTTCCATATTTTTCCAAAAAAAGGACTTTATAGATAAATGAGAAAAAAAAGAGTCAAAATTTTGTAGCTGATCTTCTACACAGTCAGATACTGAAAAGTCACAAAATTATTGTAAATCTTCAGAAATAATGTCCTGCTTTTGGAAGATACCTACCATATTTTTACACCTTGTGTCATTTTTTGCAAATTAACACTTATGGACTGTTGTAACATAGAAGTCTAATGTTCATAAGAATAATGTAACAAAGCAGAGAAAATAAATCTACTAGTTGGAATTTCACTGATGCAACTTTATAGCATAACCTTTACACAAATAATGATAGAGACTGGCTCATGCTTCTGGAAAGGTGAAGCGTAAAGGAGAACCTTGAGTAGAACCAAGCAAGCAGGAAATGTCACCTCAAGCAGATTTAAATAATTGCAATTAAGATTAGGGGAAAATACTGTGACAAGTAGCGTTCTTCATGTACAGGAAAGTTAAATGCAAATAAGGAGAGAATAAGCTTTTGTTCACGTTTAGGGAGAGACTGAGCATAGGATCATAAAAGGCCATCCAGTCTTTGAGCATCTGAGCCTGGTCTTTGTTGCTGGAGGAAGAGAGCTGGAATACATTTTGCATGAAAAAAAGTGAAGTACCAAGCTGAAGTGTGAGAAAAGCAGAATTTGTCAGAGACAAGGAATTTTTCCTGTTACTTCTGACTCACTTGTTCTATTTCCAAAAGAAAAGAAAAAAAAAAAAAAAAAGAAAAGAAAAAGAAAATTTTATCTTTCTCCTCTTCATTTATCCACTAAAATCAGATAAAACGGGAAATAAAAAATGCAAAACATATGAACAATGTAAAGAAACCTTAACAATTTAAAGACATATTAGAATACTAGAAATCAGAAATTCTTGGTGTACTGATAAAAAAATGACTGCTAGCTACACTGCCTTCTGTGGCCTTAATGTCTGGTGCTATTTATGCCTTACAGAAAAGTTATGAATAAACAAGGATCACATAGGGGAATATATGCACAATAAAAAAATGGAGTAGAGGAGATTAGTGAACATGTGATAAGATTAGAGTAATGGGAAAAGAAAAGCACTAGAAATGTGAGAAGGTTCTTTTAAATCCCTTGGGGGAGGTATATGAAAAATGCAGATGTAAAAATTGTATTGCAGCATCAAAATACATACTATATATATTAATATGCGTACATGTAAGTACAATATGTCTAGCAACAATATGAACTGGAGTATCAAAAAAAAAAATAAAATTCTGCACTAAAATTCTGTTGCCAGTGCTTGAATTAAACTGTGTGTGAATCCCATTTTCCCCTTTCCTTAATCTTCTGGAAGCTGAGGGAAGTGAAGAGTGATTTTCATTCTTAGAATATACGTCCTCCTGGGAAATTTTTTAGTAATACACAATATTGCCATGATCCAAGCAGAAATTTTCAATGTAGTATTTAAAATGCATATTCAAACAATACCCATATACACTAAAGCTGTCAGCTGAACCAACACTGGAAGAAGTATCTAAAACAGTATTAGTACTGACGGAGAAATATTACCATGTACTCACTGCAGACCTTAATGACATATATGGTTGCCAGAAATTTAGATTTTTCAGACAAAACAGAGCTTCACATATAAAAAATCTATCAGGAGTGTAATATATATTTTTAGTTCTTACACAAGGATTTGTGACTGGAAAAAAATAGTCTCATTTAGATTCAAAAGTATATATACTTCTTCCATTTACAACAGACCTATTTTGCCGCAATATTGCTTGTGTTGTTTGAAAGGAAGTAGTATATATCTCAAAGAATCACGCTTTAGATCTGCAAGAAAAAAATCTATCCGAACAAGAATAAATTATGAAGCTGAGAAAATTTACAATTAAATTCACACCATCTTTCAAAACTCCATTCTTGAGATAATAAAAGAAGACACTGTTTTACTTAACTGTTGCAAATGAATATAACAGAAGAGGAAAGTGTTTCCCCAGATTTCCAGAAGTACAGTGAAGTTACTAGAAGTTATTATGTATGTTCTTCAGCTGGTCTATATCCTGTGATACTGCATCTTCATATTAAGCAACTACCAAATCTGTCAAAGAGAACATGTTTAACTTGATATTCACTGAACTAATATGAAAGACTGTTAGATGGGGGAATCAAAAAAGTTGAGAGAAATTCACCTGGTTGCTTCACAGAGGCTCATATGATAATACTTGAGTTAATCTAGAGAGGAGTATCCTGACTATTGATTTTACTTTGTGTTCTGAGGTTTTTGGGAGGCTCCCAAAAGCATCAAAGGATGAATTTAGGAACTTGAGGACAACCCTGATTTCTATAGTTGGTAGATATTTTGGTTTGTTTTTTTTTTTTAAGATAATGTGAACAGAGGCACAAAGAACATGGGAATGCCTTCAAATAGCATTGAAACAGAAGACTGCACAACAATCTAGATATGCTTCTAGATACTTTAGGGGTTTTATGAATCAGTAAACTTTTTGAACTTTTTAGATACCTGTTTCTGTTCCTTTTTTTCTCATGCATAGGTATGATGATTGTGAAGTAAAGCAATGACAAAGTTATGAACACAGTATTGGATTCATTTGTCATTTCTGATGTTAAAGAAAAAGGAGTAACTAACATGAGATGAGAAAATGGAGAAGAGTGATAAGATTATAAATACATCCTCTTGTAGATGAGTATCCCACATGTCAGATTTACCTATAGAACATACATAACTTCAGCTGATGTCTACAAAATCCTCTTCCATTTTGGTCCTCTTCTCCCTCTCATCAAAACCAAGCAAGTTAATTAAAAATGCTTACTGCAGTTGTTAAATCTCAGACTAAGCTAAGGTAATAAAAAAGTAAAACACATGGTCAAATTTGAATATGATCATCTGCAGGTTAAAGCTGGTATGCAGCTCAAGCCTTTGTTGCTTTGCAAGCATTCAAAATTCTGTCCAAAGCGTGAAAAATATTTAAAAGCGGCATTTATATTTAATGATTGCTAATTTAAGCAGATGTTCTGAATCATCATCTAGAGGATCATATCATACTCTGATATCTAAGTTGGGTGCCTGCTGTTTCAGTTACGATTTTTTTCAAAGTCTCAGCTATGTGCAAACAGTAGGAGAGCAGTTGATATGAAAGAAAAATTAGGACACTGATCTGCTAAATTGTTTCAGAGTGCTTCCTTCACCTTACACTTCCCTAGATTCAGCTCTTCTGGAGGCAGTCTCTCTTAGAGAAGTAGTATACGATCTAATAGAGGTATTGTGATAACATCTAGCATACACCTGCAGCACTGAAGTCTTCATAAGGCAGAGAGTTGGTGCTACCACCACTTGCCATTTGCACAAGAAAGAGGAAACTTGTCTCAGTCAGAGTAAGTTCAGCCTTTCCCTGAGGGAATACCGTAGTATCTACTTTACATGCATGCATAGGTACTTATACTGGGGTGGATGTTCTCTGTTTTCTGGCCATAACAATAACCCTCTCTCTCTGCAAGCCCTACTGTAAACCCTTACCCCTGAGGCTCAGTGGCCGGAGCACTGAGCGTCCAAGGATCAACTCAGATGTAGTTCAGGAGAAAAACATTTTCTCCAACTTCTGAGAACATTGCAAAGCTCTGAAAGAAAGCTGTGGGAAAGAGTGCAGAAGGATAAGAAAGTTAAAATTATGGGTAAGGGTAGGACTGTTGAAACAGAGACTGTCATTAGCTCAAGGATTCAATACGGAGAAGCACCCACGTGAAAAAATACATCATCCTAAGGGAAAGACAAAACAAAACAGGGGTACTGGTTGGCATCTAGCTGCGTGTTTGCTCTTGACAGAGATGGGGGAGGATGGCAACTCAACTGCAGTGAGGAATCATTTCAGGGAGCTGTGGGGGCTTCTCTCACAACTGATGCCTGTCTGGACAAGAAATGTTTTTTGTGTACGCAGGGGGAATACATAAAAGAGTACTTGCCTCAGGGGAGGCAAGTACACGAATGCTTAGCCTAATAGTCTATTAAACCTTAGCCATCTTTTTGCATGGTAGACAGTTAGTAATTGTTTTATATTCTATATGTTCTGCCAGAAGTCTCTTTGCACCTGGCTAATTATGCCCTGACAGAGTGAACCAGAAGAGGGGCGGTAACATTTCAGCGTAGCAAAAAATGTAAGATTTATGGGACTGTAGTTTCTGGAGGCATGGGATCTTTTCTTCCCTCTGTTTTAACCATCCCTCTTTATCGTCAGAAGAAATAAAAAAAACCCAACAACCTAAACAAATAAACAGAGAAGAGATTGGAGTAGGGAGCAGTTCCAAGTATTCTTTCCAGGGCAATAGTCTAAGTAAACACCTTCTTGTCCCTTTTTCCCATTTCTTTAGATTTCTTCTTTCCTGTTTAGAAATGTTTGTAGCTTCTAAATCAAAAACATTTGAAAGTCTAGGACAGAATCCCTATATAATGCACAAGAAAAGTTCTGTCGCAAGAACAGAATAATCTGAGCTTTACACATCTGATCATGATCCCACATTCTTAAAGATCAAGTACATTGAGGTGACATATAAAAGGCACTCATTTCTAGACCTCGTACAGAAATCAGATTTATGTAAGTATTATTCTTTTTCCTTTTTTTTGATAAGAAGAGAGGCTATGTGAAAGAGAAATGATTTTTTTTCTCAGTATTTTTGACTTGTTTTCAAATATGATGCATATCTGGCGCAAAAAGTGTCACATATAGTACAGTGAAGAAGTAACAGGAAATTATGCCATTTCAACTTCAAGTAGACAGCTGAATGCAGAGTATTTTTCAAAAGTGTCATACAAAATGCATTTAAAATAGAATGCACTTTCTGGAGGGATAATACGCTTTTTATTGTCAAATTCAATCCTTGTCCCTGGAATTTATTAAATTTTGTTGTTTCCAAGTGTAAAGCTTCAGGTATTAAGTACAACTAATGTTCAGTTTCTTAGTAAAACAAGGTTTCTGAAAAGCCTAGCTTTATATTTGTCATCATCAGAAAGTCAAGATAAGAATAGGAAATGCAAAAGTTTTGTAATGTTTTATGATTCCTGAAAACTGATGAAAACATCCCAGAGTCGTCAAAATCATAAGAAAGTTAATAAAAAAAATCCTTAAAATCTTGAGTCTTTTGCTTAAAAATGGAAATGAAAAGAAACGTAACTCCTACTTTAAACTTATGTCAAATCAAAATGATTTTTAATTACAACAAAATAATGCTGATTTTAAAGTTTATTTTCTTTCTAATTTTAATTGCTAAATGAAATAAATCATTTTAATATAATAAAGTGGCTCTTAAAGTAGCAAAATTAGATTAGATACTACTCTGTAAAGTTTCAGGGTACCTGTGATTCATAGAAGAACCGATATTTTTCTTTCTGGTAAAAGTATTTCTTTCTCTTTCATATTTCTTTCCCTTTCATATTTAATTATGTTTCTTTTATGTTGC
The DNA here is from genome assembly GCA_013396915.1 of Stercorarius parasiticus. Taxonomy (NCBI): domain Eukaryota; kingdom Metazoa; phylum Chordata; class Aves; order Charadriiformes; family Stercorariidae; genus Stercorarius; species Stercorarius parasiticus. The sequence goes on along the minus strand of VWZL01004724.1, from coordinate 72,644 downwards.
TGCATTGCTGTTTTGGGTTTTTTTTGATAACTAGCAGTCAGTGACAATTTAGGGATTTTAAGCCTAAATACTCAGGATCAAGTTTGTATTTCTCTTCACCTTCCAAGCTAAATTAGGCAGTTTTGATTAATTTGAATAATAAGTAATTGAATGCCAGGTACCTGGTGAGGAATAACCCTGTGCACCAGTGCAAACTGGAGGTCAAATGGCTGGGAAGGATCTCTGTAGAGAAAGACCCAGAAGTCCTAGAGGACAATAAGGTGACCATATACCAGCAATGTACCCTTGCGGCACAGAAGTCCACCAGTCTCCTGGGCTCCATTAGAAGAAGTGTTGCCAGTAAGTCAAGGCAAGTGATCTTTCACCTCTGTTCAGCACTGATGAGGCCACACCTGGAATACTGCACCCAGTTCTGGGTTTGCCAGTCCAAGAGAGATATGGACATACTGGAGAGTCCAGAGTAGGGTTGCAAAGACAATTCAGACACTGGAGCACCTGACATACAGAAAGAGGCTCAGAGAGCTGAGACTCTCAGCTGGAAAATCAGCCCCAGGAGTTCATTGCAGAGGAGAGAAGGCTCAGGGGGATCTTGTCAATGGGAGGGAATTAAGAAGATGGAGTCAGACGCTTCTCAGTGATGTCTACTGACAGGACAAGAGGCAATGGGCACAAATGAAAACACACGAAATCCCACCTAAACACAAGAAAACACTTTTTTTCCTGGTTTTTCTTTTACTGTGAGCATGATCAAACACTGACAAATGTTGTCCAGAGAGGCTGTGGAGTCTCCAGTCTTGGAGATATTCAAAACCTGACTGTACACTGTCCTGGAAAACCTGCTCTAGCTGATCCTGAGCTGGTTGGAGTAGACAAACTCCAGAAGTCCCTTCCAACTTCAGTGATTTTGTGCTTTTCTGTGATTTTGTGAATGATTTTTAGATGAATGCTCATCTTAAGAGAAATCAGACTTAAAACAAAACAAAACTCAAAACTTGTTATCTAAGAACCATCTAGTCATGTATAGTTGAATGCTTTTTTCTATTGCATTTTTTTAAAGACTGTGATATTACACAGTTTTTCCTTCTATTTTCATAATCCTTATTATAGAGTGTCATGTGTATTGTGTTTTCCCTTTAAATATTTTAAATGATGGTGTTGTTTCTTATTGCATTACAAGAAGAACTAAATGTGTGCTGCCATATACCACACATTTGACTATAAACATCTGCCTTTTTTATATGAACATAAAAGTCTTTACTTGCAAGATTAAAGTATCCTTGTAAAATGTCGTTGGATTATTTGTTTAGAATATTAATGTATGGTATATTCTTCTCATCAGTCCACTCTTCTAATCATTAAAGAAACAGAGGTACTGAATCCTGGTTTGGCCCAGAAGACAAGAAGAAAATTTTCCACCTAGCAGAAGTGTGGTATCCATCAATCTTGTAGGAATTTTCACAGAATCCCTTCAATGTAACAAGTGAGAAGTACGTTGTCAAGGAAAATATTCTCAGAGTATGATTCTTGCCATGGTTATGTCTTTGATCTTGGAGACTAAGAAAGTGAAAAACTGATTCTTCAATAAGCTTGTTCTTCAACCACTTTTTCAGTATTCAAGGCCTTGCAGCTCGTTTGCACAGCAGATTCATATTTACATATGTACAGTATATACAATTCACTGTATGTTTAAGTTTAAACTACAGCACGGGCATACCACTATATCACTGTGAGAGCTGATAGCTCCCTCTGAACTGCAATTCAGTATTGGTTGATGAGCCAGTAACATAATACCAAAGCAGTAGATTCAAGCAAGAAACGCATTAGAGAGCACTCTAAGACAGATGGTTGACCTTTTGCTTAAAGCAACACCCATTTTTTTTCCTGTTTCAAAAGTCTGAACTGCTATGTCCTTATTTCTTTGTATGAGCTAAATAGCTGTTTGTATTCAAATAGTAGTGATCGAGTAGGACTTATTTCCCCCAGACTACACAAGGTAATATTACCTTTATTTTCCTCTAAGGTGATAGAAGGAACATAGGTTTTGTTGCCTAATCTAGCCAGTAAGGCAAGATGAAATCTCAGAAATGTCTATGTTGAATTATGCAGCATATATTTTCCCTACTCTCCCGTGACCCTTAAATTCCAGTAGAACCATCTCTTCATCATCTCACCTTTAGGTCCAACATATTTTTCCATTTGAAGCACAAAATCTTTTTGGAGATAAACAGATAGTATCATATGGCATGTGCCCCTGTAGGGCATATTTCATGCAATTTGTTCACGTATATTGCTTTTATATCCATTCACAGAAGATACAGTACCTGTCTCTGAGACTATAGAACGATCACATCCTATTGCATCCAGAGATAAATGACTGTAGAAATGCATGCATTCCATCAGTGATGTGAGTTTTGAGATTAACTTGTAGATTGAGACAAGGATGGCAACTAACTCCGTAAAAACAAACAAACAAACAAAAAAACCCAAAAAAACCAACAACCAAACCAAAAATAAACGAAAGAAAAAAAATCAAGTTGACAAAACAACAAGCGCAAGATGAAACTTTTAATATAGAAGGTGAAATGGAAAAAGCTGCCAACACTAGTTAACACCTTGGATATAGCTTCCTTCATCATAGAAAAACTGTGTTATGTAGTGAGGGTGAATCACTGGAAAACAGGGTAATCTGTCTACTAGAATTTTAATTGAAAAGGGAATCACAGAACTAGCTGTCTGCTCTGGAAAAACAAACAAACAAACAAACAAAAGAATCAACCTTCCCTCTCTTACTCATTTTGAAAGATGCTTAGTCCACTAAGATATTTAGGACCAGATAAAATAGAGGTTACAAGAGGTGATGCAAATGCGCAATATAAGAAAGGTAATTTGTGACAAATTAGAGTAGAATTTTCATGTGGGACAACTGTGAGATTTTAAATTGCTTTGGAAGAATCAGTAGTCTATTCTGTTATCCAGAAGTCATTAAAAGACATCAGTCTTTAAATAAAGGAAAAAATCACGTCTATATGTGTTCGCATATGTATGTTTATGTACGGCAAATCATATTTTTATGATAGTATGTACTATCTCCTTCTCCACTTGTTAGAGCTTCCATCTTTCTAGGACATTCAAACGTGGCAACATTTTGAACAAAATTCAAGGAGTGATGCAGGAAAGCCATGCAGCATTAGAAGAAAAATGGTAAATAGACTGAAAGTTCCACGAGGCCTTTAATTGCGTTTTCTTGCTCCAAATAGTTCAGTCAGTTACAGACTTGCTTTAAAAACAATGGAAAGGTGAGAAATATGCCTCAAAGTCTGGTGTCAACTTGAAACAAGAATAAATGAACTATTTCCTTTCTCCTTTCCCTTTGATTCTCACCTCCAGGCTAGATCAGCTGCAGATAAGTGCTTCAGTGCAGGTAATCTCTTAATTGCTGTAATTAAACTAAGTCAAAAATGTTAACAGGCTAATAAATTCTTGTTAGCTTTAAAAATGGAAAGGACAGGTCCTCACTGCCTTTTAGTTCTTCAACAAATATGAAGTCTTACTTTGGTGATCAAGGTTTAAAAATAAAGAGGAAAAATCTATTGTTTATACTTGATTTAAAATTCACAGAAACACAGAATCATTGAGACCTCTGGAGTTTGTCTAGTCCAACCTACTCCTGCACAAAGCAAAACCAGCTAGAGCAGGTTTTCCAGGACTCTGTAAAGTCAAGTTTGGAAATTTGGAATATTTCCAAGGTTGGAGACTACACAGCCTCTCTGCGCAGTCTGTGCCAGTATTTGACCATGCTCACAGTAACAGGAAGAAAAAAAAAAAGAGAGAAAAAAGTGTTTTCTTGTGCTTAGGTGGAATTTCATGTGTTTACATTTGTGCCCTGTTGTGTCCTGTCAGCGGGCACCACTAAGAAGAGTCTGGCCCCACCTTCATTCCCTCCCATCAGGTATTTATACACATTGATAAGGTCCCCCTAAGCCTTCCTTTCTCTGGGCTCAAGAGCCCCAGCTCTCTAAGCCCGTCTCCATGTGAAAGATGTTCCAGTGTTTGAATTGTCTTTGCGGCCCCACTCTGGACTCTCCAGTATGTCCGTGTCTCTCTTGGACTGAGGAGCTCAGAACTGTACACAGTATTGCAGGCGTGGACTCACCAGAAGTGAAAGATCACCTCCCTTGACTTACTGGCAGCACTCCTCCTAATGCAGCCCAGGAGGCTGGTGGACTTCTGTGCCATGCAACACAAAAATCATAACAATGCAATTCAGGAAATCAGTGAGATCATATTTCAATATTAGATGAGGTATAGGGTCATGGGTATGTTTTATTTCTCTTTTCATATTGTTCCTAATGTTGTCTAATCAATTACATATTTAACTTCATTAAAATCTCAGGGAAGATATGTTTTTCTTTGTAACTGATTTTGTCTTCAGATGGGTTTCTTTTTCTCTAATCTATGGTTTCCATGTAAAAGGATTTAAGATCCATTTAGAGAGATTAGGTTGGTGATTATAGAATTAACATAAGAGGTTACAAATAACTGTGGTTTCCATCAAAGCAAATACTGTATGGATACAGGAGAGACAAACCCAAGAAATTATTCATTTGATTTTGTGAGAAAGCTACTGTTTCTTTATCTATACAGGAGCTGTATATTTTTCATAACTATTTAAATAGTTTTCTAAATATTCTCCTGGGCCTAAATCAATGACAAATCTGGAATTCCCACTGACTTCCAAAGTAACAAATTCAGATGCAAACTGTGTAGAAATGAGAGGTATATTTCAAACTAGAAGTTCTTCTGAAAATTGACAATATAAAAAACATATCAACAATGACTTCTAAGTCATTCAAGTAAATCAAAGGGTAAAGCAAAAGCTGACATCCAGCTCCTATATTATTCTCGTCTGTGGGTGTCTTTCACAAAGTCAGAGCTTCCATCACCCTTTTTGCACCATGAGTGCAAAGAACAAATCAAGACTTGCAGAGAGAAATAAGGGCAAAGCTTTCTGTTGATCTTTAATTGGTAGAAGACCTCTTGTGAAGCCAGGCATCTGACAAAAGCACAAGCCGGTCATTCTATAGTTATAGTACATTGTGTCTAAACTGGATGCAGCAGGCAAAATTACAGTATATAAATAAAACTGTCCATGATGATATAGCAGTGCATTAATTTTTCAGTAGAATATTTTCTGTTGTAAACTAACTTGCTAATTTACAAGCAAAATCTTACTCACCATAGTCATCCTATTGTAGTATTTTCACTGGCTGAGTTTAGGCTACTTAAGCAGAAGGTACATGATTGCAAAAAATGATCATTAAGTACTCTCTTTGAGTACTGCTTCAACTACTACAATGACAGTCACTAAATAAAAGCTGGAATGAAGAAAAAAGAAAATAAAATGTGATGGGAAATATAACATGAAATGTTTGGAATTTATGAGGTAGATCTTAGAATATTTCCTAATCGGCTTCTGACGTTAATCTAGTTCAACACCTAAGCTACTGAAATAACAGTGATGAATAAGTAAAGATCAACTTAATGTGCATTCACAACTGGATATTTACTTCAGTTTCCCATTCTTGTCCATTTGTTTGTTCTCAGAGTATGAACTGCAACATTATTAAAGCAGTGACATTGAAAATAATGTATAATCACATACAGCGTTAAAGCTTTTCACTTGGGAAATATGCTTAAAATGTCACAATTTGAATAAAATTCTTGGCAAGAAATTGAACGTATTTTGGTTTTTTATCCTATCCTTATCTGGTAAAAAAACAACTAGCCCCATTTAAGTCTAGGAAGATACTTGATTTACACCAGCTAACCTCTCAGTATGTATCCAGAGTATTTGAAATATCTTACACTAGTACAACTGTACTGGTAAATTGTATAATTAAATACTGGTGTATGTCTACTTTCCTAAGTTTGAAGCTTAGCAATAATAACATAATGCTATTATACCATATGAAATTAGAAGATGAAATCATATAAAGCAAAAGCAAAACCCTCTGGGGCACCGTGTGCATATATTTTAAGGTACTAAAATTGGATGTATTTTTAGGTACTAAAATATGAAATACTACAGAATATCACTGCAATGCTTAATAGACACACCTGAAGAGCAGGTCTCATTTTGGCAGAAAAAGAGGGTAGTTCTACTGTAACTTAACCCATCAACAAAATTATAGAGCAAATGATGTATTCACTTTTAGTATAGGTTCTTATTTTACACTATTATTTTATAGTAACAAAGTCTCTTTCGAGAGCTCATCCCAAAGAAAAAGGAAGGAAGTCCATGTAACTGTAATACATGAGCTCCCTTGCCTCTTCCCACCTTTGTGGGGCATTTATGAACTAAATAAAAAAACCCCCACACCTTCTCATACAGACTTTTTTCGGCATCCTCTCTAAAACCACAGGAAGTTGCTTTCTCTTAACCTTTTTCAGGGATTTCACAGAACATGCATACTCTCTTCAGCTCTTTTACAGGCTTTAGCAGACTGTCATCTGGTGCTGCAGAAGGTTGGCAACATGCAGCCTGCTTTATAAAAAAATAAAAGTAACTGGGAACCTGCTCTGTGCAGTCAGTAGCTTAACGGTACAGTCAAAGAAACCTTGCTGTAAGGTTGTTAGGGTACAAATATAAGTTACTACCCCTGAAATATTACCCTTCCTCCTCAGAACTCCACAGTAAACAAAGAGTACTTTACCCACCTTTCCTTTAATGTGAATCCTAGTTTACTCCGAAGAAAAAAATGAGGTTGAATAAAAAGTTTTGGTTGTTTTTTTTTTTTTTTCTAGGTAGGAGTTGGTGATATGTCACAGATTTGTTTTTGTAATACTTAATTATCACAGTGTTTTGCCCTTCTCTATAGATGTTGACACCAGGGACAACAGACAGGAGATTTAGGTGGAGTCTGCAAAAAAGGAAGAATTTCAGAGAGAATTAAAGGGACTGTTATTCCAAAGAAAAATCAAGGAAAAGGTCACGGAACTGAATAAGAAAATCTGATAACAATAGAGATAAAGGGAAAAAAAACCCCACAACTTCTAACTGTTTTCAGTGAAATAAATGTGAGAAGTATCAAGAAGCTTAGTTACATGCAATTCACTGATACTCTCTGATGGCTTTTCTTCTATTATACAGGTAGGCCAAACTGGAAATGTGCATGTATAGTCTGTAATGCTTGCGTATTGATCATTTGGTGTTTAATATGCTCATTTCTAAGTGCCTAATGCAACTTCATTTGAAAAAAAAAAAAAGCACCAAAGAAAACACCACCTAACATAATTAAAACACATTTAGTTGATCTTCATAAGACTGAGCTTTCAGGTATTAAGTTAAAAGGCAGGAACTCTCAGGTTCCTGGAATAATGCTAAAAAGCCTTCATTTCTTATGCATTTATTGCAGTTTTGCCTTGTATAAAAAAATATGCATATAGAATAATGCATCACAAGACAGAAGAAAACATTTCTTTGAAAATTTTAACAGAAAGGTTGACAGGTCAGCCACTAGTCAGGAGAGAAAGAAGTATTTCTAATTAGAAGTAATGCTTCAATTCAGTTTAAAAATGGGATAATATGGTTAGGTTAAAGCAATCCAAATGAACAGAGGGATATAAATCAAATTATGTTAATTAAAAGGTTTTAAAAATAATGATGTTTTCTGGGCACGGAGAATACTTTAACACCTGATTCAAATGCAGATGAACTGAGTTCAGGACCTGATACATTAGTCTATTGATATCATCCTGCTACAGTAATAAACATTCAGGAAAAGAATAGGTAATAGATCTTCAAACCAAAAGCAACAAATACATTATACTATATGTTTTTAAATTTGAATACATCATGACAATAATAGTTTTAGAATCATAGAATAGTTTGTGTTGGAAGGGACCTTTAAAAATCACCTAGTCCTACTCCCCTGCAATGAACAGGGACATCTTCAACTAGATGCATGTTAACATCTTTTCAGAAGAAGAGTAAATGTTTGTTTCTGTAGGATCTGTAAAGAAATAAGCCCGCCACATACACAGAATAAAACAAATATAATAAAAGAAAAAAAAATCATTTTTTTAACATGCCTTTCTACAGTTAAATGTCAGATATATTGAAAGTGAACATAATTCTGCCTTGGTGTATCTCCAAAGTATCTCCTGAAAAATCAATCAATATTGACTTTTAGTTATTACAGTTTGGAAAGCTGTAATGGTTGGGGTTTTTTTGGTGTTTGTGGTTTGGTTTTTTTTTTCATTTTACTTGGTTTTATTTTTACCTTCATTGCTGTGAAGGTACACTTACAATATTTTTGAAATATCTTCTTTTTTGGCAGTTAGAGTTGCAAGCAAAAAAGTTAGTGCTACACCAAGTAGTAATTACTGTGCTTCAAATACCCTTCCCTAACTTGGCAAGTACCAGATATGGCTGTTTCCAAGCTTTTATCCTGGAGAAATTGCTATGAATCTATGTAACAGAAAAAAAGATAAATTACAAGGTTTTTCAGTTCCATCTAGTGGTAAGAAGAGGTGTATGTTTCAAAGCACCAAACTGACAATAATAGCGGTGGTAAAAGAAAGGTTAACAAAAATAATATTAACCAAACTGCAGTAAAATATATGTTAGAAATAAAATGTTGCAATAATAAAGAAGTCCACCACCTCTTTTATTAATTCACGTATGAGAGAAAATAGGTTTTGATGTCTAAGACTGTAATTGTCTTACAGATATGAAATAGCAGACATTTAAAAGCTTGGGAAGCAGCTATATTGTCTGTTATAGTCACGCAGTATATTTACTCAAAATTTCTGATAGCAAGCAAGCAAACAAAAAAATGAATCCTTCTTCCCTCTTCACTGGCCTTCAATCATGGTGAAGCTATTTTAGTTTGTATTGTAATTCCATGTGATTTCACCGGAGAACATGCAGACTAGTCATAATTACAAAGGCATATTAAACTGCACAGTTTCTCGTGCTTTATAAACAATTGTATAGCATTTGCAGTGAATTATTTTTCTGTTTCCTGTAACATTTACCTGGGAAGAAGTATTTATTTTATCTATAAAGGCATTGTGTTGTTATTAGTATTCACTGCTTTTGCCCTCTGAAATTAAAAGCAAACAAATCAAGAAAAACGTTGGCCATTATGTTTGTTTCATGGCTTAGATAAGAACAATGTAGGGAGCATGTGACAGTGTTGATCATAAGAACAAGCATAGACATAAAGTGATCATTTACTGACAGAGTAAATTAAAAGCTGAGACTGCAATGGTCAAAAGCACAATATCCTTCAAGAACAACAGAACAACAGACTATCCCTTGCTTGGGTGATGTGACAAGTCCACAGATTCATCCATTTTCTGTCTGTCTTGCTGAACTAACTTCACAAATAAAAAAAAAAATCATTAAGTCATGAAATAAATCATGATATTAAATAGCTTCACAGATGTGATTTTGACAAACAAATAGTAACATATACTTTTTTTTTGCTGCAGAGGTACAGAGTGGGAGTTAAGGGGCAGGGAAAAAAAGCAACAAAAAAAGGACAGAGAATGAGATATAGAATAAAATAGGTGAGTCATAGTCTTTTAGTACCGGTTGAGACCCTGGATTCAAACCTAGCAGTTCCTTTCTTTTTTATAAGTATCACTGTAGAGATGAACTCTTTCAAAGATACAAAGTCACCTGAAGAAGCAGACCACTCTGAAAAAAAATAAAATAATACAGACATGGGCATACTGAAAAGAGTCCAGAAAAGGGCCACAAAGATGATGAAGGGTCTGGAGCATCTCTCCTATAAGGAAAGACTGAGACAGCTGGGACTGTTTAGCCTAGACAACAAAAGGCTCAGAGGTATCTTATTAATATATTTAAATTCCTGAAGGGAGGGTGCAAAGAGGACAGAGCCAGGCTCTTCTCAGTGGTGCCCAGTGACAGGACCAGAGGCAATGGGCAGAAACTGAAACACAAGAGGCTCCATCTGAACTTCAGGAAACCCTTTTTTACTGCGAGAATGACTGAGCACTGGAACAGGTTTCCCAGGGAGGTTGTGGAGTCTCCATCCTTGGAGGTGTCCATAAGCTGTCTGGTCATGGTCCTGGGTAACTAGCTATAGGTGGCCCTGCTTGAGAAGGGGTGTTGGACCAGGTGGTGACCTTTTGAGGTCCCTTCCAGCCTCAATCGTTCTGTGATTCTGTGAAAATCAGCTTCTGATCTTTGTCTTATTTAAAAACTCAACCTGCAAACAATATTTGAGGTAGAAAACTGCTTGAGAATAAAACTCTGCTATTAGCGTCATTGCTTCATTTCTAATTTCTGTTCTGTAGATTTATGTTCCGTGAAACATACATTTCAGAATACAGCACCTAAACCCAATAGTAAACAGTGATAATCTCAAAAAAGTTTTGCATTAGGAACTTTCATCAATATTCACTCAAAGTTTTTATTTTTGGAGAAATCATGAAGAATGATGAGAAGCTGCTCAGAGATAACAGTAAATACAATGGTGAGGATTAGTCTATCTGGAAGTCACATATCACTTCATGTGGGACTTCAGAAGCAGAAGTCTATGAAATGTGTGTAGTAGTAAACAAGAAATCAAGTCTAATGCATGCAATATTTCATCCCACTTAGGAAATGAAATGCTGCATTCCATACCAGCTGTCATTTTCAAGTGAATTTTGAGTGCATATCAAATATTCTATGCTGTATTTCTAATACTCTATGCTGAAGTTACTACTGCAGTATAGGGATACCATTGGAAAAATGAATCAAAACTGTTTCAGCTGAAAGTAGTTATGTCCTTTGCAACAGACAGAAGAACCTCCATATTCCCATTCTCAGAAGCTTTTTGCTTTCCCTTTATGGTTATTTAGTATCTGCTAATCATACTCTAAAATATAAATTCTTTTAAATTCTTTTTTTATTTTTTTCTCTTTTTCTCTTTTTTTTTTTTTTTTTTTTTTTTTGTGAAAAAAATTTAATGGGTCACCTTTTTTTTTTTTTTTGCTCAGTGAAGACAATTGAACGGATCACCTTATCTTCTTTTAGAAATTTCAGTGTCTTGGCGTATTGTTCAAAATTGTCTGTAACCATCTTGATTTTCATAGTAAAAAAGTAAAACTCTAGACAAATATCAGAAAGACCTTTCAAGTTCTTGTAGTACATGAATAGACACATAGTAATAGATAATCTCATAACCAAATGCCAAAATGGCAATTATTAAGGTGCCTGAAATTTGTTACAGTCATCCAGGCCATCTGCCTGTTACTAAATCAGCAATACGATTGAGCCTGACAGAACTGAACCTCAAATTAGTTTAATATATTCCATTCAGTATTCAGTTTCTTTGTCTACCTGGTATTAGCAAGTAATGGAAGTTTTATAATTAAAAAACATTCCACTGATTAATAGACCTTATTGCAACAGAAGATCTCCTTAACATTGTTCTTTTTTTTTTTTTTCTTTTTCTTAATTCCACTCTTTTTCTTTAAGGTATAATTTCTTTTACTGTGGAATATTATTCTTAATTTTTTTTGTGCTAATGCTATAAAACCATCTAAATATTTTAATTATGCCCTCTTATTTTTTGTTTAATGAAGCAATTGTATACATATTTAGTTTTACTGTGATTATTTAATCTCCTTTCAGGAATCAACCCATCTAGCCTTCTGAAAACTTTTTCAGTTATTCTATGAATTCTTTCCAGTTTGCCTTTTTTTTTCCTCTGGTAGCGAGATACTAAAATAAGCCTAGTTTAATAATTAATTAAATACTAAAATATAGATAATAGATAATAAAATAAGCCTAAATTATAATAAAATAAGCCTAAATTATTTATTGAGTTGCAGTTTGGTTTACTACCTTTTGTTCCCAGTAGTTGAGGACATAGAACAGTTTGCCTCAGGTCTGTAGGTACAAGCCCTCCAGAGGTACCTGGCTGTATCTAGATAAATGGGCTCGGATAGTTATGCATTTGTTCTGTCTGTGTTCTGATCGGGCTTGATAACAGCAAACCCCAGAAAGGAAATGGTGCAGCCATGTAACAGCTGTGCAGGCCTGTGCAAATAAATCCTCTGAAATTGTTTCCTTGTCACTGGAACCATTTTGTTGTGATCCTTCAGCCATTTTGGAGAGATATTTAAATTCATAATTGCAAATATTTGAAAGTCAACATCAAACCCAACATCTGAGGGGTCCATTCTGTTACCCTTTCTCAAGTTGCAAAAATATTTGTGAAACACTGCTGTTTGTCAACAGGTAGGAGTAAAAGATGCACTGGAAATGTTTATGGATATGTGTGTGTATGCATATATCTGTGTATGTGTATACATACTTGCATGATGGTTATGTATACTTAAGCATTAAGAATGTAGCATTAAGAGAGTGAATGAAAGAACAGATCTGGTACAGTTCAGAAACTGTGTTCCTGAATAAATGCATTGAACAGACCTGGACATGCAATGCTGCTGTTGGGTCTATAAGTCTTAGTAAGGTTTTCTTAAGCTCCTTAGATATTTCCAACTTTCTTTGGAACTCTTGCCTTTGGCTCCTAAATTGTCAGTGGCCTTCAAGAACATTAGGATAGCTTTCAGCATACCTTTGGACATCCCTGCTATAACTGAATTTTTTTCAAAACTTTCTCGACACACATGAGAAAGGGAATAAAGGTTTCCAATTGTAGCATTTAAAAAAGTGCTTTGTTAAATTTTAAATACATTTTTTGTTATGTCTTCATCGTCTAGTTTTAAAGTTAAAATGCTTGACATGCATTCACAATTCATAAACTTCAAATTATCCTCCAAAAGCCAGATTTTCAAAGATAGCTAAAGTCTCAATTTTTTCACCTGCATGAAGTGTTCATCTTTTCAGAGGAGTTCAGTGATCTGAGGCAGTTGATCTTGTTGTGGCACATGTATGCTGAACATCAAGATACTTGGTTATTCACATAACTGCTTTGATGGGGCCATAGTCTGCTAAATGTCCAGGCACCCAAATGCAAACTGTAAATAGTAGGTTCCTTCAGAAGTCTGGTCCGTGATTCTTTTCAGATAGATTAATGTTTATATGCTAATCTTTCCCAAGTGCTGCCTGTGCTGCTGCCTATGCTTATATCTCCAGTCTTGTAATAAATCCTCATGGTATTCCTAATCATATCAACACTTGACTCTTAGTTTTCCTGCTGAAGACAGATTATTTAAGGAAAAGAAAAAAAGGATCATCATCCAGGCCATTTTTTACTCAGCATTAATTTCAGCTCCTTCATTTATTAACTGACATATTTTCTTTCTGTTACTTCTTTTCTCGCTGAGATATTTCTTTGTTCTTGTTGTCATGTTATCTAACATGCATTTATTCTTTCTTTTCTTTGAATTAAAAACAGACAAAAGTTCTTCTTGAAAGTCACTATTTTCTTCTGTATCACTGCATCTATTTTTCTTCAGTGTTAGATGCTATTTTTTATGATATTCTGCTAATTTTTCTAGGGTGTTAGTATATATGACAATTCCCTGGTTCTACATCGCTTATCATTTACTCCTAATTAGAGTCTAATGGCTCCATGAAGGCTTCTCTGTTACTTGAAGTGTAACAATGATGTCATGTAGTTTTGGTGCTTTGTGGCACTGGGAGTAGGGGGCATCATCCAAGAAAGATGCAGATGAGTCTAATGTTCTATTTAGTGGTAAAAATACCTGCAACACCCTAGAACTTGTTCATCAGTCTCTGAGGGCTGAATGAAGCAGACTCAACAATTTACTACATGTGAGAAAAAATTAAAACTCTAACCTATTTCAGTGGCAAATAATGCAATCAGAGCACAGACTTATTTTTTAACTTCCCTATTTCTACTCCACTTCCCAAATCAGAACAGAGCATCTAATACAGAACTGGATGGGAGACAACTGTTGACCTTGAAGGTAATGTACTCCATCCACTAAGGACAAACAAATCTTTCTGAATGGGAATTCTTGACTATTCCAATGGCAGGTCTGACAGGAGGTTATAAAATTTCTATAGGTATTCAAGAAAGCAGACAAGCAGTGCATAACAGCCAAGATTCTCAGCATCATTTTGCCCTGCAACAGTGTACTTTATATTTAGTTTGTATGGAAGGCAATTTCAAAAGGCTCAGACACTAAATTCTAGGACTTTTTCTCGTTTTGAGCTGAGAAACTGCATGGTTAAAGCTGAGCTGAGTAAGGACAAGAATACGCTCTCACCAAGTCTCGTGAACACTCCATCCACTAATAGATAACAGATGCTGGAAAGCTTAATAGCAGATGACCAATGCAATGACAGTGTGACCAGAAGAGCTTTGAAATTGCTATTACTTCAGTGTGCTCAGATAAGGCCTCTAAAGATGCCAGTGAGGCAGATAACAAGTGCTGAATGCCTGATCAGTTCCTCCTTCCTCTGTTAGTCTCCTTGCAGCGCTATCACCCAGCTGTGAGAATTAGACCCTGTCTGCTTTCCTGTATGAAACCAATCCGCACCCAAATATCTTCTGGCTTTTGCTGACTACTTATGGACCAGGGAAGGGACATACATTGTGAAAAGGAACAACCATGGGCAAGATCTGAAAAGAGTAAGACCACATACTTTCCAAAACTGTATTCCTGTTCATGCAGAGACAATTATTTACTAATATCTTCTGTGGTTAACCACTTCTAAAGGTATCATAGAATCATAGAATCACAGAATTATTAGGGTTGGAAGGGACCTTAATGATCAACTAGTTCCAACCCCCCTGCCATGGGCAGGGACACCTACCACTAGATCAGGTTGCTCAGAGCCCCATCCAGCCTGGCCTTAAAAAATTCCAGGGACGGGGCTTCCACCACCTCTCTGGGCAACCTGTTCCAGTGCCTCACCACCCTCATGGTAAAGAACTTCCTCCTAACGTCCAGTCTGAATCGACCCATCTCTAGTTCTAATCCATTCCCTCTATTCCTACCATTACCCGACATCCTAAAAAGTCCCTCATCAGCTTTCTTGTAGGCCCCCTTAAGATACTGGTAGGCCACTATAAGGTCTCCTCGGAGCCTTCTTTTCCCCAGACTGAACAACCCCAACTGTCTCAGTCTGTCCTCATAGGAGAGGTGCTCCAGCCCTCGGATCATCCTCGTGGCCCTTCTCTGGACACGTTCCAGCACATCCATATCTCTCTTGTAGTAGGGGCTCCAGAACTGGATGCAGGACTCCAGGTGGGGTCTCACGAGAGTGGAGTAGAGGGGGAGAATCACCTCCCTCGACCTGCTAGCCATGCTTCTCCTGATGCAGCCCAGGATACTATTGGCTTTCTGGGCTGCTAGTGCATACACATGCAGTAGGATGCAGTAGGGCAACAAGATGACTAGCCATGGTGAAATTATATGCTGCACCATTTCCCATATGTACCATAGCTCTCCTTCTCTTCCAGAATTCTCTGGCAAACCTTATTCTTGCAGCAAACCTGCCTATTTTACAAGGCCTTCCTTGTAAGACTGGCTTTAATTGTGAGCAATTGAATATGCCTGCATTTAAAATGCTACTTGTGTATATGAAGTTTGTACTAGCAGTTTTATTTTGTTTTAATTCATCAGTTCTTGTTATAACCATGTTAAATATGCTTGATGAAATACACCACTATTGTCTAATATGCTTTATTCTGTTTATTTGAAAAGTAACAGAATTTTTATAGGTAGGATATTAACATGGAAACCTAATGACTGTAATACACAAAACTCACAACATACAGCAGCAAATCAGCATAAACCTCATTTACTTGAAATGTTGCATACTGTCTCACAGCATTCTATGCAAAAAAAAAAAAAATCCATGAAGAAAGAGAAGAAAAATAAAATAAAAAAGAGATATATTAATGAAAATGAAACCAAAAAGGTAATATTTTCCTCCCATTCAGATACCCTCCCCTTGGCAAATGCATACTTGGTGTTTTCACCTATTTGCATTACCTGATGTTGTTTCGGACTGTTTATTTTCAGAATATTCAGGTTTCTCTTATACTTTCTCTGTTTTATTTTCCAGCATATTTCATAACTGCTTTGAAACTTTGCCATTTTCTAATTACTTTGGAATATATGTTTCCCATAACATAAAAGCAATAGGAAAAGATAACAATAAAACAGTTTTCACAGAAATTTTTTGTACTACTTCAGTTTTAGGACCAGTGAATTACTTAAAATATTAATGTTTTTCTAATACCATCTGTGCATTGTGTTTTGCTGTTTAGAAATACCTCTTCCTACTAAATACTAGTATGTGAGATCTAAAAAAACCCATTGAAATCTGTAAAAAATGCATCCGGGGATGAATGAAACCACAGTCCAGATGTCAGGGCTGCACAGCCACCAGGCCTCCACTACTCCTATGCTGCAGAACATGCATTACTCACTACAGTGTATTAATAACGTTTGTTTAAACCGGTTGTGCTGTTTCCCATCCTTCATTCGTCTAAGTCTCTAAACATGTTTCTGTATTTTAATATTGACTACAGACACTGCAGTTTCAAAATATTATTAGATTGTTTTCCTCATATGTTGATCACAATGAGCAACTACAGAACATTTATGAAGGATAAATTATATAGTATAACAAAGGTATTTAGTTCAAAATAAGTAGTGTTGTGGTACTCTAGTAACCTTATTTCCATTATGATAAGTAATGAATAGAGAGGATAACCTTTTTTGCAGAATAAGAGAAACAAATAATTCACTTGGATTTTCTTGCTACAATATGCTTGGAGTTAATTTCGGTAGCACTACTTTAGTCACCTAACACAGTTACAGTTTAACCGGACTAAGATACTGGAGGAATAAAAAAAGTTTTATATATGTATTAGTGAACAATGTCTGTTTGTAGTGTTTTGACCAAATACTTCACATTCCTTTCAATGCCTTTCCATATGTCCAAGAGTGGAATTAGACAGAGAGACTTATCTCACCCAGCTTTAGGATCTGTAAGAGGCTCCATTGCAGCAGTTGAAGAGAAGCAAACATTACCTGGAAACAGTCAACTTGGATGTCTACTTCAGGGTGTAATAAATCACATATTAAAAGTATCTATTTCTCTCCAGCAGCTTCAGAGGCAAACTTATTTGCAGTCTGCCATATCGATATAAAGAGTTAAGCAAAATTAATTCCATCAGGGAGGTTTTATTTAATTGTTTGTTTATGCTTATTCCTTATGCCAAGGAATATGTTCACAGTCCTATAAATGTATGTCCAGCCTAAGTCAAGAGCTAGTAACAAGAGCTTATTTACCAGATTAACTCTTTGCAGTTTGTAGTTACAGCTTTTCACAGCATGCCACCGCTTCTTACCGGGTTTGTGGCAGCACTTTGCAGCCTGACTTAAGAGATGTGCCCAAATTGTGCAGGGCTCTGTCCATGCACAGGGTGATGCCAACAAGATGCTTTTTGTCTAAAGAGTCAATGCTTGGGCTGATGCTGCAGCGCCCCACATTGTTTGGCATAGAAAAGAGAATCGTGTAGACTTTAACGAACAGAATGACAGAAAACAGGAGAAATGGAAAGAGTTTAAAAAAAAACACTAAACCTTTTACTATTAGAATGTCAATGATTTCAGTGGAATTAATTATTATCAGCTGAAGCTGTGTTCTTTCTGTGCCTCTCTTTAAGAGTAGATTTTTCAATTTTACCAAAGCTTGTTTTAACAAGACATTAAACCCTCCTCCCCTTCTTTTAATGTCTGTCTTTCATGGGAATTTTCAAAAGCACTGTGCATTTTAGAAGCAGAAGTCTTTTGTGACTTCTACATTGTATTAATATGAATAATTTTCTCTGGTATTTTTGTGCTCCCAAATCACAAAACCACCTTCAAAAATCCCTTGCCAGCTAAATCACAGCACATTATTTCAATCTGTTTCCTAAAGCACAGATACGAAAAGTCTAGTGTAAGGAGGAATTAATACAGTATGGCTACAGACACATGTAAATAGGCTTTTTTTTAGGACCTGCACAGAATTTTTCCTACCCTAGTGGCTGAAAAATTGAGACAGTTTTATTAGTGCTAAAATACAGAAAGATAGGAGAGATCCTCGTTCTGCAACCATGAGGAACTTCTGGATCAGAGTGAGTCCAGAGTTCGTGATGTCTGGGAACCCTTGCTGATAACTCATTGATGGAGCTCATTTCTCTGCTTCAGAAGGTTTTGCCATGTCTGAGCTGAACCCAAGAACTGAAAATCACTGATTGCTGCAGCTCCTGTGAGGTTTTACAATGATGTAAAAGATGGAGTGGGACAGTGTGGAGGGTTGAACCTGGCCGGATGCCAGGTGCCCACCAAAGCCACTCTATCACTTCCCTCCTCAGCTGGACAAGGGAGAGAAAATATAATGAAATGCTCGTTGGTCAGAGACAACTTGGGGAAATCATTTTTGTTTATTACCAATCAAATCCGAGTAGGGTAATGAGAAAGAAAAACTAAATCTTAAAACACCTTCCCCTCCCCCCTACTTCTTCCTGGGCTCAGCATCACTCCCAACTTTCTCTACCTTCTCCCCCTTGAGTGGTACAGGGATACAGGGAATGGGGGTTGCAGTCAGTTCATCACACATTGTCTCTGCTGCTCCTTCCTCACACTCTTCCCCTGCTCCAGCGTGGGGTTCCTCCCATGGGAGACAGTCCTCCATGAACTTCTCCAATGTGGATCCTTCCCACAGGCTGCAGTTCTTCATGAATTTCTCCAGCATGGGTCCCTTCCATGGGGTGCAGTCCTTCAGAAAGAGATTACTCCAGCTTGGGTCCCTCACGGGGTCACAAGTCCCGCCAGCAAACCTCCTCCAGTGTGGCCTTACCATGGGGTCACAGCCTCCTTTGGGCATCCACCTGCTCCAGCATGGGGTCCTCCACAAGGTGCAGGTGGATATCTGCTTCACCATTAACCCCCATGGGCTGCAGGGGGACACCCTGCAGCCTGTGATCTTCACCACAGGCTGCAGGGAATCTCAGCTTTGGTGCCCGGAGCACCTCCTCCCCTCCCTCTTCACTGACCTTGGTGTCTGAATAGCTGTTTCTCGCACATATTCTCACTTCCCTCTCCAGCTGAAATTGCTGTTGTGTTGCAACTTTTTCCCCTTTTTCCCCTGTGATACTTTATCATGGAGGCACCACCATCATCACTGATGGGCTCAGCCTTGGGCCAGCAGCAGGTCCTGATATGTCTCCAGACATATCAGGTGTACGTCTGATAGAGCACTGGCTCTATCAGATATAGGGGAAGCTTCCAGCAGCTTCCCACAGAAGCCACCCCTGTAGCCCCCTGCTACCAAAACCTTGCTATCCAAATGCAATAGAAGTGGTATACATAAGCATAATCTCTTGACCTTGGGACATAAATTAAGAAAACAAGAAGTCCCAATATGTGGGAACCCTTCTGAAAACTGGAAGTGCATACTTAACCTGAATCCTGTCAGGATTACTGGGGGTTTTTGCTATTTGCTTTTGTCATTATTTTCTGAATCAGTAAAGAAAAACACTCTTCTATGTATTGCTTGAGTAGATAGTGGTAGAATCTGTTAAATCCTAATAATATGGAAGAAGAATAGTAGGAAAAATGAAGGAAAAACAGTATCTCTTTGTTGCTTCTATTGTTTTCTCATGTAGTGGCAACAGCAACACCAAGACTTCTTTCTTCTTTTTTTTGTTTGTTTTTTTTTTTGTTTGCTTGTTTTTTTCCCCCAGCGATATGCTCATGAGTATTAAACTCAGAGAAATAAAATGAGAGCAAGAATAAAATAAAAAAAAACATCAATCAGGGACAGGAAAAAGAGAAGAGAGGGTTCTGGAAGAGACAACAGATTAAAAGAAGAAAGATCTTGGACAAGCAGTACGCAAAATATAAGACTGGGAGACAAGTGTTGTAAAGAGAGGGTTAATAAAGTTAGCTTTGGCTGTGTTTATTAAAATATTCTACTTCCTCGATATGAAAGCAAATTACAGAGTGACTATTCTTTTTTTTATTTGTTTTCTTTTCTGCTTTTCTCTTTAGCGCTTATGAAAAAGTGAAGGAGCAATATATATCATCATAGCAAAGCCACAAACCATGGAACTTTAGTATGCTTGAGATACTGTGACTACCTGAAAAGGATATCAGGACCACGATGCCTGTTGTATCTGGCTTTGGGACAGTTAAATCACTAGGTAACATCAAACTGATCTGGTCATTAGTGGACGCATTGTGGGCATAAACCAACAATGAGAGACATAAGAAAAAAACGGGAAATGTTAAAGTTCTTCAGAAGAGGCAAATAGAATCCTTGCCTGGTCAAATAATGGAAGCCAAAAATAAAGCAATACCTGCCTGAAGGAAGGATATATACAAGGGTATTGTAAAAATATATTTTTTTCATATAGGGGATATAATTTCGTTTTTAATTTGCCACACTTATAATTTCCAAATAGCTAGTTTGCTAGTTGTTCTACACTTGTTATATCCCCCACAGTTATCTATGGATATGGTTTCTGTTTCCCCTCACCCTAAATTTTTCTTATCCAACATCCAATCTGTTAAAAACTACCTGAACATTTTCAAATTCTGAAGTCCTGTATTCATTATGGGATCCTTAAGTGTGCTAGTATTTCTTTTTTTTACAGTTTCTGAGTTAGCTTCACTAAAGTAAAACCTGTAATAGAGTTTTCTTGGAGATGTAAGGGCATATAATTACTTTTGTGGAGATATCAAAGCTACTGCAGAAAATAAATGGTTAGTTATCAGCCTTAAAATCAGAAAAAGAGCCCATGCTGACAACATTCCCATGAGTCTGAAGCTCATTCTGATCAAGATAGAGAATACCATTCTATTTTGCAGTTGTGGGGGAGACAGCTTCAAGGTGTAAGTCTACACAGAATGAAAGGGCCTTTTCCTGATGCTTGTGGATGTCTCCAAAATATGAAAAGTAAATTGGAACATTAACGTAATCTCTATAAATTTGTTACCATTGCTTCATATACATTGACTTTCTCCTTGTTAGATTCAATAGTATATGCTACAAAGCTTTACACTTTTTTTTTTAGGATTATAATATCTCTTCCCCATAGTTTCTTTTTTGTTATTTTATTTTTCTATTTCTTTTTTTCTCTTCACATCAAGATATATAAACACTTGATTGCATATTAACCTGCTTTTACTTTCTTTTGAGCGATGCTTTCCTGAAATGCTACTGGTAAATATTTAAACACAAACTAAATGAGTACAGTCAGTTGCCCATATTCACATGCAAGATAGGATGGAGTTAGTGAACTCAATTTGAGTAAAACATGGACAACTGCTCCAGTTAGACATGTCCTTTCTTTCTTCCCTTTAGCAGCATGTATTTTTACCTTAATTCCAGTAAGTTTAGTAACACTTTCTCCTTTTTCTTTCCTCTGGCTCTAAGGACGGTGATGGGCAGATAAAAAGTTTCAGAAGAAAAGGAGCAGATAATGTTTCTTCTCACACATTTCCATGTGTAGCTGAACCAGCACCGCAGGGGAACTAATTTCTGTGGGCATTAATGTTTTTTCCCGGAATGAAGTGGAAACTTGAAATGAAATCTTAGGTCTTAAGAGCAATCAGAAGGTCTGATTTTAATTTCAATGTATGCTAGAAATAGGTTCTAAGAGTGGGCTCAAAACAAACTTCTATCCTTCCTGGTAGAGCAGTTTGAGCAAAACCAGTTGCTGTGTAATCTGCAACACAGCCACCATCTTTCTGGTTTGGCTGGTGTCTCTTAACTCTTATCAACTGATGTATGTGGCTGTTTGGATGGTCACTGCTGTCAGTCTTTTGTTTTGACAGTAAAAGTCATGTATGTTCAGACATTCAATCACATTGGCAGGCAGCTGGATATGTATATTAGTTGCATATTATCTATAACATTTCAGACTGCACTTAAAAACTTTCAAACTGGAGATTCAGTCATGAAAATTAAAAAGGGAAATAATCTTACAATCTAAAAGGAATAACAGTAAAGTAGCCTTTTTTTTTTTTTTTAAGCATTGTGGTCTATTTTATTACCAGTAAAATAAATATCCAGAGCTTCCTGCAAAGAGAAAAAATATAGCAAAGTCACTTGATTTCAGTAGCACTATGCCAGAGATGAAGTCAATGCTCAAAGTAATTTTTTTCCCTGTACTGACCACAATAACAATGTTAGCACAAAATAAAAGAAAATTGATGAAAAAGGTAGCATGTACTTGATGTTGATGGAATGCATGTTTGTACAAAATACACTAGAGAAACTCTCCAATAACAGTTCACCCAAGTGAAAATATTGCCCCATTTTGCTCCCAAGGTCAATGTCAATTGAGGTTATTGACTATATAAATGCTAAATACAAAAGTTTGAATCGTCCAAGGCTACACTAACTTGTATATTCTACTTTTCAAGGTTCCTCGGTTACATTTACAGTTTGCATTCCTCACTCATTTACGACTTTTCTATCTTTCTGTCCTGTGGCTTTTTTTAGTTCGTTTTTTTAGTTTTTTTTTTTTTTCACAGTCTTTTCAGACTGTAATCCCTAAATGTTGAGGAATGGGTGCCACAATTATGTAGGGAAGAACATCACACTCAAGAACCAAGTTTTAGGTTGTCTGCTAAAAAGCTCATCTCCACATACACAAGGGAGCCTAGAGGAGCAGAAGCAGGAGGGAGAGCTGCTGGGCTACAACCAGACCCACCATGGGAGTCATCAGCCTATCATAGGCCCATATGCACAAGCTCAGAGAAGCACAGGAGCAGAATGGCAAGTAGGAACCCAAGTTAAAGACTCAGAGGAAGGGACACTCTGTCCAGGCCACTCCCAGGGTTGTCCCAGGAGAACC
The DNA here is from genome assembly GCA_013396915.1 of Stercorarius parasiticus. NCBI lineage: Eukaryota > Metazoa > Chordata > Aves > Charadriiformes > Stercorariidae > Stercorarius > Stercorarius parasiticus. Next base: position 49,818 of record VWZL01004724.1, on the reverse strand, counting down.
TCAGCCCAATAGTGCAGACATGACACGCATCCTGTGAGTCAAAGGGAACATCTTTCCAATCATTCTACAGAATGAAGGTGAGTCACTACCTAGAAGATTTGCAACACATTATGGGATGCAAGAGAAGAGCATTTGGGATTACTGAAGATTTATTATGGAATGTTTAGAGGAGGAACTAAAGGCAGGGAAAGGGATAGAGGGATAGATATAGGCGATTTTGGGAGGAACAGGCATGGGAAAATAGAGGGGCAAGGGGATAAAAAGGGACATTTGCATGTAAATGGTTTGCTGTTCTGTACGGTTTTCAGCCATGCCCTGTAGTCTGTTTTACCTTCTTGCTAAATTCCCTTCTAACTCTTTCCTGGATGAGGGGATCTCTCTTCTGTGTGCACATGTGTGTATGGGGGTCTGAGTGCCAGCAACTGGAGTCAGACCAGGGGTCAGAGGCTCATGTGTCCATGGTACTAACAACTGGGGCAAGGGCAGGTGTGCATGTGTGATTACTGGCAAAGACCAAGCCAGATGAGCCAGTTGAGTAGGTGAAGTGATGTGGGAGCCAGGCAAGCGTGTTTGTCTCTAAAGGTGAGATCACAGGAGAGACTGCCTTTCAGAAGGACCAGAGAGTCCCAGAGTGCTGCTGGAGGAATGGTAGGGGTTGGGAGTTGATTGGGATATCTGCTTGCATGTGTGTCATTCTGTGTGTGTGTACAATGGTCTGTATCAGCAACTGAATTGGGACTACGGCCCTGGGGGCTATTATGTCCAGTAGCTAGCAGCTGGAGAGACTGGGATCCAAGGGTAGACTGGGTAAGCTCAGCTGTACCACCAGGTACATATGTATGCGTATACATACATACATATGTATGTATATATGTGTACGTATACAAACACACATATATAGCCAGAGAGGGGAACAGGATGACATTTTGGTGCTGTTTGTGTCTGTTTGAGTGATGAATGCTTCTGTCTGTGTTGATCTGTGTGGCCAGCTGTGTATATAATGTGGTGTATATCTATGCTCTGTGTGCATGTGTCTACTGGGAATTCATGCCCAGCCTCACTACTAGTTGGACCTAGATACATGGGGCTGCTGCACCAACCTTGCCTCTATCAGGGTGCCAGATTTGGCAACTCCGTGACGTAAATTATGTTCTGCAGTCACGTAGGTGACTGTAGGATGGTACAATTTACAAATATCTTAAGCCCAAGACAAATACCACATTGTTGGACAGATGTAACACATTTTGAAACCCAGAAAAATAATAATTGGTTCTTTCAACTGCCGTTGCAGTTCTGCACATAGAGCCTTTTTTGGTGAATAGAGGGAAGTCAGTGAGATACATTTCATACTGAAAGTGATAACATTTTGAGTGGCTTCAGCCTCCTGATATTAGTGAAAGATTCAACATACCTCCCAACTTTCTGATAGATATAGGATTACTCACTGAGGAAAGAATTAATCACTGTGACTAAAGTTGACAGAATTAGGCCCTAATTAATTTGGCTGAGATCTTAGGAGGAGTCAGTCAACATCAGAACAAAAATAGACTGTGATTCTCACCATGGTTCTTACTGCAACACATAATGGTGCCAAACTGGCTGCCTCTCATTTTAATTAAAAACTTTGTCTTTCTCTTTACTCACCTCTCCTTATTTCTTGGTCTGTTTGATTCAAAGCTCTTATACAGACTATGTAGTACAATGAACTGCAGTCCATGAATGGAGCCAAAATATGTACTGCACAATTCAAAATATAAACCTGTAATCCTGAAGCATGATAGCTACTGTGAGTTCCCAGTAGAGCTGCCAATTCTGGTAAAAGATGTTCATACTCACTGTGTTGGGACAAACACCTTTTGAACAGTTATCTGGGGTCTGTGGCCATTCATTGCTGCAGATAGAGGCACACAGCCAAAGAGCCATTAAAAGACCATTTGCAGTCACCATTAAAAGTAACTCAGAATACAAAATTCTGTAGCAAGAATGAGAAATTGCATTTCAATAATATAATGGCAAAGAGCATATTTGTTTTAAACAAGATAATTCTTTCTAAGGGTGAGTTCCCCAAAATTACTGGAGTATAAATATCTACTATGTTACTATATATCAAAAATACTGTTTGTTTTGGGTTTTTTGGGTTTTTTTTTTGTTTGGTTGGTTGGTTTTTGTTTTGTTTCGTTATGTTTTGTTTTTTTTTTTAATTCAATGCATGGCTCACATAGTCTGAGAAATTACAGGAAGTATTATTTATTTGAATGCAATCTGCCTAACAGTGTTTTATCCGTTCAAACCCAGTGACTTATGAAGTATGCCTTCCTTTTACCTTTTACAGTCACAACAGTGTGGTGGTAGTAGGATGTTACACAAAGTAACATGGAGTTTAGACTCGATTAATCATCTTAAATATATACCGTGATTCTTGGGAAGATTTGCAGCCTAAGGCGAGTGTCATGGCTGTGGGTGTCATATCAGTTAATTTACAAAACATTATTCTGCTATAGTAATGCTGTGCTTTCAATGTCTACTGTGTAGACATGCAGAAAGATTATTACTAAAGCAGAAAGTAAATGACTATACTATAGATTAAACATGGAGGTGATGCAATGTCTGAAAAAAAAAAAAAGATAAAAAGAAAAGAAAAAAAAAAGGACTGTGTGTGTTTCCTATGAGTGTTTTCCATATGTGTATAGCTATTGACGTTCCACCAAATGGTAGGAACCCCTTTTTTTCCCCTTCCCCAAGTGACACCAACTGATCTTTGGCCATGTGTAATAGCAATGGCCATTATGGAACCACTATTTCTTCCACACTGTGCACCTGGCCTTCCAGCAATGTTACTGTTGGATCTCAAAGAGCAAGACTGAAATAGGAAGGTGGGCAGATATGTCTTCAGAATCAGCATATGGGAATTGCTGGCAGATTCACCAGTAATAGATATGGTCCTTAGGACCAGATAGAAAATATTTCTCTTTCTTGCCAAAACAGTTTGGTATCTTGTCTCAGTCGTAGACATTAGTGGAAATTTTTTGTCATTTGTGTGATGGAGGATCAAAATAGAAAACATTTTTTTGGAAAAACATCTCTTGAAAATTTTAAAATCTATGGCTACTTTTGTTTTACTTTCTGAATCTCTCTATAGTCTGAGAAGGTGAAAAGCTAATGACCTTGGTATTTCTCTACACACCTTTTTATTGCATCATTTAACTACTGCATCCGTACAGCTCTTCAGTTGTATAAATCCTTAGACTTCCTCAGACAAAGGTTGTCACTCAGAGATAGTTGCACCATGCTACATAAGAGGTTTTTTTTGTTTCATTCCACAGGCTGTATGTGGAGGCGTGCACAAAATGCTGCCTTCTTCAAACACCTATTTCACCTATACAATTTAGTTTAGCTTTTTAAAAAGAATAATCCTCCAAGTACCCATAGTTATGCCGGAAAATTTCATTAGTAAAGTTTAGTCATACTTCCTGGCTCTGTTCTTAGCATTTCTAGCTTTTCCATTTGGTTGTCAGAGTCCTCAGTGACAGGAAAAAAGATCCATCAGCCTTCAGATATTCAAGAAGTAGCATTACATTTTCAGTTAGTTTCTGCTTAAAAAAAACCCCAAAAACATGTAAAAAGAAATTTAAATTAATCTGTGTATAAAGCCCATATATAATAGCCTTAAGGATAACCACAACGTAATTCAGGGTCTGATCAAGTGAGCCCTGCTCAGACATATATAAATGATAAAAGTTTAAGTTCAAGGCCAGTGACAAGCAGCTCTCAGAATACTCCAGTAATTTCATTTATTTCCTAGCTCTGTAACGTTCATTCATTTAATTCTGTAAAGAGTGGCTATTTGAAAAAGTTAACTGAGTCTGTGTGGTTTTAATGAGATTTACTAAAAAGGTGAAACAAGGAAATATAGTACTCAAATATGTGAAAATAGCTGAAATTGCTCTTACTGCACTAAGCTCATTAAATTCACTTGCTTGAATGCTGGCTATTAGAATTATCAGACCAGAGAATTAATAGGTCTAATGTATCTGTTTGGTGAGGTTCACACATCTCCCTACCTGAAGGTTATTGAGCAGGCACAGTGTATTTCTTTTTGGATAGCTGTGGTGCTGGCATGTACAATGTTGCTGTAGTGCAAAGCAAGTGCTGTGCTACTGCGAAGTCTCTTAGTGCAAAGAAAGCAATTAAGGGCAACCTGTATAGAGGTAACCCTTGATAAAATTCTGGTGGAGGCACATACTGTAGTCCCCAATAGAAAAATGACTCCGAGAACAGGCTCTCAAGTTAAACTCAGTGAATGAATAAATGGATTTAATGGTTTAGATCACACATGTATCACATAGCCAAGTCTGCTACATTCTCCTTCAGCAGTTAATTATTTCATTTTAGACCTTGATAAGGAGATTGAATGAGCAGGTGAACTTCACGTGGCATTAAGATGATAAAAAAATTGAATGTCTTTTATTCTACAGCCTCAGTGTCGCAGGAGTCTCTCCTTCATCCTGGTAGATGTTAATTTCTCTTTACCTACCTACAGAGCATGTGAGCTTTGCCTTGCAGTTTTAGAGTGAATGTAGTTATCCAGCAGCCTTACAAATTCAGAAAGCGCTTTATGCAACCAGAGAATTATAGGAAAGTTATAGCTTATTATGATCTGAAAAGATAATTTCTACGCACTCATATGTTTATTGAGTTTCAGCCTTCTGGGTACAAAACAGGCAGAGCCAGCACTGTGTGCCAGTGAGTGTCCAAGCTTGCAGGCATTCCAGGTGCACTGTCTTTTCCTGATATCACCCTGACAGGCTTGCAGTGTCCGCAGGAGGCTGATCTGTTCTGGGGCATTCACAGCTACTTTTAACCTATGACATAGTCGGAATGCTGTAAGAAATTATTAATGATTTTACTACTAAAAATAAAAAGAAGATACAGCACTCAATCTGCTATTCATAGCATGAAAGAACAAAAAAAAGCATATTGAGAAAAAAGTGGAAAATAGTGCAAAGTAAAAAGGCTATTAAACTTCTGCTTTGTGTTTCCACTACTTTCAGCTCGGAACCATGATCAGGGCAAGATGAAATGGCAGAGGGGATAAGATGCAGGGTGGCAGGGTTAGTAGCAGACTAGTAAAGATGGCATGATCAGAATCTCTAGTCTTTATGTATTTATTTATTTACTTATTTACTTATTTATTCTCCTTCTAGACACTCTGCCCAAGAAACCTCAGAAGAATACATTACCTCATTGACTGAGAAGGGGGAAAAAAAAAACAAAATCAGAAACTCCCCAGACATTCCGTTTATGTTAACCTTTTTAAGGAACAATTCATACTTACTGTGTTTTAAGCACCAACTCTGAAGCTTTGGGACTAATTAGATGGCCCATATGCTCTGATTACAATAAACATTATGCATAACTTTTGTAAAGAGCAAGGTCACTGTGATTACCTACATGAAATCTCATCTGCGAAGTCCATGGTCTAGAAAAACTTATGGCTGCAAATCAATTATTTTCTTCTCTTTTTTCCTCAATAATACAACTTGAAGAGCAATATAAATATTCCATGGAATGGTACTTACTAAGTCATAAATTTTCAATCATCACTCAAGAACATTTTAAAAAGAGAAATTTGTTCTGCATTGTCAGAATAACTCTTTTATAAAAACAAAACCAAGGAAGATTGTATAAATGAATATATTTTACAAATTTTTTGCCTTCAGATGTATTCTAAAGGTTAAAAAGCAATTAGAATTGTAATATAAGCAGACCAGCTGTTGATTTCATTTATTTTATCTTTCCCTTTCCTCCACTGAATACTTTTTTTCTGTAAATTGTTTTCCAGATATTGCTTTATTTCATTCATACTTTCTCTAATATTGTCATTGTAAATATCCCCTTAAAGTGCTTCTCAATGTCTGCCAAATGTCACTATTTCTCTATATTGACAGAATGATGTTAATCAGCTTTCCTTTTAAATGGTTTCAAAATTCAGCTTCCTTAATTAAGAATGTTTTAAAGAAAGCAGAGATTACATAGTGGATGCTCCCATTTTCTGCTTCTGCTTTTCTAGATGAAGGTGCAAAAGTTTCCTGATAGAAATGGATATTACTACAGACGGAAAATTTCTCTGATACTTACATTTGGTATTAAAAGGTGCTAGTCCCTGTTAAATCCCAGTCTGGGACTATTTTTGCAATAGTAATAGATAGATCTTTTCTTTCTCAAAAATATGACATCAGCTGAAATACCATTAACCTATGGTTATCTATACAGCTGAAGGGTGGGCATCGATGTAGAGCAAGGAGGACATAAAAAACTGTAGTGAAGAAAGTATAGGTTTTTTTTAAATTTGTAAAGGAAATACAGGAGAGAGGTAAAACAGAGAATTCAGATAAGCTAAAACAGTGACATTGTTTGGAAAACAAGTGATGAGCTGCAGGAGTAAGCATACTCCTGCAGTGCTGAATATAACTAGATTCTTCAGAGTTTGAACTATGCCTGATTATGACCTTGTATTCAATTTTCCTGCAATAACACCCAAGATAATGCAAAGGTGTCTCCAACTGTAGTGTATGTAGGACACAGCAAGTGTGAAGATGTCATATATTGAAAAGAAATCAAAATGTTTGAAACTGGGAGAACAAAATAACTGTATTAAGGGATCATACTTTCACGTGAGGGAGGGAACAACTGTGGCTTCAGTCCCTGTTTTCTTGGTTATTTCAATTTGTATGTGTTGGAGAATAATCTTAAATAAAATGAAATGTGATCAAGGATCCAAACTTGTGGGTCCTTTCTCTTCTGTTCAAAGCCTTAACTAAATGCCACATAATTTGCACGATATTATGTGCTGAGACTTTTAATTTTCCCCCTGATTTCTTTGAACTTGTTTTAGGGTGCTTTCACTTATTTTCAATGAGCTGTAGTTTCCTCACTAGATCTTTTTTTTTTTTTTTTTAAATTCCTCTTCCCTTTGCGCCATTCAATTGATTATTTTCTTATAATTATTTCATATGTTAACAAGATTTAGCAAAATAAGAAATATGTCTTCATAGGATAAAGACATATTTTTGGTAGCTACCATAATGCAGGGGTGAAAGAAATAAAAGTTCTTCAGCAGAAAAAGTCAGTCGAGTACTCATAATGTGATGATATAGGTGATTGTGATTTTATCTAGACAGAAGATCCCTGCAGAAGGTAGCTTTCAGACAATTATATTGGAAAAAAAAAAGGTAAAAACTGATGAAGTCATTAAATTTTCAAAAGTTACAAATTATCCTGTAAAGCTTCAGTGACTGCAAATTAGCCTTTGCTATAGCCCTCTGCTAACAATCTATAGATCATTTTATTATTCATGAATTTTAGTAATTTCAGGACACCACAGGTCATCTTATGCTCATTTATTTGCTAAACACCTTGTGCCGGTATGCCTATGCTGAAAAATTGCTACTATTTACTTCCCACGAGACACACAAGCAACAAAGTGGTGGATTTGGCCCCAGACATCCACTATGCCAGGCAGCATATATATCTTTCTGTCAAGGAAATAAATGAGCCCTTAAATTGGCTGCATAGCTTTAAGAACTGAAATTTATATGTCTAGTTATCAAACAGAAAGTTCAGAACACCTGCCAATATGAAGCATAATTGTGACAAACTGTTACATTTTACCTTTTAACTTTTCAATGTTAACACCACAGCTTCATTACAAGAATCTGATCCTCCCTACCGCTCCTCTCTCCCTTCCTCCAGATCAGCTTCCTTCCCAAAAAACACTATGCTTATTTGCAAATGCTGAACAGCCATTGATATGTTGGGTTATCTTTCAGCAGATGAAAAAAATATTGAACATATTTAAAATGCTAGAATTTCCTATGAGAAAAATCACAATTTTTCACGGATTACCACAAAAAGTTAACTCTAGTTAGATATCTGATCTTTATAACCTGCTTGGAAGGCTTTCTGCAGAATATCTACAGCCATGAAAAAATCTGGGTTCTTTGTTTTGTTTTACGTTAAAAAATCCAATTACCTCTATCTTCTTTCATTGACCAGCTTCACTATCTTTCTTTCTGGGTCCCAGAGCAACGCAACTTTTTGCCACCACAAATCCAGCAATTGCTAAACTATTTAGTCTTTATCTAATTGTTCCACTAATAGGAAAAAAACAATGACAACAACAAAAGCCACTCTTCTCTAAACTGTGTCCGTTTTGTGCATGTATAACTCTGTGTTACAAACTACCAACAGCCATGTGAAAAAGAACAGTATATAAAGAGAAGATTTTTTTTCTTTTTTTCTTTTTTTTTCTTTTTTTTTCCTTTTTTTTCTTAGCTATCAAGGAAGAGAATCTAGGCTAAGATTCAATTCTGCATTAAAAAAAAAATAAAATCAATATGTAGAGCTTAAAAATTATTAAATCCTTTGACCAGCTGCACCTTTCTGGTCAATAAAGTGAACATGAGCAATCTGACAAATAAATTAAATGTGTTGCACTTAACTACCTTTATTATTTTGACGATGCCATTTCTCCTTTTGCAGGTCCTGGACGCTACTTTTCTATTCAGGAAATTTGGTTGTGGATACAACAGTCCATTTGATAATTTGTCACATTAACTGAAGTTTAAGTCAATGTATTGGTCAAAACAAGCCTTTTTTTGTGACCTCTCAGCATCCATGTGCAATCTCTGAACCTGCAAAGGGGACAGCAGCATCTGTGTCTCTCAGCCTGGGCTGAGACCCCGGGTCTCTGGGCACCAGGCTGGGCTCCAGTGACCGGGCAGGAAGAATCCCCTGGCCTGGAGCTGCTGGAGGTGGTGGCCACTTGTAACAGCTCTTAACATCATGCTTTTGTATCACCGTGTTATCTGGGTATGTCCCAAAACTTGCAATTTTGTTTGTTTTTTCTCATATTGTCCTTCATAGTTACAAAGGTGTTATAGATACACAGACCACAGTTACTAAGAACAATATTTTCAAATAAAAAAAATATTGTCTAACTTAAGACACTTTCAGGAGGTTTGAATGTTGTCATAATGTTGCAGATGATAAAATTACAGCCCTTTTAGGGCAGACGAGGCCCTTAGTGCCCTGAAAATAAGGAATTCAAAAAATCATTTGACAGTTTTGAAAATTTGGCTTGTGACATGGTTAATATCACACAGCAGACGTAACATGCCACAGATCTCACTGGCTGAGGTGAGCTAACTGAGCAGAAACCACAAGGAGAGATTATACGTGTAGAAACAGTTTGTTACAAGACAGCTGAAGGGCATTGGTTGTGGAGAAGCTAGAGAAATATATTCTGTAGTTTAACCATCATTTTAAACTTTTTTTTTTTTAATTAAAAAAAAAAAAAAAGGAGGAAGCGATCACTTCTAACATCTCTTAACAAACCAGTCCTTGGAAGTGGGTAACATCATTCACTTTGTGTTTTGTTTTCACTGGTTATGAGTTCATGAGCACCTTGTATAAATTTAATTCACAGAGAGATGATTCACTCAGTTTTCTCTCTGTTTTATGCCCCAGGGTTTGACTACATGTTACAGGGTAGCGGGACAACCTTATGCTATGACAGTTTCATTGGCTGTAAATATTTAGGCTTGATGGTTACCATTTCCAGGCAACTTTTGTCATGCAATGGGCACAGGAACACCCACCACAGATCTTTTGTGTGTATGCACATTTTCATTATTTTTCAAGCATATTTTTCAGATGCTACAAGGGGGATATAGTTGATGAAACATAGGTACCTAGATACTTCATTTGGCTCAATTTTTCCCATCCCAAAGTAGATATTTAAAAGTGTACAAGTAGCAACAGATTAAATTACTCTTGTCTTTTACTGCATATAAAACAAGCATGAGATGACTAGCTTTGAGTTGATATTCACTATGGAGACATCTAAGAACAGGTGAGATGAATTACATCAAATAAGTTTAATTTTTTATTTACCGATAATATCAGGGTAAAATGTATCCACAATTTTCTGAGAAAATTTAAATGTATTTCTTTAGCTTTACAGTTGTTTTCACAGAGGAAAACATACCAGCTGAAGAGCATATCTGTGTTGGCATTGGTTAAAAAAAACAACAACAAAATCAGGATGTCTTAGATGCCTGTTATGAATAGGTCTTTCAAAGCCATTTTGTATTTTAATCAACAGAATATTTATGTACCACTTACAAGAGCCCTTTTATTGATATAATAATCAACTAAATGTTCTTTACAGGTGGAATTCTTAAACACAAATTAAACACATTAGCAACCTCAAAACTACTCTCACTTACCTCAGCTAATTTGCTTATTGATCTCGTCACATTTGTATATAATAGAGAACACACTGTCCTTTTCAATGGCTTAGGACAGCAAATGGTTACATGGCAATTACTTCATGTGGGAGTAAATAGAAACTTTAGACAATGATTTAGCTCAACAGACAGTGTTATGCATTATTTCTGCTTGTTCTGTGTTTTGCCCAGATGTCTGTAACAGGGTTTTTTTCAGGGGGGAGTTGGGTGGAGTGTCAATATATAACACAGATAGCTATGTAGACAAAAGCTACACCAAACTCAAATTCTGCTCATTTCAGGTTGGTCATTATTTTATGTAGAAAATGTTATATTGAAAGCCATACCTTTACTGTAACCAGATATTTGTTTGGTTTATGACAGCATAACTTAAAGTAGACCTTGAGAAGTAGCAACAGCATATATATACATATGTATTAAATACACTTGCTTTCTGAATTTCACAGCCGTACATAAGTCAAAAGTGGTAAATGTAGAGATTTATAGTGTGATACTTTTAGCTAAAGAACTTTCTCAGGCATTCTACTACTGTGCTCAATGATAACTCACCTGAAAAAGTTTGAGCTCTGGAAAGTTTTTTGGACTACTCTCATTTCAACTATTATCTCCTGACTGAGGAAATTTGCTGGAGATGTTAGTGGTTATATGCAAGCAACTCATTAATTCACAGTATGAAATAAATAGGGAGGACCAAATAGGTCTTCAGATCCAATTTCAAGTGATTGCTCATACATGAAAAAAAAGACGGGTGACTTCACAATTCTATATAATAGCCTTTAGATCTGTAACAAAAGACCAAAAGCCACACCTAGGAAGAGTCATGGCTATAGTATAGTAGATCAAGAGCTCTGACAGGGTCAAGTACCACAGAGTTAATTTGTTAACCAAATTAACTAAAACTCCAAGAGGATCCTGAGAAGAATGGCAAGTGCACAGAGCCCGCTAACCTGTTAAACACTGGCTCAAAAACCTTTCCACCATCTTAATGGTGGAATTGTTAACAGGGCACAGCAGTCCAATGAACGCTTATTTGTAACCAGGAGAATCAATGCACATTGTTATGGTCAACCTATGATTCATCATGGCAGAGGTACATGATAGAATCTATCATAGAAGAGATACTTCTGTCTATATATGTGACTAATCTCTAATAGTTTTGAGGAAAATACCCCACCACCCCCATTTACATTCAGAAATCAAATTCTGCATTAGAGAGAAATAAAACCACAATCTTTCCTACAGCAGGGAATATATTTTAGTGTCAACAGTCCCTCTCAGCACATTTTTGTATGTACCAAGGAACCTGGCTTGTTCTGCTTAGCCAAAATAAAATTAAGGGGAGATTTAATGAACCCTTTATAAATAAATTTTGAGGCAAATCTAGAAAAGGTAAAAAAACTATTTAAGTTAAATGATAGTATCTGCATGAACTCACGTAAGTATATATTGGCCATGAGTAAGTTTAGATCTGAAATTAGAACAAAGTTTTTAAGGCATAGTGAGTAAACACTTTGAAGGACATTCCAAATGGTGTAGTACAAAAAAGGGAAACTAAATGATTTAAGCATTTCCCTGGGAGCATATAGGTAAATAAGACAATATCTAGAAATTGAAAATTGAGAAAATATAGTGTTATCCCTACCTTTTATATCCCCTTTTATTATCTTATTTATTTATTTATTTATTTATTTTAATGGTTATTGGCTTTGCCAACATGCAGATAAGAACACACTTAGGCAAACGCATATCAAATTGTGTTTAGTCAGGTGCAGTTTCTGTCTGCAGTTAGCACTTTAGACATCAGATTTAGTGGGCATCCTCTGATTCTTATGGCCATAATGCTGTAATTATTATTCAGTTATTTAGGTAGTTCCATAACCTGGTATAACTACTTCCCCGAGAGTACTTCGGCTTTTTAACGAGTGATTCACCTGATAATTTGATAAAAAGGCAGGAAAATAATATTCCACATATAAACTTTTTCCTCAGTGCCTATGTTGTTTGACTTCATCTTTGTAACACAACCATTTTCGCTTCCTCGCTTCCTATCTCTGACTGGACCATCTGTTTGATTTGTCTCCTCTTTTTTTTTTTTTTTTTAATTAACTGTTGCAGTGCTGCTTTTACCTATTGTACTTTTAAAATGAACACATTTAGAATCTTTGCCTAAGGGGCAAAATTATCCCTAAATAACACTTGTTCTTGACTAATGTTATTTTCTTGAACAAGAGATGTTGCTAAGGCACTTCATACAAGTATGAAGGAATTATACTGAAATATTACTTCATCAAGGACAACATAATTAAAATGTGCATCTAATCTAATTAAAATGTGAATTTAACAATGTTTCATTAGTGATGGTCTCCACAACTCACCAGTAGCCCACAGTTTTAGAGAATTTGATCTGATTTATCTCTGCTTAATTACACACTATAAAATACATCAAAATGTTATTAATTCCACACATATTATTCATGTTTACTCCGTATATTCACACCTCTTCACATCAGCAAAGACTGTTTATCACAATGTCTGCTGACACTGTGAAGAAAACTCCTCCTGAATGTCATTGCTGGATACCTTCATCAGTTATAGTTTCAACATAGTATATACCTATATATGTAAAATCATAATCTTCCATAATATTGCCTGGACTTCTTTTTGGTTTGCTTCTTAGAAAACACAAAGTTAACATGATAAAGAAGAAACTTATTAAGAAAATTCTTAGAACTTATTTTCCTCATAAAAGAGATGACTGAGTGATTTTAATGTTATGGATTAATTAATCTTTTAGTAAATCCTTCCAGCCTATACTCTTGCTCCTCTTTCCTCTTTGAATTCAAAATTCATCTTCACTGCTTGTAATGTCATTGTTTTATTGAGAACAATTACTTCTATAGCTCAAACATGAACAGTTTATTATCTATCTCTTTACATCAGTTTTCCCAATTAGTAGATAACTACATGAACTCCCTTTCTTCTCTTGTCTATGCCAAGCAACCTAGTTCGTTAGCGTTTTACCATTAGTCATATTTTACCAACCTCTAATCACCACTTTCTAACCTCTCTTCAAAGGTCCCTTCAGTTGATTCACTTCCTATATGAATACTACCAGCTCCTTGGTTTACTCTGTTGATAGATATCTGATGTCGTTCAACATCTCTAGATGCTATGTTAGATTTTTATTAAAGAAACGTAAAATAAACAATAAGGTCTTTTTTATTATTTATTTTTTTACCATCTGATCAAAATGAGCATAATAATTTTGTAATTAAACATTTTTTTTTGAGAAGCTCTGAAAGTTCCTAATTGGAGAGCTCCCAGGAGCTTCCTGATCATAAAAAAAAAAAGGTTTGACCTAAAGGTTAGGTTTGTCTTGGTTTCATAATTCTTAAATATTTTGATATGCATATCTAAATTGATACCTCAAATGTCATTTTTTTTAAACATGACTATTTTTAAGACTTGTGGGGTTTTCATTTTATTCTTTCAAATTTACATGAAGTAGAAAAAAATTTAGGCAACAATAATCATATGTTGTTAGATTTTTTTGTATACATTTTATTGGAAACATGCACCAAACATATTTGCAGAAATCTTCATTTCCAGAAAAAGTATTTCCCAGAAAATCTTAAAATTTTAGAATTTTACAAGTTTAAAGTCTTATTTTTTTTTTAACCATCATATGAAAATTACAACTATATAATTCAGTCCCACTTTTATAACCTATTGAGTAATATTCTGCCTCAGCACTGTTCAGAATTTAGAGGATGGTCCAATAAACCAACACTGCTCCAGCTTTGGTTACTAGAAACCTGTCCTTTAAGCAAAGTTTTTAGATCCTTATGTTCCATCCCTACTCCTGGAATTGTCCATTACCAGATGTAGAATGTTTACTGTCACAGTTTAAAAGTATGAATATAACCTGCCAAACCATATGGAAATTATTCAGTTTTCCTTATCTTGTTTCTTTGTTTCAGAGTGAAGTTGAACAGAAAATGTACATAAGGCAACATTACCCAAATGACAAGAAAACATCTTTTTATTAGACTAAGATATTAGTAACTCAAGCAAAGATTTGAGAGATGTATTTACATTGATTTGAAGGAGAGTGGAATGTGTCATGGAAGTGTCCATGACTGCTTACAAACACTTAAGAAATAAACAATCTGATGTAGGTTGAGCAGATATCAAAATCCCTCAAATGAACTGTGACTAAGTCTCATGAACAGTATGAAAGGATAGATACTCTACTGTATTTGGTCATGAATGAGTAATAAGAATGAAGAGTAAGGAAAGCATCATTTTCCTAACAGCATGACTATGTCAGTGATGTAACAGGGCTTGAAAGCATGGAGGTAGCACTCGTGTCAAAGAAAGAAGTGTAAGGAAAAATTTGGTAAAAGCTAGTCTCCATTTTCACCTTGTACAGCAGAATGTTACATATTAAATCTCCAGTCCCCACAGAGACGTTCTTCACACCTTTCCCCAGGATCATACATTTAAGGCATGAAATGGCCTTATGTGTTCAATTTCCATCCTTTCACCAAGGAATACTGCATGAAAGGATCATAAATAAAGACGTTTAGCAGTGGTTTCTGGGGACTATTTTATCAGGTTTTTGTTTTAGCCCAAGATTTTCCCAGAAAAGTGAAAGGGGAAGGTTACTACCCCTGGGTTTCTTTCAGTTAATATTTAGGCCTAGCAGCCTAAGTGCCAAAGGTTAACGAGTTGCTCAGAGGCTTAGCTGAACCCAAAGTTGTAGATGTGCTTTTTAAACAAGGTAAGCAAACAGTTGTCATGCTAGAAAAGCCATATGTAGTAGGCAAAACAATGGTGTGTACAGAAGCAAGCATATTTCTCGATGTAGAAATTCTGCAGAGTATCTTTCAATTTGATGTTTTTATCAGTTGATTTAATTCATTTTTAATGGAACATTTCATGAATTTTAACTTCATATTCTATTATATAAACTTTCTGACATAAGTAATACAGTTGGCAAATTAGTGTTTTTCAGTTTTTAAACACTGCACATTGCAGTAGCAGCACAGGGATTGAAGTTTTTCTAGGCATTATCACTCCTAAGAAACACATTGTTACATTCAAAGTGTATATTCATTCAACAGTTATTCATCTAGTTATTTTTAAAAATGCTATGGGACATTGTGGCAACAACAACACAAAAACAGAAGTTGTCCACCTAAATTCTACTTGGGAACCCTGGATGCTTAAATTGCACCAATATCTCTAATAGCAAGCCAGAAAAATTACTGCTCAGTACCATCTGAAACTCATATGTGATAATCACATCATAATCATATAATATAATCATATCACATATGAATTTCAGATGATACTGAAGGGTATGTTCATAAAGAATTCTATGTCCTTGTGGTGAGGTTAGATGTAACTAACCTGTAAATTGAAATTTACATGTTCTAGGTCACATTTTTGAGTAGAAAGAGCAGGAAGTCATCTAAATCCTTCCTGAAGTTCATTGCTATCCAGATATTACCAGAGAATTTACAAAACACTCCATTCTCAGAAGCATCTGAGACATTAGATGTCAAATTCTAAAATTTTGCCTAACATCTTCAGGATTCATTCTACAGTGAATACAGCTGGAAATTGCTTTATGATAAGCTAACAGTTTTGCAAGGAATTTGACATCTGAGTCGTAGACCATTCCCAGGTTGCCAAGGATAAACGCCACAACTCTTAAATTCGACAAGAGTACCCTAAACGCCACAGCACCAATTAAAGCCAAGACCATAACAGAAGGTAAGAGAGATCAAGATGGATAACGGTGTTTCTGAGAATTTCTGCCCTTATTCCTAGTTTTTATCTGGTGCAATAAAAAAAATGATAATTACATGACTTAGAGCTATGCTGCCTAACATAGGCAGGCTGTGTTTCACAGCTGATGACCACAAACTACTTACTAGATATTTTAGTGCCGAGATTAGGTAGTTAATTTGGTCAGAGGTGTGTTTAGTGTTAAATCTAAATAGATTTCCATAGGATATGTAATTCTTATTGACTGGCATAGAAAATGAACTAAATCAACTGATAAAAACATCAAATTGAAAGATATTCTGCAGTCTTTACAGTCTTGCTTCTAGTTAGTATGACTAGCAGAGTGTCAATGTTTTGCATCAAAGAAACATACACAGTTCAGTGACTGATGAATTTAAACTTTGCAGGTCACAGTCTCAACCACAAACATACATGAGACACACAGTCAATTGTTATCACAAGTTCTGTAAAACAGTTCTAAAAAGATATAATTAGTCTCCAAATTTAAAAAAAAATAAATACATTGAAAAATTCTGCCTTAACCAACCGAAAGAAAACCCCAAACTATCAGATTGCAACACCTGAGCATCCCAAGCTTGTGTAATGCAAAACACAGAAAGAGAAACCTTTTCAACCCGTTACACTGCAGAGAGAAAAACTGTGATCTAATGAAAAATATTGTCAATAAATACTTCCTAGGAGTTATATTTTGCTCCTTAAATTTAACAGACCAACAGATGACACAAAATTTCTTAGAACAATTTTATACAAAATATATCAGAACCACAATTTATGCACCTCTGTATAGTATTACCAGATGAGATGATGGTTTTGATGGGAATATTTGGCACAGAAATACCCTCTTAACTCAATTGTTCACTGTGATTATTAGAAGTTATTCAATGGGTGTGACAGTTCTCAGCACTACATCTACACATCTTTTAGATACCTCTGGGGATGGCGACTCAACCACTTCCCTGGGCAGCCTGTTCCAATGCTTGATAACCCTTTCAGTGTAAAAATTTTTCCTAATATCCAATCTAAACCTCCCCTGGTGCAACTTGAGGCCATTTCCTCTTGTCCTATTGCCTGTTACTTGGGAGAAGAGACCAACCCCCACCTCTCTACAACCTCCTTTCAGGTAGTTGTAGAGAGTGATAAGGTCTCTCCTCAGCCTCCTTTTCTCCAGNACCCAAGCGCAGTACCCAGCACTTGGACTTGTTGAACCTCATACCATTGGTCTTGGCCCATCGATCCAGCCTGTCCAGATCCCTCTGCAGAGCCTTCCTACCCTCAAAGTAAAAGAAGGGAGAGAAAATAAGGGAGAGACTTACGGGATAAAAAGAAAACTAAAACTACTTTAATGAAATATTAATAATAAAAAAGAAAAGATAATAATATCAAAAAAGAAAATAATGAAATATATACAATATAAACAAAATCAGTGTCATTCTCCCAGGATGATGATCACGTCACTGGCAGGCACTAGGAAAGTCCCAGACTGGACTCAGCGATGGAGAGGAACTGGATTCTGGATCTGGATTCATAAACACATGGATTAGGATCAAAGGCAGACAGAGTCCTCCTCAGATGCCAGCCATTGAAGAAAAAGGCTGACCCTTTGATCCCTCAGCTTTTAGACTGAGCACGATGCAGGTGGGATGGAATACCCTGTTGGTCAATTTTGGGTCACCTGTCCTGTCCGCTCCTCCCCACAGGTCGATCCCTCTACACTCTTCTGCTTCTGACCCTCCAATTTGGTACATAACAAAGTTAGCTGACCTTGGTTGTTACAGCAATAAGTATAAGCAAGAGCCTCTCTGCATACCATTCCTTGGTAGTAGCTATAAACATCAGGCCTTATCACTCTGGTAGCAGGCACTGTCTGAAGAATATGCCGCTAATTTCAGAGAAGTGGCTTAACTGAAAAGTAAAATTACTGAAAAGAAAATTGGTTCTGTTTTACCTCAAACCAGGACAGTGGGGAAAAAAAAGACAGAAAAGGTTATGTCTGACAATTTGGGACAAATTAAGGCTTTTTGAATCACCAAATGACCATAGTTGTTAGTGTAAATAAATAAATACTTGTATAAATAATAACATACATATCTGTTGGATTGAATGCTAGAAGGATATTTACATGTGTCTTCATATGACTAATGTAATTTATTAATGTCATTGTGTCTAACTATATTAGTAAACTATTTATTTTTATGTAGTACAAAATTTAAAAAAAATCTTTTTTTTCTTTGCTCCCCAGTTACATATTATTTATGTAGGGAAAGATAAGAATAATTCTTACAAAAATATAATCTTTTTGTCCTGGTGAGACCGATGTAAATGAAATCTGTGGTATGTCAGCAAATACAGTTAATTAGTGATACGAATCATGATTTTATTTTTTCTGTTTATTTCATGCTCTGTTAGCATAAAGCAGAAGCATCAGAAATGAATTCCTGCTGTGTCAGAGAAGGAAATTTTAACTGTGAATGCATTAATCCCCAAAGAAATAGCAGGGCCTCAAACGTTAAGTGAAACAGGAGCCATGCTGCTTAATTCCAGAAGCAGCATTTAATCGTATTGGCTTTGGTGGATGCATGGTACTAAAGATTAATAGCTCTGAAAAAAACCCTTCACTAAATATTATACACAAATGCTTTCTAATATATATACCTTGGTAATGTACAGATGAGGAATAAGTGTGCATATGTAGATTCACATAAAATCCCGCAAAAACTTAAAGGAAGTATATGTTCCCAGTATAATACATTGTCAGTAAAATAAAATAATGAAATTCATGAAGTTTTTTAGCAATAGAATATGATTATCTGTGGTGTGTATTACCCATTCCATGACATAAGTTCAGAATTAATGTGAAGATTTTGTATAATTTTCCCTGCATAACTAGTTGTTATGTCCAATCGGATAGTATGGTATACACAAAACCTAACATGGAGACCTAATGTGGTTTCAGAGGGTGGTGATCAGTGGCACAAAGTCTGGTTGGAGGCCAGTAACTAGTGGCGTACCCCAGGGGTCAATACTGGGTCCAATCTTATTCAGCATCTTTGTTAATTACATGGATGACGGGGCAGAGTGTACCCTCGGTGAGTTTGCTTATGACTCCAAACTGGGAGGAGTGGCTGATACACAAGAGGGTCTTTCTGTCACCCAGAGAAACCTCAATAGGCTGGAGAAATGGGCTGACAGGAACCTCACAAAATTCAACAAGGAGAAGTGCAAAGTCTGCACCTGGGAAGAGCAACTCCATTCACTAGTGTATGCTGTGGGCCACATAGTTGGAAAGCAGATATTCAGAAAAGGACTTGGGGTCCTGGTGGACAAGTTGAATATGAGTCAGCAATGTGCCCTTGCCACAAAGAAAGGTAATGATGCTGCATTAGGAGGGTGGAGGTGATCCTTCCCCTCTACTGAGCACTGGTGAGGACACACTTGGAGTGCTGGGTCCAGTTCTGGGCTCCTCAGTACAAGAGAGACATGGACATAGCATAGAGAGTCCAACAAAGGGCCACCAAGATCACTAAGGGACTGGAGCATCTCTCCTACGAGGAAAGGCTGAGAGAACTGGGACTGTTCATTCTGGAGAAGAGAAGTCTCAGGGGTGATCTTATGAATGCATATAAATACATGATGTGAGGGTGCAAAGAGGATGGAGGCAGGCTCTTTACAACAGTGCTCATTGACAGGAATAGAGGTCCTAATCTCTCTCATAGTCTCTGTAAAACTTGTTTCTGCTGTCCCACTATCTACTGGGATCTTTTACTTGGACATTTAGAGAATCTTACTAGATGAAAAACGGAAGTAAATATTAATACTGGAGGTCATCACTGCTCTTATTCACAAGTGCTATCTTATTTATATCAAAGTGATCAATACAAAAAATTACTTTGAAGTTTAGTCAGAATCCCTACTTTCAAATTATTTGATTAAAAGTATTTGAAAGGAGTATTAAGGTAGAATCTATTTTAGAGTAAAAAAGATGATTTGTGTATCAGCTAAGTTACAAATTCATGACATGCAAATGAGTTATGTAGGTTCTTTTAAAGTAATTTCCTTTGTAGAACTGAATTTACTGAATTGAACCCTCGAAACTTAGTGCAAATTTACAGCAGTGTTGCATGAGAAAATTTAGCCCAGACAGTTTGCATTACATTATTGAACCCAAAACCCAAAGAGAAAAGTATTACAAAAACCTCCCAGGTAAATAAGTGCATACGGAGGGAAAAAAAAAAAAAACAAAAACATTTGCCCAATTTAATAACAGGTAATGAACAGGTATAGCTTTTGCTCTTCAAGCAGAAAAGAAAACTCTTAAATACTTTTATGTCTTCTTTTATACTTTCCTTTCAGTTTCTTCTCTATCTATGAGCTACTCAAGGGAGGAAAAAACACTTAAAATT
Organism: Stercorarius parasiticus; assembly: GCA_013396915.1. Classification (NCBI taxonomy): domain Eukaryota; kingdom Metazoa; phylum Chordata; class Aves; order Charadriiformes; family Stercorariidae; genus Stercorarius; species Stercorarius parasiticus. Next base: position 29,291 of record VWZL01004724.1, on the reverse strand, counting down.
CCTTTTTAAAGAATCATTAACATGTTCACTTCTTTCCTTTTTCAGGTTATTCTGACATTGAGGAAAAAATAATTTCTGGGGAGTAATTGGAAAGACCTTTCTGTCTTTCTGATGTGCAAACCACAGCTCATACAGCAGAGAAACACTGTGTCAAAAATAACCCTTTCCAAATATTACCTCACCTTGATCTTATATGAGAAACAGTTGAAAAATATTTTCTTACAGCTCCGGAAGTTATACTTCCTCAATGGTATAGAAATCCATGCATTGATTTCAAGTTGCAGTCATAAAATAAGGGACTGGCAGGGTCTAAAGGGTAGTGGAGTCTCCTGTGTAGAAGCAGACTGCATACTGCACTTTCGACATATTCTTTTTTTAAAGAAGCTGACAATTCCCAGGACTGTGACAATTCAGAGAGTGCCTGCTACAAAACTTCCAGTGAGCTATCTTTTTGTCACTGCGAGAAATGTTTCTACCGGCTCTCTGTGGATTCCAAAATTAATTTCTACTGAGTTCACATTTGTTTTCCTCTGTTTGTTTTGTTTCCTCCTTGTCTAATTTAAGTGATGTTCTTTAAGGAAGTGTCACCGGGGAAGAACTTTGCTGTTTTTAAGCTGCAGCAGTTGTGGTGCAAGTTAGTATCTAAACTGTATAATAACAACTGATCTCACTGTAGGACAAAAATGCAACAGCAGTGTGTGTGCTGTGCAGATCAAATGTAAAAGTTAAAAAAAGATCTGGATTTCTGAATGTTGAAAATGTGTCCATGACATCAATTTAGTTTTCAGACTGAGTGTATTTCTAAAGCCTCTTCAGCCAAAAGATAAACCATTTTTCATCCTGATGGATGAAAGGGAAGGTAGACAAGCTGTTTATCAGAAGGGAATGAAATTTTTATAAAAAAGTAAAGTAAATTGTCCTATGAGTAGAGAAACTGCTAGAGTTGAATTTCCTGTGAATATCTTTTCTTTGGTTCTCAGCTCCTAAATAACCATGCATGGCATCTAACTGCCTTTTGGTTACATGTAGCTGGAGGATATCAACGGTTCTGTGGAGAACATTAGAGGGTTGTTTTTTGGGTTTTTTTGGTTAGTTAGTTGGAGTTTTTTTCCTTTTTTATTATGTTTGTTTGAGCTTAATGTAATTTCCACATGTTTTCTATTATCTATATTTTTGCTTCGTCCAGATAACCTTAAATCCTTATTAGACTTTATATATTTTCATGAGAGATCTAACAAGCAGAAGAAATCACAGAATGGTAGGGGTTAGAAGGGACCTTTGGAGACTATCTAGTCCAATATCCCTGCCAAAGCAGGTTGACCTAGAGCAGGTTGGACAGGAACATGTCCAGGTGGGTTTTGAATACCTCCAGAGAAGGAGACTCCACAACCTCTCTGGGTAGCCCGTTCCAGTGCTCTGTCACCCTCAAAGTAACAAAGTTTTTCCTCATGTTGAGATGGAATTTCCTGTGTTCCAGTTTGTGCCCTTTGCACCTCGTCCTGTCACTGGGCACCACTGAAAAGGGTCTGGCCCCATCCTCTGGATACCCACCCTTTAGATATTTATAAGCATCGATGAGATCCTCTCTCAGTCTTCTCTTCTCCAGGCTGAAATATTGGGATCATATAAGGGAGCACGAATATTAACACATTCTTAGTACTCTAAAAATGAGGTTTGAAGACAGAGATCATATTTCTCATAAAGAAAATATAAATGTACCTTCTTGTATTCTCAACAGTAAGACATTTTTGATCTGTTACTTACATATCTTTGCCTTCATATTAATGTATAATATTACTAAGGTTGAAATAAATAGCAGTTATGCTCAAGATTTTGTTGATGAGAAAATAGGAAATGCATTTTATATATAAAGACAAGAATTTAATGTTAGTATAATGGGAACCTTAACTAAGATATAATTGGAGTCTAAATTGAGAATCATTTCAATTATTGCACAAAAAGAAAGAATACTTCTAATTAAAAAAGGATCAGTAATACTAATAATACAGTTAAAATTGTTATCCACAGACTTAGTTTCTACCTTTTCTCCTGATGGTATGCACATCTTTCCCCTGGTCCTCAGAGTCCTAGGTCTGTGGTTTTACTCTGGTGATGGTGGGCAGGGGGTTATGGTGAGTTGTCAGTATATGGAATTTTTTACCAGGAAGGAATATGACGATTGTGTTGATGGTTTCTTCTTCCTCACTCTAGGATTTACGTGGGGCTATTTTTTTGTATGTTTTCTAACACACTTTTACAGCTTGCTTTTTTCATTGGTCTGCAGTTTCATTTTACATCTGCATTTCTTACGTATGGTATCCCTTAATGCATATTGCATACTACTTTGTTATACATGGTTCCCTTAAGACCAGTTTTATCCAGCTCCAGGTCTGCATTGGATGGATAGAGCACTGGTGAGTCGTCATCTTATCACCCAACACCTACACTTCTCTGGGCCTTATCCTGTCTCCATTCCTCAAGGTCTCTGTTCTCACACTACTATACTACATTGTTATGTTACAGTCATAAACATCTCACTCTGCACAGAATAACTGCTTGTTACTGCTAGCCATGTAAAACTATGGCTCCACCATGAAAGACAAACAGAAGTCAAAAAAATGAGCCAATATTCTTTTTTTCAGAATGTCAGGCAGATCAGGACTAACAGGCCTCAGCCTTGTGACCTTGCAGACTCAATACAGATCTTACAGATAGTGTGGTGGGTTGACTCCAGCCAGCATCTAAGCACCTACCCAGCTTCTCCCTCACCTACTCCCCCAGCAGTACTGGGAAGAAAATCAGAAGGGCAAAAGAGAGAAAACTCATGGGTTGAGATAAAGGCAATTCAATAGATATGCAGTTTTAATAGGTGTGCATGCAAGTAAAGCAAAATAAGGAGTTTAGTTACTACTTCCCATCAGCTGACAAGCGTTTAGCCATTTCCAGGAAAGCAGGGCTCCATCACACATATCAGTTACCTGGGAAGACAAATGTCATAACTCTGAATGTCTCCCCTTCTTCCTCTTTCCCCTGAGGTTCTATTGCTGAGCATGACATCATCACACACTGGAAGTGTTCAAGGCCAGGTTGGATGGGACTTTGAGCAACGTGGTCTAGTGGAGGTGTCCCTGCACATGGCAGGGGGGTTGGAACTAGATGATCTTTAAAGTCCCTTCTAACCCAAACCGTTCTATGGTTCTATATGGTATGGGATATCCTTTTGGTCAGTTGGGGTCAGCTGTCCCAGCTGTGTCACATCCCAACTTGTTGTGCAACCCCAGCTTGCTTGCTGGTGGGGCAACGTGAGAAAGAGAGGAGGCCTTGACACAGTGTAAGCACTGCTCCGCAATAGTTAAAACAACAGTTACCAACACTATTTTCATCACAAATCCAAAACACAGCACCATACACACCACTATGAAGAAAATTAACTCCATCCCAGACATACCCAGTACAGCTAGTGACTGGCAATGGCAATACTGCGATACAGGGCTACAGGACTACAATAGCAATTAAAGGATTTTTGCCATTTGATACAAATCTCCCATAATATCAGAAATAAAACCTTTTAATCATAGTTAGACACCTGAACTGTTGATGTTTACTTATGAATGGGTCACCCTATATGGTCACTAAAAAGGGACTTAGGAATGTTCATCAGTTCCCAAGTCTAGCATACACCCATTATACCACTTTACTCCAGCTGTTGAGAGACAAAACCTGGTTCACCAGCTAGAAGATAACCAAAGGACATTTCACCTGGATCAAGGTAATCTTTGCCTTCTCTTCTTCCCTCTCCATACACAGCAAATTGATGTACAACCTGAATAAAAAGCACCTGGCAAACTTGGGTTTAGATGCATGTAACACCAATAAGTGCATGCAGTAGAGATAGAGAGTGAGGATTCACATACGCCACATGAGAAAATGCAAAAAGACCACACTGTTCTTGACACTGATCTTCACATCTTCTTTGAAAGACTGAAATGAATAACCCCACCTGTTCTCATACTCATGTCATAATTAAAAATTTCTATAATTAAAAAGAATTTTTTTAATTAAAAAGTTCTTATTATATACTTAGATTCAATTGCAAGTGTCCTTTAAAGTTTAAATTAGATTTTATTGCTATTTCTATAAAACTGACCGTAAGTAATGAATGCTGCTTCATAAAAGCTATTTGACTTTGTATTTAACCCACTTCTTAATCTTCCCTGTATTTACTGGTATTAAAAATATAATATAAAAAAAAAAAACACATAAAACCAAAATGCTGAAAATCTTTGAGCACTGCGGGGTTTTTTGTGGTTTTTTTTTTTTTTTTTTTATTATTTTATTTTATTGAAAAACTTGACTTGGGAAAATGAAAATAACCAGCTTAATTTGGTTTACTTTGCTATTTTTCTAAGAATAGATAGTATTCAAAGAGAAATCAATAGCTGGTATTATATTTTAAATAACATCTAGATGATTTCAACATTCAAGACGGAATGACAAATGACCAATGATTTTTCCTCTGGGAAAAAATCAAAAAGAAAAAAAGCTTCTCTCTAGTATACATCATCAGATATTGCTGTAGATTTTGGCTCTTGGAGGCACATAAACTTCTTCTCTTGGCACAAGTAATTAAAATCTCAATTTGGCTACTTAAGTTAATGACAGACTTGTTTCCATGACATTTAAAGAGATGGCTGAAAAAAGTTAGCTTAAAAACCAGGAATGATGTTTTAGTCTTCTACATGTTTAATCCTGAAATCGTTTTTTTTATTTTGTTTTTTTTTTAATTTTTTTTACTTTCTTAATTCACTATGAAAAAGACAAGTCAGTTCTCTCCCATACTGCCCAATTATTAAATTTTCAATTATTACTAGGCAATTTATACTATTATGGTCTTATCAATAAAAAAAAAAAATACCCTCTCATGCACTCCTATTTATTTCCCTTTTTAGAATACGCTGTGTGAACTCTTTTTTTTTCCTGTACTTTTTTAGTTCCTATGCACTTCGGAGTTTTTATTATGTCCAGAAATAAAAATGCTGAGGTGGTTAGAAACTACAGTCTTCAGCAAATATAACAAAAACTCTGCAATGCATTCAACAAGTTATCAGCCCCAATTGGCATTCCCTAAGGTTTGGATCGCATCTCCCAGTAAATAGCATTGACTATTTATTTCTAGTAGAGCCCATGCTGCTTAGAAATTTCTGAGCGTTTGGATTCATGAAATGCTTTCCAGATAGTTTGTTTCTCACAGGCCATTAAGCTACATATTAAATAAATAAAGAATAATAATAAAAGGGGAGGGGGGGAAACCCCTGACCTCTACTGTTGATTGTAGCTGGTGCAATATATATTACTGCAAGTTTAGAGGCATTTCTACACAGATGAGAAGAGATGCCATCAATCCATGAAGTCAGGCAGTCTCAGAGTTTCACAAATAGCAGGAAGAAGAATGAGGGGCCTGTGGTATGCATTAGTAAACGTCAGTGTTTCTTTTCTTTTTTTTCCCCTTGAGAATTACTAAATCTCTAAAAAATTACTTTCACAGCAAAACATGAAAGTGACAATGTTTCCTTCTGTTTGCTTCTGTTAAATATATGTTACTGTCTATTTATTTCTGAGAATTAAAATGTCAGTGTTGCAAGTGATAAGGTACTGGTTCAAAAAAATAAAGTAACTGCTAGACTACTACAACCACAGTTCACGAGCTGCAGAATAGAGTAGACATAAATAGAGATACAAGAATTATTTTATTACTTTTCTAATAGCATTATACTATTTTCTGAGACTGTTAGAGGTTTTCCGCAAAAAATTTTACTCACACACAGAAGCATACAATTGAGTTAAGATACTGAAGGCAAAGCCTGAGAACAAAGAAAGAATAAAAAAGTATCTTTGACAACCTTAGTGCTGTTGATAATTCATGCAATAAATCCATATTTCCCTTTCTTAACTCTAAACACTTTTTTACCAAGATGAAAGAAAGGATAAAGATGAAGCTGATCAGTCCATCTTGTAAGCAGCACTCTCAGTTTGCACCCCGGCAATCTACTGACTTACAGGTCAGTAGATCTGAAGCTGGCTGGCTGAAGCAGAAGGTCAGATGGGAAGCTGCAAGGGTTAAAGAGTAAGAGTGGCTCTTGGGGCAGCAGCTGTTATCAATAAAAAAGAGTAGATGGGCTTGATCTTCTGTCAATCACAAATGCTTCTGAATCAATTGGTTGCTCTCTGTGCTAGCTCAGGAATGGTGATATCTGTGAAGGACCTGGAATGGAAATCCATGATTATGCAATTCTCCTTCCAGGAATAATACTATAGCCTCCTTTGGTGGACAACTGCCAGTACCTAGAAGGAGATGGGAAGAGCTGATGGCTCTTGGTAATCCCGCTCTGGGAAGGAATTCCAATGTACTGGCTTTCTGGAACCTTGTTTTGTATCCCAGAAGCAGCCATATGCTATTCCTCATGCTCAGCCCAGGTTTAACAGCGATCTTCTATTCTTTGCTGGTACTGACCAAAACAGATCTTTTAAGAGCCCCTTTTTGTTAACACATGTAAATCTGACAAATGTCCATAAAAATCAGTGTAAAATGATGCAAACATGGAGTTTGCACATAGGAAAAAGGAGGGGAGATGGAGAGGACAAGAAGAAAGGATGGAAAGCAAGCAGGTCCAAGCCCAGCACCAGGGACCTTAATTCCACTCACCGCAGAACTTAAGGGGAGCTGTAATCCTTACTTTATTCATACGAAGAAGAGACAACCCATTGCTCCCCTTTCTCTCTCTCACTTACTTTTTTTTTTTTTCTCCCAATACTCTAAGAGACTTCTGTCTTTAGTTAGTCATCTTTACTGTAAGTTTCTTTAAATCCCTCAGTTGCTGAGGGTGGTGAGACACCAGAACAAGTTGCCCAGAGAAGTTGTGGATGCCCCATCCTGGAAGAGTTTAAGACCAGGCTGGATGGGGTTTTGAGTAATCTAGTCTAGTGGGAGGTATCCTGCCAATGGCAAGGGAGCTGGAACTAGACGATATTTAAGGTCCCTTCCAACTCTAACCATTCTATGATTCTATGAAATCGTAATTGGATGATCTCCCAGTTCTAGGGGAGAATCCCTAGGGAAGTGTCACGTCCCACTCTCAGTAAAGAGGCGAGGTAAGTGACTTCAGATTCGTAAATTCTCAACGGCGCGGACTAAGGTGAGATAAATCTCAAGGTCCATATACAAACATTTATTAGCTTCCCAAAATGGTTAGTATAGGTCTTAACAAGTCCATGATAATTGGTTAGGTATATAACAAATTATGGCAAACGGTGAGGTATGCATTGTGTTACTTAACA
>VWZL01004724.1:0-21840 GCA_013396915.1 Stercorarius parasiticus | reverse complement strand
ACATGTTTAGCATGATCTCTATAATCTTCATTAGCATATGCAGGGGTGTGTGCTTTCATATGCATTTCGCAGATAATGAAGCAAAGGTCACTCATCGGACACAATGGCCTCAAGAACTGAGAACTGGCAAGCTCACCAACACGACTGGCAGAACTATTCTGTCTTCACAAGACAGTTCTTCCACACTTTCAGGCACCAGAAGTGTTAGCCTTATCAGTTCTTTGAAGGCCAGGCCTGCATTATTTATTTCCTTGCAAGTGTTTAAGGCATTCCATTGAAGACTTGGAGGGCCTTCTGCCCCTCGTTAAGGAATTTACAGTCTGTCCCTTACAGGATGTTATTCCTATCTGATGAAATTGAGAGTTGCTACATTAACTAAGGACTGACTAAAAGTATGACTTTTGTTTTGTAGTACAAATCCTGTTTTACCAGAAACTATTTTTAAGCAACCCTATGAAAAGAAATATGTATGATTGTAGTCATGTTTCTGCATTTTATTTTCTGCTAAATTAGACTCTGAATTTATGAATATCATGATGCGGATGTCTTTAGATCTTAACCTGCATGCTTGCCACCCTCAACCTTAGAGATCTCAAATGTATAGGCACCATTTGAACTAATTTCCACAAATCAGTCTCATTTCTGCACTCTCTCTGACTATACATATGGGTCTTAGTCGCATGAGAAAGTCACATGTAATAATTTCAACACTTAGTGATAGCATGCATCAGATTATCTTTCCTACCTGTTTAACAGAAAAGCTTAACAAGAATCTCAGGCAAAAATAAACCTTTGCCTTTGTATTTTCGTGAGAACCATTTAAAAACATCCTTCTTTTAGTTGGTAGTATGAATGATAGGTGCTGATTAAGGAATACATGACGCATAGGAAGAAATACATGATGACAAGCATTCTTTGCACCCTTCTTTGCTGCATTCTCATTATCACCTCTACTTAAATACATGTACCAGATAAAGGCAGCTAGTCAAGAGGCTTGTGAAAGGCCCTTGATTCTGGAACTCAGCAAGGAAAATATGTGTGCATGTTATTAGAAAGAGGGAGTTTTATCAGTAATTGCTCTTCTTTATTGAGCACCGAGTAACTGCTGCAGAAACAATCTTAGAGGCCAGCCTTGTCTCACACAGTCACCTTTCAGTGGAATTCTGTAATTATTTTTAAATGTTCATATTTGCAAATTCTAAAGGAGTACTGATAACTTGATTTTTTTAAAAATTTTTTAATTTTTTTTAAGGAGGATTATTTTTCAAATAAATGTTTCTGCATATAAGCACTCATTGTAAGAGCGTCCCGGCAATTGCTACAAAGTCCTTCAGTAGCAAAAATGTTCAGATGCCTATGGACTTGTATATTTGAAAGACTGTGTCCAGCTAGCACTGGTCACTGCACAAGCCTGCTGAAAGTAAAGTACTTCCACCTGCCACTGTACTGCTGTCCACTCAACTGCTCTAGGCAGCTCAGTCCAACCTTGTCTTTTGCTTATGAGGACTTCCAAAAAAGAATGCAGTTAAATTAAAACAGTTTTCTTATCCATGTCACTGTCATGCATGAAAGCTTTCTCCACCTGAGCTGCATCTTGATCTAAAACCTTAAAGGAAAGAAAGATCATTTTAAGAACTACTTAAAGATGCACCCTCCATAAAGGCTATGTTCTCTCTCCAGTGCTATAGTAGGATGCATCTTTTTTTTTTTTAAATACATCTGCAACAAAATGTATTCATGATAGAGTCATAAAGAGTTTTAAAATTAATTTAAAAAAAACAAAACAAAACGCCAAAACCTTACAATTGGACAAAACCTTACATTTGGGTATCTTCAGATACCTTTTTAGTACAATTTTCTACACTCTTTATACAGCTGAAGTATTAACTGTTAATGTAGTTAGGGATCAGGAACTTTAGAAAAATCAAAATTGAGATACTTTTATTTGCTAACCCCCTTCTTACTACAACTTTTTGAAATTCCTCTCATTTTATTTTTCTCTTGTTCATCATAACAGTGGTTATAAAAAATAGTAGTCATTGAGGTTGTTTGCAATGGAAGAAAAAACACAAAGCATTAAAAACAGAACAAAGCAATTCAGCACCAAAGTTTAGTGTTACTAGCTGCATCATTAAAGTTGCAAAGTAATTTTGTAGAATCTGCTGAGCATGCCTTATTTTGTGAGGCATCAAATATTACCTTGGATATAAAGTCCATCCCCTCAGTGATTTCTGACTGCTTCCATTTTCATTTGTTATAGTCAGCTGTATAGAAGTGTCATGACATTTAACAAAACCTATTTGCCCTCTGCAACGTGTGGCTGTAATGAAGTCAGTTAGTACACTAACAGGCCTTGATTGCCCTGACCATCCTCACCTGGGACCCCCGTGCTTGGGCCCAGTGGTGACATTCAATCTTCTCAGACTCATGCTCCTAGGCTAGGCTTGGTTATGTTGTAGGTGAGCCTGTATCCAGCCCTGTTGAGTGGATAGTAATTTCCTTAAGTTAGCTTGTGTATGTGTGTGTGTGTATATGTGTATGTATAGCTAATTAGGAAGTAAATATTGTCTCTTTTCATCAACATTTGCTTCACACAGTTTGGTTTTCATTTAAGATGCTTCCTTTCCTAACACAAAATAACCCAGCAATGATAAAATGTGTGCAAAAGTTATTTGGTATTCTTCAAATTATTGCTTGTTGATTTTATGTGCATAAAAATTTCTTTGTTGTACTGTAAGTTTAATTCCTCTTCCAACAAATAAATAAGTATATCTCTTAATGAAATCAAAAGCCAGTCTGTGGTTGTTTTAGTAAGCTACTGTGGCTCTTTTCTCTTTTCAGAATATAAACCAGGTATTGAATTAGTAGCATTTCGTGTCTGTAAAAACAACATGAAACGTCCTTAAGACTAGAGTAGAACAAAGTTGTTAGATTCCATAGCCTTGAAAACCAGAAAAGATTCAAGCAATATGAGAGTTAAAAGAGAAATATGTGTTTATCTAGGCTGATGCATGAGATATTTGACAGACGTGACACGAAACTCTGAGAAAGCATACCATCAACAATTAGGTGATTAAGGGCTTATGCATGAGCAAAAATGCATGGGCATTCTTTATTGCTAACAGTTTTCATTACCTGTGAATAGTAAGCAGACACAGATATATAGTCCTTTGTAGCATTTTGAATATCAGTGCTCAGCGGTTTTAGATAACTTCTTAAGTATTAAAGGTTTGGGGGTTTTTTATTCAATTATAGCAACTTTTCCCCAGTTCCTGTAGAATCATAGAATCACAGAATGGTTTAGATTGCAAAGGACCTTCAAAGATCATCTACTCCAGCCCTTATGCTGTCAGCAGAGACATCTAGCACTAGACCAGGTTGCTCAAAGCTCCATCCAACCTGACTTTGAACACTTCCAGTGATAGGGCATCCGTAACTTCTCTGGGCAACCTATTCCAGTGTCTTACCACCCTCATTATAACGAATTACTTCCTTATGTGCAATCTAAATCTACTCTCTTTCAGTTGTCTTGTCACCGCGGGCCTGGTAAAAATTCTCTCTCCATCTTTCCTGTAAGCACCCCTTAAATATTGAAAGGCTGCTATAAGTTCTCCCCTTAGTCTTCTCTTCTCCAGGCTGAACAACCCCAGCTTTCTCAGCCTTTATTCATACAGGAGGTCTTTTAGGTACTAGAGCTGAAGAACTTTTCTGTCTTGTCTTGCAAAGAAATAAAGAGGAAAAAAGGAGACAACACTTCTGAGGTATAAAGATATGAGGAGATGTCTGAGCTAATACTCCTTTTTTTCTCATCATCTGACACAATTATGGTCCAAATTAGCTAGTTGGAAACATGAGTAAAGGAGGTTGGAGTCTGTTGGCTTCCATCCTCATAGACACATAGTAGTAACAATGATAAAAACAAAAACAATGACTTTGAAAATATATCCTTTAATTAAAAAAATAATAGAATAACCAGATAAATTAAGTACTGTATTTTCTTCATAAGAATTCAGTTCTTTAGCGACTATTAGAAACAATTATGACACTATTCTTCAGTATCCATTTACATGAGATATTAAAAAAAATAAATTATGAGGTTATAGGCACAACTCATAATTTTATGTGAAGTCTAAATAACAATGATAAAGATAGCTCTCCAATTAATGGCAAAAAACCTTTAGTCACAGAAATTTGGGCACAGCTCAAAGTGTGGTAAATGAACCAACAGACTCTACTAAACTGGAATTAGATCTACTGTTGATACAATTAGAATGATGACACATAATTAGAAATAAAATTCATACACATTTTGAAATTCTAGGTCTCTGACACTTTAATATCATCCTTGATTGGATATTACTGTCAAATAATATGTTGTTTTGTTTACCTTGGCAGCCATTCTCTGTTCTTCCAACTTCAGTGGAAACAGGAATAGAATTTGATCTCCTGTGCCTTTTATGTTCATGGAGTTTAGTTCTTAAATATAACATAGAAAAAAACTTCATTATAAAAATAATGTTTTTTAGTATGTAAGACACTCCTAGTTTCCAAATGTCTATTGACACTGTAAAAGCCAAATGTAATCACCATCCTCACCACCAGTGGTTCCCAGGTTGCAGTGGATATATTATTCAGGAAATTATGCTAATGAGACATTTGAATACATGCAGGAGGATGAATTTTAAGGTCTTTTGTGGGGACTTTTTCACTGAAGATTTTTTTAGGCATAGTAAGAATATAAAACACTGGCTTGGAACTGTACCACACCATGACAGAAATGAAGATATTTAATTCAAATTTGTGTTAATTTACTCAGACCTTAACTTACCTATCATATGTAATTTATTGTACCACAATAGTTTTCTATGTATGCTTTTTACCTGAATTTTACCTCAGAATCAAGTAACAACAGAAAGCAGATTCTATAAACTCCAATCTGTTACCTAATTATTTCGCTAAAGCTTTTTTTGACAAATAAAGCTTCATACGTGAGTGATATAAACTTTTATTTAATTAAAAAATAGTTACAAATAGCTCAAATAACCAATTTAATTTTATATTAAAGTAGCTACAGGTTTTAGTTGTCCTATTTTCAATCCATAGCAAGCATCTGACTCCAATACTTTTGGCTAAGTAATCAATTTCTAATCTAAAAGTGATCAATTTCCTTAAATAATCAAGTTAGTCTTTATTTTCAGTAATGAATAGCAAATTCTTAAACCTTTTGCCTACACTGAAGACTATTCTCTTAAACATGCATCTTAAAGGGAAAATAAGAAATATATCTAAATAATCCTCACAGGACACAGCCTAGTCAGTCTCATGGGAAAAAGAAATTGCAAATGGCAGTGTAATGTTAAAATATAAATCCTTATGTAGAATTTGGTCTAAAAAACAAGTGGGACTTTTTACTGGTGAGGACTGGGGCATATTTTGTTATTTTTATGCAAAAAAGACTATAATATCGGAAAAAGTCAAAAAGATCCAATGCCACACCTAGACTCCTTACTAACAGTCAGTGTGAATATTAGTTAAATAAATCAATGCCTGTGATCATATATATACAAGTAAATTCTACACCATCCTTGATTTCAATAATAACCAAAGCAATGAAAAATTGATGATGCGTTGATTTGCTTTGGGGAACCAAGCCTACATTAAATGTTAGGGCTTCATTTGTTTATTTTCCTTCATATATATGCAAAACACTTTAACAATTTATTTGAGAGGGGTGAGTATTTTGTATTTTTTTGTTTTGGGTTGCTGTTTTTGGAGAATTTTTTATAATTTTCTCAATTATATAATGTACTATGACATCAGCACAATGGCAAAAACCCAGAACATCATGACTTTGAATTAAAATTAAAATTTAAAAATCAGAAGTAAAAGGATAAAATTTATTTTTATTCTAACAGGACTAAGATTTACACTCAGAATTTTCTGAACTTATTTTTTTAGCTCGTTCACCGTGTTTACTGAATGTGAAACTAACAGTTCATAGGTGTATTGCGAAGCTCAATTTAAAACAAAACCAAAAACTAATACAGCGTTTTAGATGATGAGAGTATTTGGCCAAATAGCCAGTGTATTGTAAAATGCATGAAGTCTATAAGCTAATCAATACAATTTTTTCATTTCTATTTATGCTAACAGAAGCAGCTGGTCTCAGTAGAGAAGAACATTTTTTTACAAGTTTAAGAACACTCTTGTTACCTCCCTTCTTGCATAATGTTTTACCAAATGTTCAGACAGATATATAAAACCTTCTAAAATGACTTTCCTTTTCTGTCATAATAGATGTTGACAAATCATTTTACTCCAATTTTTTGTTCAAATTCAACAAAATGAGTTGGTTAAACTGTATGTTTGATATTAAGTGAAGCCAATGATGCAAAAAAGAAACAGGTAAACTTATCAATAACCTTTTAAAATACAAAGAGGTATTAACAACAAAACAAACAAAAAACCCCACATAAAACAGTGAAATATATTACTGCAAAGTGGACTGAAACCTCTGCATAATACATTGCAAGGGCTAAATGAACGGTATTCCAAAGGGATATGGACTTACACACTAGTGTAGATAAAGAATATTCTGATACATGCAGTAGCAAATGAAACAAAAGGAATGCTGAAAAGTATCCGTCCTACTGACACTGAATTTTACAAAAAAAAAAATAATCACAAAATAACTTGACAAATTAAAAGTGTTTGTAATACAAAAAAGAAAAACCCTGATTCTTTTTCTATGGGTGTAAATATTGATTATATATGTCATACAGTTATTTGTTACTATTTCTTGGCCACTGACAGTGGGTTCAGAACTCAGTCGCATGGCACCAGTACCAGTGGTACAGAATAACTTCTAATAGACAGGGTAGTACTTAAAATGCAAAGGCCTTGTTTCGCTTAGAAAAAAATGTCCCCAAAAATTCAAGTCAGTGTTAAAAGCAATTGGAGCTCCTGCCACAAATTGTAGCAGGCAGACCTTTTTTAATAACTAGTTGAATTGCGTTCTTTCATGAATTGGGATATTCTTGAACCTGAATCAATAGAAAGTAAGTTAATTTCTCCTGATATCTGATAGAACTTCCTGGAAGCACCTGCAAGCCAGAATTCTAAAAGCCTATACCCGGAAGGGCAGGCAACAGTGTTTAACTTAGAGACTCATTTAATGTTCAATATAACTATGTCTACTCTAATGTAACTGGAATGGTTCTGAGTTCAAGCATGCTGTGTTGGGACCTAGCTGAGTACAAACTCTCATCTTCTACTTCCCTTTTTTGGAAGAAAAGGGGAATTCAGACGGTTGATTTTTTAAGTTTAATGCAGATTTCTGCACAGCCAAACAATCTCAGCAGTCAGCCCTGCAGGATCCCACGTAACTAAAAAACATCCCAGAAGATAAATGAAGAAGCAGCCTATAAAAAGACTGCAAAAGTAAAAAGTCAAACCAGAAATATCTTAATTAATATGTTATTTGCTTGTCTACTTATTTACTTCAGAAGAAATTGGAATTTCAGGTTACTACAAAATAAGTTCCTTATTACAAACAATACAGAATGCACCAATTCTAGCTTTGTTCCAGCATATAGAATAACTTTTTAATATTTGATTAATAAGGTTTCTTTGCTTTAGATGACACTGTTAAGAGAGAAATCAGTAGGTCTTCACTGATATTTTAACTGTTTATTTATCTATCTTATTTAAATCTAACCAACCACCTTCTCCCAAATAATGTAACATAAATAAAACTTCATCAAGGCCTTACACTATGACCATTGAAGAAATGTCTATTCTATGAAAAAATTATCTGAAAAAAAGAAAACTGCTACACTTATAAAAGTAACTTTAGTAAGTCATAAAACTTTAAAATATTTGTTAGATGTGAATTTTTATCAGTGTTACTTTATATTCAACACTCAATAAAAGTAGGGTAGATGTATTTGTTTAAACAATTATAGTTTATAGTTACAAATTTAATTAGGCAGGATTATTTGCACAGCAGTTCATTTACATAATGTAATCTATTTTATACCGGTCCAAATTCCCTTGGTATAGAACAGAACAGAAAATTCTTTTTTTTTTTTTTTTTTATTACAGTACTTTTGATCATTTAATCAAGACAATGTTCCAGTTACAAGAAAGCAAACAAATGCCCATGCAAAACTAATTTTCTAGTGTAACATTTAAAAAAAAAAAATTATTGAAAAGATGCAATGGGATTGATCTTGTCTCTAACAATAGCAGTAATAATTATAACATTTATGCCACTGCCTCCATGTTCTGTTACAGTATTATCCTTCATTCAAAGTCCCCTCTGTAATATAAGTCCCTCATTAACAGAATCAGTGACTTCTTTCAGCATCGTCCCTTTTGCAAGACGCATGAATTAGACACTGCACCTTGGCTATATATATATGTTCTTCAATAATTATGAGAATAACAGAATCACAGAATGGTTGAGGTTGGAAGAGGACCACTGGAGGTCATCTTGTCCAACACCGCAGCTCAGATAGGGTCACCTAGAACTGGTTTTCCAGGACCATGTCCAGACAGCTTTTGAATATCTCCAAGGGTGGAGACTCCACAATCTCCCTGGGTAACTTGTGCCACTGCTCAGTCACCCTCAAAATAGAAAAAATATTTCCTGATGCTCAGGCAGAGTCTCCTGTGTTTCAGTTTGTGCCCATTGCTTTTGGTCCTGCCACTGGGCACCACTGAAAAGAATCTGTCTCTGTCCTTTTTATACCTCCCCATCAGATATCTATACACTTGGATGACATCCTCCTAGGCCTTCTCTTCTCCAGGCTAAACAGTTGCAGCTCTCTCAGATTTTCCTCATTGGAGAGATGCTCCAGTCTTTTCATTGTTTCAGCTCAGTTGAAGTCCTTGAGGAAATTTAACATCTTATGAAGGCAAGAAATACAAATATGGTGAGGGAATTCTGTAGCCACATTTCTTAAGTTTTAAACTGTGAATATTCAAGATTTTTGTGTGGACATTAAAATGGGAAGTGAAGTCTTTTTACGTTTCTTCCCCTTGCTCTCCTAAGGTTGCTTTTATAAAGATGGTTGAGTCAAGCTAATGTTCTCTGCTACTGCAAAGGAAGAAGTTCCATGCCTCTGTTTCTTCTTATCCTTCTGCATTCATAGGTATCTTGTTCTCCTTTTTTTGCTGGAGCTGACATTTGCTTGACCACATAGCAAGCTGATTCAGCTACTAGCCTGTCTGAAAATTATTTTCTGTTTCACTTGTTGGATTAGCTTTCTGCCAAACTAGTAAACTGAAATGATGTAGTGTGTGGTCAAGCAAGAAGGACAGAGGAGACCTGAGTAGGAGCCTTGGGGAAGAGCAGGATATCCCTTTTTCAGACCATAGAGCCCCTCTGTCAGCTCAGCCCATCTCATGTAAGTCCATTCTGTGTCCCACCATCTGCTCTCTTCCTTACAAAAAGAGACCAGCTTTCAAATCTCCATTCCCCTAAGTGTGTTCTGGGGACCTGCTTCTTTCCTTAACTTCTCTTTTGCACAGGTAATTAATTGTTCTTATTTGGAGTTGACTGTGTTGTAGATGAATATTTTCAATGGGCTCTGACTGGTTTGTCATCACCAGCACTTCTCTCAGATGCCATGTTCCCTGGCATAAACTCATCCTGTTGACAGCAGACTGTTGAGACTGTTATTTAGCTACTTTTTTACAGGATAATTTATCAGTCTCCACCCAACAGGGATCTCAGCATAAAAGGTGGAGCTCGTCAAGGCAGCTACAATCAAAAATACTCATGAAATATGAAGAATTCAGTTTGGCTAAATTTCTCACCAACAACTTATAAAGATTCAATCAGTTACCCTTTATGAGAAGGAATAGAGACATTTTCTTCTCTTAATACTGTTAGAACTTCTCTTCTGACTACATGTTAATGCCGTGCACATCCCATTTATTCCTCACATTTACCTTTGGGTCTTAACCCTTCCAATCTTCCATCTATATTAGATGAATGCAATAAGTAACTACAGATATCTCCATTACTGCTTAACAGTACAGCCCTGCGCTTCTTGGGCCTCCAGAATGGTGTACATAAGGTAAATATGATACTGTTTACCATGCTTATTAAATTGAGAAGAGTCTTTCTGAAACACGTTAGCATCCTGAAAATGACAAACAGCAATATTACAATTACAGCGGAGAACTAACCTATGGACACTTGTAAAAGCTTTAAAAACAATTAGGGGTGTAAAGGGCATCACTGTCAAGCTTGAATATCAGCCTTGTGTTCCACAAGGCCACAGAATCATCCCTTATCCTGCTCCAAGTATGTCAGCAAGTGGAAGGAAAAGTTCCAGCATAACTAGTTATAATGTCTTTTCTCTCACTCATTCAGTGTCTCAAAAGTTATCCAGTTGCTCCCTCCTCTTGACATTTTAGTGTTCCTCTAATATTGGTATACAAATAGCACCTAAAACAGGAGTAAAAAATATTCACGTTGGCATTTGTGTAATGAACCATTATGAAGAAAGTGATAGACAAACTACCATCTCACTTGCTCAGATTCCTGGGTTTTAACACTTAACAACATATTGCTTTTCAGTATTTGTCCACAGTAATTTTTTGCTGTGATATTAATTTCTCTCTTTGCACTAGGAGGACTTTTTAAATCTATTTTTTTCAGAATAATTGTTTTCAGAAGTACCATGGATTAAGAGTGCCCACTAATGCCAGTTTCTGTGTCTTAAAGCTTTTTTATTCTTTTTAAGTAACTGACTATGAAAAAATATTGCACTGGTACAGAAAACATTGAAAAGAACAAAAGCAGAAAGATTGCCTTCATTAGAGTTTGAGGGAAATATGGTTTTAAATTAAAGCCACTGGTCTTTCCTTACACAGCTAATACTAACCTATGGAAGAAGAGTATGCACTTTGAATAATGAATAAGTCTGTAAATCTGTTCTCTGCCTAATAATTGCTTTCATGCCTTTTGGGACTTGAAGATAAATTAAGTTGTGATTTATGGCTGATACTTTGCATCTACTGATATCCAAAACATTGTATCTGTTTTAGATGCATAACAAAAATTTCTCAGAATAACTTAAGTGGGATGTTTTCATATGTACATTAGTTGATATAATGAGTTTCAGAAAGTAAAGAAATCAGTCATGCAGTTCTCTTTATTCTCATTTCCATTTTGTTAACAAGAAATAAAGCACATTGGTGGATACAATATATTACTGTAATTTGAAAAGCATCATTTAGTACTTGTGCTACAAAAATGTAACATTTATATAAATTGTGATGTATGAAGTCAGCCTCTAAAGGAGTGAGGAAGAATGAATTACCAGGGAATCAAGTTAAATAATCATTCCACAGCACCAAATAAAAATGGCAGCCCTTTTTTTTAAAAAGGCAAATATTTTCTATTGAATGTGCTTGTCTGAACATATCACTAGTATCACTAGACATTAAAATTTTTGCTCTCCCAACTGCAGATTTAAAAAGTAAGGAAATTTCTGCTATACCAAATGACATGTGTGTGCCACTCTCAATTATATCAACTGGAGCGATACCAGAATATTTAAGTAAGGAACTAGCCCTACACTGTAGAATTTACCTGACCTGGTTATGCACATTAGGAAAAGTACTTGTTTAATAGAAATTCACTTTGATGGACATAGGACTCGGCATGACTAACGTAACTATTTAGAAATGGAGCACTATATCATATCGTTCTAGACAAGTATTGTAGAATTCTTACAAGAAAAAAAAAAAAGGAGCACACTCGATTTTCTGACATTGATGAGATGTAGCAAGGCAGACAATGGGACCTCCACCACTGTTAGAAAATGAATGCTATCATTTTCCAGAAAAGGAGAAAAACAGCAACTATAACTGGTGGATAGAAAATATTTCATAATAATTTAAAAAATAGCTAGTAAGGATCAGGCATTATTTGTATATGGGTAGGAATAATTGACTGAAAACTGTATTTGCTATTTGGAAGTGCCTTCTACCTTCTTTTTGTCATTTGCTTAGACCTGATGAACCCAGGTCATTCTCAGATGCCTTTCATTTGTCTTGAAATTTGTCCTCAGGTGTTTGATCATTTGGTCTTCACCCTGGATATTGTCAACAAGACGTCATGAAGAGATGTACCTGCTTCCCTATGTACTTTTAAGAAGAGCAGCAAAAATCTTTAGTAAAATGAGTGGAGCTCACAAGAGAAGGAGATGCAAGATGCACATAGTAAAAATGAATCAAGTCATTGACTACTAGTGATCTAATAGTCATGGTATGAGTACTGTGCTTATAGAAGACTATGTTTTCCTATCATCATCGTTTTAAAAGATAATCCAGTTTAGGTAGCTACATTTAAAGAGAGTGTTTTTTTTTGAACTGTAAGACAAAATGAAATCTTTCTGAGATACAAGTGAAGATTTTGTGCAGCCGATGTGTAAGTTGGTGATATTACTCAATGGAAATAATATATTGTATACAGCAAGTTTTTTCTTCAAGGTATGTCTAAAAGAAAGTAAATGGTAAAGTCCTTAGTTTAGGATTCAACACAGCTCTAAAATCTCTGCCTGAAATGATGTAATTTCAGAAACCTCTTAAAGTTCACTTTACAGATCTCCTCTGAACAAGAAATGGAGGGCAAAGGAGAATAGTGAATAGATGAAACTCAATCTATATTAGCCTCTAGAGAAGCACAACAGGAGTGGGGAATTAAAATGGTGATGTTTTGGGTTTGCAACCTATATTATGTATGTTTTAGGGATTCACTTTGGACAAGTTCTATTCTGAACTCATTAATTTAGCATTACCTATTTTGATGCAAAAAAAACACCACCAGGAAATCTTATAAAGTAAAAAGGAGTAGAAAATTACAGGAAACATATTGTTCTAACCTTATCTTAAAATATATCAGGTCACCTTAAACTCAGTAAATGTTAGCCTCAGGGCTGTCCCAGAACACTCAGTAACTTACAAAGGTTACATAGGCATGCCTCAGTTTGAGGTGGACTGTCTGGGTGAAAAAAGTGGACAAAAGCAGATGTTACAAAATTAGATACATCTCAGTCTTAAATGAACATGTGACATGTTTGTCATCTATTTTCTTCCTGAGATGAAAATGATTTATTTCAATTATTTTTTAAAATAAAAATATGCATACAGTGAAAATATTTAAAGACCAGACAAGTAAATGCAAACAGCATGACAAGTGAATATAAAATCTAGTGTCAGGACAACCTTCAGACATTTTGAAATATATTTCAACTAGCTGGGTTGATTTTTTTCAATCCTCTACCCCTCTGAATTATTTCAGGTGAATCCTGCTTTCTTTCAAATCTGGCATCCCTCTTGTTGTCTCCAAAGAGTTGCTGCATTCCACAAATGTTTGATGGTATTTCTGTGTACAAATGTTTCACTCTGCCCCTGCCACAGGTCCTCCACGACCTGCACATATTCTTTATGCACCATGTTTCCTTATTGTCTCATAATAAGCTGCTCAGAAAGTCTCTTCTCCAATAGCTGAACTTAGCACAGTTGTCTCAGTGCAGTGATAGAATTATGGTTTTAGTCCAAGTGCCAGGTATGAGAGCTACTTATCCTTTGATGAATTGCAGGTCTGATAGGACCACAGCCCATTGCAGGGTTAATAAAAACTCTTGCACACAGAGAGAAAACAAGACTTAAAGGAAAGCACTTACTTCTACCTGTGACAACTTGCGGTTCCCAGAGCTATGAGTTTAAGAAGGCTGATTACCCAGAAGGAACTCCTCCATTCAATGCATCACCTGTCTGTATCAGGTATCAATCTGCTCCATCTGTTTGCAGGACACACTTTCCCAATCTAATGACCTTGAAATATATTTTAGCAGAAAGGTTCACTAGAAAGTGCCGGAATAATCATCGCATCCACAGAAATAATATAACCCATAGTTAGCTCCACCTAGCTGAAAACTGGATTATAGAATCATAGTAAAAGACAGGTGATCCTTTAGATTCTGTATCAAAATCTACTTCGAAAGATGAGAAATCTACCTCCTCCATCTACCTCCTTCTTCCTTAAGACGTGTTGTCTTAAGTAGTTCCTTTATCCTATTTCTCTCTTCATTTAGGCTGGACCCTACATCCTCTCACTCGGCTTTTGTATGAGATGTGTTTGTATATAATGTCCAAAATCTGATATTTCACTTCAAATTCCTACGAGAAGTCAAAATGCAATTATATGAATGGCTTGCATTGTATGAATATGGTATGTGACTTTTAAATAGCATGTCAAAGTAATCTAGACACTATCTGATGACAGAAAAAGCTCAATTTTCTTTCCTTATATAACCTAAAAATATTTTGCTCTCATGCTATCATTGATGCTGTCCTTTTTAAAAATGTGAGTATTCTGTGTTAATTCAAGCTAACCGAAACACTTGGTAAATGTTCAGGTCCTAGGTGGATGGATGTGGTGAATGCAGCCAACACAATCAAAAGGAGGACATATCTGAAGCCACGTGCACAGAAGACAGGTGTCTTTATTTTACTATATCAAAACAACAGGACAAATCCCTACTTTCAGACTGGTCTACGTTCATTAAGGCATCAGATAGCTTAGACAGAAAGCTTTATTTTAGGAGGAAAACACAAACTACTGCATTTTAGGCACTTAAAATCATGAAATCTTTAATTTGCGCTGAACACAATGTAAACTTGAATAAAATACAGAGCATCAGGAAACCTGGGGGTTTGTGCTTCAAATTGCCCAATATTATTGTACCTTCTAGTACAAGGTCTGTATCTGCAGGTGGTATTTACTTCCAGAGGCAAATTGTTTCTGGTATAGATGGTGATATAATTGTAATCAAACAGAAATATATGCATATTTTAACTTACGTCTGGGAGAGACTGCTGAGTTGATAACAGTAGTGAAATATTACTTGCCTTATTAAAATCAGACTACTCTGGAAAAAAAAAGAAGTTTTCTAAATTGCTACCCAGGATGAGTTGCAACCATCTTTTGTGACAAATTTGGCTATAATTTATTCCTTTCTGCTTTATAGCAATTTTTTAATCCCAAATGAGATTTATGTTATCATCTTAAATAATAATAAATTATTTAATTACTAATTATACAATTAATTAATACTATTTGAATGGTCAGATTATTGCAGAAGTTCTTGATGCAGTGAATACCAATATTTTAAAAAGACTCAGGCTCATTTTCCCTCCAGGGACAATGGACTGATGCTGAAAATTATACTGTATACAAATAGTTATAAAGATTATGCATCAAGTTGAGGAAATTTATTCCTCAATGATACCATTTTAGTATCTATGATAGCTTGATATCAGAATAACTTCATTTTTAATTTTTATCATTCAGAACCATAAAATAAAACTCTTAATTACTGGGTTAAATAAAAGAAGTGTTATCTGGTCATAGGACATGGCAAATGTGGTGAATTTGGGAGTTTTAAAATGTTCATTAAGAGCAATATTCAGCTTGAGGGGATAGCTTCTTAAGAACAACCTGGGTGAAATACCTATCATTACAAAGACAAAGATTGCTATTTGAGGGTCGTCTTTGTCACTTGACTACCTTTGCTAAAGAATTATTGTTCTGATTTTTATAGGACTTAAGCGACTGAGTTGCAAATAAGATCTGAAATCCCCACTAAGTCTTTATATCACTTGAATTCATGCTAGAAAATTTTAAGTGCTCAAAGAAGTAACTAAATTAGGAACCTTATCACTCAGGTGTCTTCTGTGTTCAGTGGAAAGATCTTAAGAGATTTCTATTGTTTTCTATTTTCTAGTGGAGAGGGAACACTAAATGAAAAGATGCCTAAATTTTGCAACACATTTAAATACCTACAGTTAATTGCATTGAACAATCCCCCAAATTTATTTAGGCTTAGAATAAAATGCAGGGAATAATTTCACCTAGGAAATAGATGATAGATGGACATCTGTTGGCGCGGAAGGCTTGGACACAACACGACGATCAATATGATCAGGTTGATGCCACTTTATTGCTCAGATAGCTCAGTTAATATACATTCTGTTATCGCATTACACACGCCGTCGGCCCTATGATTGGTTTCAGCAAGCAAACACGCGACTCTAAGTATTCTACCATTGGTTAAAGCTAGCTATTCACGTGAACGTGGTTCCCACCTACAGATTGTGTGAAGTTCTGTCTTTATCATGCTTTTTTCCCTTTTTCACAGCATTCATGGTGCCCGAATGTAACCTTTCAGTCCTTATCGTTATCCGCTCATAACCTTCGAGTACAGAAGCCTACATACAAGTTAATTACAGATCTTCAGTGCTTGGAGCGTTCACATGATGTCCATTCCTTACCAGAAAATCTCCCACAGACATCTACCTCCGGAATTCAGTTAAATATCTAAATTTTTTTTGTAACTATCAGAGAGAAGTAGTCATCAGCAGAGTATGATTAGAGTCTGTTTTAGGTAGAAAAGCAAGACATCCAAAATGTGTCTATTTTTGTCCTGACGAATTTATAAGATTACAACATCTTAACACAGGAATGCTCCGAAACTATTAATAGCAATTAGACTCCCATCTATCTTGTGCAACAAGATGATACTTTGCGTATCAAAGAATAAAAATATCTACTTGGAAATTATATATACATTCAATCAAGACCAAATACATTACAAACTTTCTATATATGGACTTAAGGAAGTTTTCAATGAGCTTATTGGAAAGACATTTTATGTAGCCACTTGCTTTAGAGAAGCTAGTAGTGTTGACATATCATTCTCTCCAAGAACATTCTATACACATTTTAACTTTCAAAGGTGGATGTAGATCCTGGTTCCCAGCAGTTCCCTCAACTATTTTCTGCATGTGTTTTGGATACCAGTTCACTCCAGTGATAGCACCCATTAGCCAGTATGAATACGACTGCAACCAGATTGGCTCCTTCTAGATTATTCTGTTCTCAAGCAATGTTGAAACTTTATTGGTGTGTTCAAATATCCTGTATGACACAATGTATTTTCCTGTTTCAAAAACACCATGAAGCTTCCAATGACCTTCCCTCATTCCAGAGCTTGGGTCTAAACCATCCCACAAAAATAAGAATTGTTTTAATGATACAAATCAGTGACAATAGATAGGGTATCTCAAGTAGTAGCATGCAGCCAGTCTGATCTAGAGAAGCTATGAGCAACGTAGACGCACCATTTGGATACAATACAGATATACCCTCAGAAATGCAGCTATAGATTCTTACTATATGTTATGAATAGCTTAAGAATTAATAATAGTTTTCATAGTAGCACAGCTCATAGTATAAATGTAGTCCTAGAGGTACCTGTTTATGAAACTCTAGATCTTAATATATTTTTTCCTTTCTGTAAACGCAAAAGTTTTGAGCTTGAAACATAAATCGATATTTGTTTTGTTTTCTACTATAGCTGATTGTGCTACCCAAGAGGGACTGTCTTTCACCTTTCCAAAAATTTCATTACAATATTTAATGAAGCTCTTTGATGTATCTTCTTTATTATATTAATTCCTACAAGGATACTTTTGTACCCTGCAGTTCTTGTTTAGTTGTTTTGATCTGTGCCAGGCTGGTTTCAGTAGATCAAAAGATTATAAATTGCTAACTCCTGAGTTGATTGAAACATAGCAGCACTATAAATCCTTGTGATAGATTTTCTTGCATCAAAATTAGGTCAGCTTTATTACTTACTTTAAGATTGTTTCTTTTTGTCTGAAATGGTATTGACTAAAAAGCAAGTTAGTTTACACAGTCTAGTATAAAATCCTTATATACTTCATCAAGCCCTGGTACTAGATATGTTAATGGTATTTTATCAGAGTGTATTAGGTGTATGTGACATCCTTTTTCAGAAACTATCCTCTAGGCAAAAGCATTAATACTAATTTAAATCATAGCACAGAGATTATACATGTTAACATTAAACAGAAAAGTATAGGTATTTCTTCCAGAAGAAAAGCTGGGCTAAAGTTCTGAAAGCTATTTTTCTGGCAGAAAAAAAGAATTCAAAGCAAAGAAAATAATAAAAAATAAATATTGTTTAAATGTCTCTCTGGCCAGAATTATAGAATTGAGTTTACAAGCATTTCCAGATCCTTTGTTTTTAATAGCTCGCTGTTTACATTTACTACTTTTGAACAACTACTATATCTCACAACAGAAAACGCAGTATAATTAGCTTCTACCTATCTTTTCCCTTCAGCTCCCCACTTGTCCCTGACCCTGTACTGCTCGTGCAACTGTGTCTGTAACCATGAATAGAAGTGCATAGGAAAATCATTCCCATCAAATGTAATCTGAAACCCTGCAATTGTATTTATAACACAGGTTAGGGGGTACGGCTGGGGCATAAATAGATGAGTGTGGTGTAGAATCTGCAACTGCTTGGCCCTGCTTTGTAACTGTGAAAAATATCTGCTGAATGATGAAATATGAAACTTCTAATGTGAGAGTGAAAAAGAAAAGTAGTAAGGGTTTTCCGGCCTTTTTGAACACTATTGTTGCCTCTATTTCTGCTCTGCTCTCAGTTTCCATTCTAATTGCCTTGCCTTGCCTTTCCTTGCCTTGCCTCAGCTCACCTCTCCTCTCTGCTAATTGAATTCCTGTTTTACCCCAGTACAGTAACCTGACCATTTCTTGCACTTATAAACAGGTGCAAAGGATCCTTCTGCCTAGAGGAAAATGCCTTCTCAACATATCATGCCATTGGTGGAGACTCAAAAAACGTTAACTGGGTCTTCTAAATTTGAAGATTCTTATGATTCAGTTGTCTAAAACAATGAAAGTCTATCTCTGAATTGATTAGAAACAATTTATGGCACTACCATAAGTTTGTCTTTAAAATAACAGCTCATACTTCAAGATAAAGCAGTGTTTACTTTGATGCTACATGTAAAAATACTTCCATTTTAAAATAAATCAAACTGAAATGTAGAAATCACTAAGGATAACAGTATATATGATATTTTCCTGAAGAAAACTTGATAGCATTGATTATTGTTAGTGATCTTATAGTCCAACATCAGTTCCTCGCTAGTTTCCTTCAGTGTATGTATTGGGTTTGCTTGGGAAGGTTTTGGTAGTGGTAAGACTACATGGGTGGCTTCTGTGAGAAGCTGCTAGGAGCTCCCCCTATGTCTGATAGAGCCAATGCCAGCTGGCTCCAAGAGAGACCTGCCACTGGCCCACGGCTGAGCCAATCAATGGCGGTGGTAGTGCCTCTGGGATAACATATATTAGAAGGGGAAAAAACCTGCTGTGCAACAGCAGAGAGAGGAGTGAGAATATGTGAGAGAAACACCTCAGCAGACACCAAGGTCAGTGAAGCAGGCGGGTGACCAAAGGGTCACTCAATGGGAAGCCCATGCTGGAGGACCCTCCTGGAAGAACCTGTAAACCCATGGGCAGAGAAGCCCATGCTGGAGCAGGTTTGCTGGCATGACATGTAACCCCATGGGGGACCCACCCTGGAGTAGTCTGTTCCTGAAGGACTGCACCCAATGGAAAGGACCCACACTGAAGCAGTTCATGAAGAACTGCGGCCTGTGGGAAGGACTCACATTGGAGAAGGAAGACTGTCTCCTGTGGGAGGGACCCCATGCTGGAGCAGGGGAAGGGTGTGAGGAGTCTTCCCCCTGAGTAGGAAGGAGCAATAGACACAATGTGTGATGAACTGACTGCAACCCCCAACTCCTAGACCCCTGTGTTACTTGGGGGGAGGGAAGAGATAGGTAGAGAAAATTGAGAGTGAAGTTGAGCCCAGGAAGAAGGGAGGTGTGTGGGGGAAACATGTTTTAAGATTTGGTTTTACTTCACATTACCCTACTCTGATTTCATTGGTAATAAACTAAATTAATTTCCCCAAGTTCTCTCTGTTTTGCCAGTGATAGCTATTGGCGAGTGATCTCCCCCTATCCTTATCTTGACCCATGAGCCTTTCACGATATTTTTCTCTCCTCTCTTCATCTGTGGAGAAGGAGTGATAAGAGTGTCTTTGGTGATCCAGCCGCGGTCAACCCACCACGGTGTATTAATCTGTTTTAGTAACTTAAAGTTTCATCCTTGTTATAAATCCCAACTGCGACTTTCTATTAATCATTTTCTAGCAAGACAAAGATGACTTCTAGTTATTTTACCTTTATCTAGATTTCCTTTCCTTTTTTTTTTTTTTTACTTTTTATTATCAAGTGTTCTACTATATTCTTTCTTAATGTACTTTCAAAGACTGTTTATTCTTTCTTCTGCAAGCAAGGAGTGTCTCCTTCTTTAATCTCCCTGAGAATTTTATCTAGAAATCACCTACATATGATCCAGTGTTAGCTAATGCTTTTAATAGAGAAAGGGACACATCTGAAACTCCCTACTTCTAATCATATGATAGATTTTACCTCAGTATAAAGTTAGGTGAAACAATTTTGACCTAAAGTGCCTCAGCATTTACTGTTTCTGAATTGTTCTGAAATTTATATGAAGTTTAGAAGAGTCTACCTCAAAACATCTTTTAAAATTTCATAGACTAAACAATTCAACATTCAGACAAAACTTTTCAGAATTCCTTTGAATAGAACTAGAAAAAGTTCTACTAACATAAGTGCTAGCAGCACTATTAAATGGGCTCTGCTCCTTTACAATGACCCAAACAAGTTAATTGCAGCAAAGTGCAATACAATCCAACTTTTAAAACTGATGAAATTGAGTTTACTCTTAATGCTTTCCTGTTACATTTTAACTACATTACTGGTACCCACAACAGTAGAAGACCAACGCAGCATCATGATGCTTTTTAATGTAAAAATCTTCAAGACTGAAGCATTTTCCATGTGAAATCCATGTGAAAATAAAATCAGTGTCCCAATATGTCTACACATTTTTTTCAATCTTATTTCTTTAATTTACAATCACACACATCCTGCATACCTTTCAAGAGTCTGGTTCTAATAACCAAATTCCACTAAATGAAATAAAACAGCAATGGACACCACAGCCGAAAAATATTTAAAACTAATTATTAACTGTGATTCTTTTCAGTAGTCAAATGCAACTGTAGCAGTCACAGACTCACTGAATTTTTGAGGTTGGAAGGTACCTCTGGATATTATTTTATTCAACCCCCTTACTCAAGCAGGGCTGCCTGTAGCCAGTTGCCCAGGACCACATCCAGACAACTTTTAAATATCTCCTCAGAAGGAGACTCTGCAACTTCTCTGGGCAACTTGTGCTAGTGCACAGTCACCCTCACAGTAAAAAAAGTGTTTCCTGATGTTCAGATGGAATGTCCTGTGTTTCAGTTTGTGTCCATTGCTTCCCATCCTGTCACTGGGCATCACTGAAAAGACCCTGACTCCACCGTCTTTGCACTCTCCCCTTAGGTGTATATAGATATACAGAAGAGCCTTCCGAGCCTTCTCTTTTCCAGGTTAAACCCTCCCAGCTCTTTCAGCCTTTCCTCATAGTAGAGATGCTTCCGTCCCTTCATCACCTTCAGTGTCCCCTTGCTGGACCCTTTCCAGTATGTCCATGTCTCTCTTTTACTGAGGAGCCCAGAACTTGAGACAGCACTCCAGGTGTGTCCTCACCAGTGCTGTGTAGAGGGCGAGGATCACCTCCTTTTACCAGCTGGCAATGCTCTAGACTAATGCAGACCAGGATACCATGAGCTTCCTTGCCACAAGGGCACATGGCTGTCTCACTGTCAATTTGTTGTCTTCCAGGACTACAATGTCCCTCTCCACAGAACTGCTTCCCAGTCACTCAGCCCCAGCTGGTTCTGCTGCATGGGGTTGTTGTTCCCCAGGTGCAGGATGTTGCAT
>VWZL01004722.1:179754-294705 GCA_013396915.1 Stercorarius parasiticus | reverse complement strand
AATAGGACAAGGGGTAGCAGTTTCAAACAGAGAGGGAAGATTTAGATCAGATATTAGGAAGAAGTTCTGTGAGCGTGGTGAGGCCCTGGAACAGACTGCCCAGAGAAGTTGCAGATGCCCCCATCCCTGAAGGTGCTCGAGATTGAGTTGAATAGAGCTTTCAGTAACCTGCTCAGGCGTCCCTGCCCATGGCAGGGGATTGGAACTAGGTGATCTTTAAGGTCCCCTCCAACCCAAACCATTCTATGATTCTACGATACACTGCTGAAAACCCCCATGCTCACTTTGTAGGGAGGAAGATGCTGGTAATTTCAGCAATGCTGTGTACTGACAGTCATCAATGGCCAGTCAACTAACTGAGCTGTGCATCTGGGAGGAAGAAGAAATCCTAGAGTCAGGGAGAGAATTCATTTCCTGGGATCCAGCAGCAAGGCAAAAGTTTTGAGTCAAGAAGAGAGATTATGATTCAGTTTTAGCAAAGCAATTTGGAATTCTATTCCACATATTATCTACAATCTTGTGCACTCTTCTTTTGTGTCTGGCAATTAAAATTGAATTGGCATTCAGCATTTCCAGTATTAATCAGAAATCAGTAATGTTATCCAACTGGAGACATTATACAGAAAGAAGAAGTGTACTACAGGGTCACCTAGAAAAATCACTACTTCCTTCCCCATGCAATGGCAAGACTGCTGTCTAAACTTCCATATTCATTCTTAAGCTTTCCAATTTACCACTTCCTCACATCAAATATAGATTAGTTTCTTTAATCGCCCTATATGAATTCATAGCTGAAATGTTTGACTTGCCCAGAACTAATTGTCTGTCAAGAAGATATTTTGCAGCTAAGCAGATAGCTTAATTGGATATTTAATTCAACTGCAGGCTTTGTTTCTTCATATTTCAAGCCTTATTCCTTAACATTTGCCAAATTATGTATCCTGAACACATCCTTCGATTGTCTGCCTTTAAGTAAGTGTTCTGTTGTTCTCTGAGAATAAACATGTTTCATTATTAGCTTCTAGCTCCCTGCCATGATTTTCCCATATTCCAAAAAGAAAATAAAAAACACACACACGGCCAACACAAGCCAGGCAGGTCCCTTCAGGAAATAAAACCCAGATTGACTCTGCTGTCTCCAACCGGTTAGCATTTGGAGAATTATAAATATAACCTCAAAATATTTCATTTATTTACAGGAGACATGTCCCTGGTACTGAAGTGAGGCACATCTTCTGGATTGTAGCACAGATCTGCAGAGGTCTGGCAAGCACAGGCTAACTTCAGCTAACAGAAGAGAATACAGCCAAAAAACATCTACTACTTATGATTCCAAACTCCATCTGACAAGAATGTACATTAATGGCCACAAACTTTGTTCTAGAGCTTAGAAGGTGCATCAGCTCCGCCACCTCCCCAACACAGCCACCTATAGAGCTAGTTCTCTACAAGACCAGTGTAGACCTTCACACACACAGAAGGCCTACTCGAAGTCAAGCCCAAGCAAAAACAGTGGAAGTCAGTATTTCATCCTTTCTTTCTCCCCTCCCCCTGGAGCTTTCACCAGGAAAAGGTAGTTTCAGATCCCATCCTCCTTTTCCCATTGCTGCTATCAAGGTCTATACAGTGCAGTTTATCAGCAGGTTATTAGCCCAGCATGGTCCACACAACATACTACCATCATAAATTGACAAACTCAAGTTCAATGGCCCATGTTATAATTTCAGAGAGGTTCCTCCTTTGATGTCCTTGTTTCCACTGATCCTTGCTCTCACCAGATCCTTAGCATTCTCCTAATAAAGTTTTTAGTATTTTTGTGTAATGATCAGCATATGAGAGAAAAAAGAACATATACACAAAATTTATATCCCTTAGTATATGGCAAATTGGATAAAGAGCATAGTAAACTGAATAAATTACATATACAGGGATGCTTCTGATTTTATTATCAACCTTGTCTTTAGGCATCTGTTGTTCTCTTTGAAACTGTGTGACTTTTGCTGAAAACGGCCTCTTTCCTTCTGATTACTGCAGTGTATGTGGTCTCCATTGTGTAACTAATTAGACATTTACTAATATTTTTCATTATCACTTGTATAGACACTATTGATTTTCAAATGCCTCTAAATACATGGCACTCAGAACTTGTTTGTAAAAAGCTTTTAATTTGCTTGAGACAAGATCAAAATAACAGTATTAAGAATCCAATGAGAATCAGAAAACCCACTTCCATAGGTCTTATATACACTTATAAGTACATAATGCTTCTAGTCTCCCAAGTAAAACGAATCGGTTCACAAAGCTTCTCTGAATGACACCCTAGTATTAGATATTGGACCTCAGTTTATAGTCAGAGCAACATAGGTTCTGCCTAGGAAGATCTACCTGAAATCCATCTGGGATTTGAAAGTAGTTTGGTGTTCTGTCTTTTTTAATCTTTATTCCTTATTGTTACTAATGACAGGATAACCTTCAGTACTATTTTATAAAATGCTTTTAAACAAGATCTACTTCAATTTTTCTTTTTATTTCATTTCATGACAGAACTTGGCCTTGATGAACAAGTTCATTGCAATACAATTTCTAATCTCTTCATCAGGACTTGGAATATAGATTTCTGAGAACAGAAATCAGTGCAGAATGAAACAAATCTGCTCTACAGAGCAGGATGCACAGGATGAACTGACTGTTCAGCTTCAGGATGAAGGCAACTTTAATGTAGCTGTAAAGCTATGTTGTATGATACTTTGGCAAAAAGGATGCACTGCACATAATACATCACTCAAAATGCCCATGTAGTTGGAACAGGAGCAATAATGGTCCTATCAGTTCAAAAGGATCTGATTAAGGGAACCACAGTCTTTTGACTAAGTTACAATAAAAATGGAGCAACAAATACCTACTGAAATCACAACAGAGAACACTAGAGTAGGTGGTAAATGACATTATATATACACACACACAGAGAGCTGAGATGTTGCCTTTCAAATAGTTAATGAATAATTAATGGTGCACTTGATTAAATGAATTTGCTTGTTTTCATAATTTCCATACTGTCAAACCCTTTGCACCTACATCAAAAAAGGGGACAGGAGAAGGGAAAGAAAATGGCAATTTGTTTGAAAGCCAGCTTCATTAATATTCAAGATCATCCATTTTAAAGCAGCCATTTGCAAATCAAACAGCGTGTGCCATTTTGCATATCAACGATATTAAAATATGAACAACATCAAATTTCAATCACAAACACATGAAGCCAAAATCAGCTCTAAACAGAAATAGCATAGATGAACAAAAATGCTTTAAATCCTTAGTGTAGGACTTCATAGAACTTTAAAGCATTCTCTCTGCTCAAAGTAAATTAATCCTTTGTCCCATCGGATAACATGAAGAATGTATTTTGTTTCCCTAGATGATCCTGATTCTCTTCTACATTACATCACTTTCACATCAAATGAAGGGAACCAAACCAATAGAAAATGAGCTCAGCAGCCTGGCAAATGCTCTTGCTCATGTTCCTCCACACAGCTTTTATCCTACATACTTTACAAACAAAATGAGATCCCCTGAAAATATTTATAACACCTATTTCTGTAAAATCCTAACATTAAATATTGGATACAAATGCATGGATAAAATCTCTTCACAGGTAGACATACAGAAATAAGTATCCCCAGTTCTGAGGGAAATTAACTTCTGCATTTCTTTTAATGTACATAATTAAAAATGTAGGTAGAAGAAAAATATGCTTCTTATTCTTGGAGTCCATTCATTATGCAGAAATATTAGTGTTGATGTTCCTTATGATTTTAAAGGCAACTTGTTTACATCAATCTCTGCACGGAAGCAGAGGACAGGAACTGTCTCCTCAGTAGCTCTTCATTTGATGTGTGATCAGTGCAAGGCAGTAGTAGTCAAGGAAAACCCTCAGTGACAGCATCAATCCTTTCTCCTCCAGTGGGCAGCAAACTTCCCATGAGACATATAGTATGGCTTGGTGATCAGGCTGCTGTTTGCTCTTTCCTCTTCTGCTTGTGTTCACTTTTGTCCTGGGTTGGCTTCTTTAAGAAAAAGGCTACAGTAAAAGCCACTGCAAAATAGTCACCTCACGTTCTCTGTAAGGCATGTTAAGTTGATGTCATTGCAGTAGCTATGATCTAGTTGCTTCGCCAAGCTCTAGAAAAGCTGATATCAGGCTGTTTTGGCCACTTTGCCTGGTTCAAGACTGCCTTAATACATGCATAGAAAGAAACTAGACAGAGCAATCCATTATTCCAGTGTCACACATCAGTTTATGAATGGAGACTGACTCAGTTTATGTACTTGAGGAGCCACACAACACATTCACAGACAGCACCAGATAAGACAAGGCTGTAGTCAAATGAATCTGAAGAATTGGGAGTTATGGATAAAGCATTCAGTTTAGTGCCTAAAGTGTTTACAGAAGAGAGTGGCCTAAAATATAAGCTCTGTTGATAAAGGGCAAGCGAAATCTCAGTGGTCTTTGTGGCACAAAGGTGGGTCTGGAATGGGTGTGCATATATATACATACTGAATGGGTTGGTATGACCAAGAGGCATTGTAATAGTAATTTTAATCTGATCCATGAAAGGATTGACTCACACAGCATTTACAGACCAGAAGCAGCAGGCCAGAGAAATGCCAGGAGACAGATCATAGGGCTATTGGGGGGGTGGAGTGGGGACCAGGGAGGGGAGAAAAAGCAGCATTATACCTTCTAGCCCAAACACTTCATTGCTGGTAGGAGGGAAAAGTATGTCTGGATGTCACAACAAAGGACTCTGCTGCAGACACTCAATGAAACCATCTACAGAGGCCAGTGAACTGGAGCAAATTGATGAGTTGGAAGAGCAAGAGGGCAAGTCAGCAAAGACCTCAGCTACAGAACTCAAACACCCAGCAGGGAAGGCTAAGGGATCAAAAATGCAATTAAAAGTCTGCAGACAGGAATGGAAATATTGACCGGGGAAGTTATAGAGCTTCAAATGTAGAGACAGCAGGTAACTCCACAGAGAGGGGGAGAAGCATTAAGGCCAACCTAAGCAGGATTTCAATCAAGAGGAGCAAGCTAACACCTGGTCAGAGGCTAAGAGGGCATGAAAATTAATCTCTGAATGCTGTAGAGGAGCTAGTCTACTGAAAGAGGAAAAGCCTGGTTTAAATTGGACAAGTATAACACAGCAGACTAGGAGGTACTGCAGACATACCGTACCAGTAAAGTTGCCTAACCCTGGCTAAGAGTTTTTATTGGATCAATAACTGATTGCTATTTACCCCTTCAGATAAAGGCAAAAATTTTAAGAGAACGGTAAAGACAGGGTTTTTCTTCACCCAGCAAGTTTTGTTAAAACATCTCTTCCAGAAGGCTACTTAGTCCTGTTTCAGCAATACAAGTAACAAAATATATTAGCGCCCTAGACTTTTTCTTCTATGGTACCTCATTCATTGATACAAATGTGTTTTCCTTACTTTCTAATGTGAATTCTCATGACTCGGGTTTCAGTTCCCTTTCTAAACTCAGTTACAAACACTTACTGGGTGTCTCTGCAATAATTTCCAGGGCCCTTTAACACCCAGAGTTTTATCCCCAGGAATGCTTTCTAATCAAGTGACTTTCCAATCTTCATTTTCATACATTAAGTGGATTGAACTCATACGTTTTTCACTTAAGACACATCCCAAAACCTCCAAAGCATTTTGGAGATCTTTCCCATACCCTCTAATTTTGCAGCCTCTATTTTATGTCTCCAGGACTATCTGCAACAAAGAGGTGTTTACCATTAGTTTCCTCAAAGCCCTGCTCGTTATTGCCGGGAGTCCCATTTGTTCCTGTCGCTCTGGGGTACCACACTTCTCTTGACTGTCCAGTCTGTTCCCCTCCCAAGAGTTCCTACTGGATTTTTTTTTCCTCCAGGAGTATACATTTCATCCAGTATCTGCCACAGTTCACGTACAAACTTCGACTGCACTGGAATGGACCAAAATCCTGCTTTACTTAGCATTCCCTTAACTCACATGTCATACCCAAGCAACAGTAGAAAGCTTTTTTTTTTTACTTTGCAATCACTGGATAAAACACAGAACCCTAGACCAAGTAAATGGTATCCTACTGACATCTACCTTTGATATTAGTCAGTTTGCCCATTCCTAATCTATACGCTTAAGAAAAAGAATCAGAACACTGGACTTCTAAATCAAGTGTCTTTAAAGAATTTAAGAGAGTTAAATTAATGCAATTATATCCAAACTTTTAGTCTCGGGAGAAAGCTCTAAGTTTGCCTAGGGCTGTTTTCTACAAAGCCATGTAGATGGACTTTAATTAAATTCTTCTACTTATAGAACTTACATTTCCCAAGAGCTTTTAGCTTTTATGCATCCTTATTAAAAGTTATACAAATTCTAAAAATTCTGCTTACAACTGTTCTTCTCCTAGTAAGATAAAACTCCTTGTTTTCACCACCCACCACTCAAGGGCTCTCACCTTCTGCTTCTATTTTCCCTTTGATATTTTTTTAAACTGCCTTTTAATCTTTTGTTTACATTTATTACCTTTTATTTCCTACTTCTCTCACCAGTCTGTCGATTTACAATTGCATGTTTCACTATTGAACGAGGAAGGTCTTCCAGTTAATGCCATCTCATTTATCTTGACTAAGGAATTGCATTTTCATTGTGCAATGAACTTCTCTTTGGAAGTTCCAGTTCTAAGTTCCTTAGAATTTCTAAGGTCTTCAAATTTAATATTTTCCAAAAAAAATTGTTCCTATTTTTCCCCCTTCAGTCTGTGGGTGCTTTGCACTTTTGAATCACTAGTCTTAGATCTTGAAATAGAACACAGCATCACACATATATAATTATATATCATAATTATAGCTACATGCAGTGATATTTTTCACAAATGGTCTTACAGGAACAAAGTGTTATTTTTGAGCGTCTTTATTCCAAGTTCCTTTGGTTGGTAGTCTTACCGAATAAAACAAACTGCATAGGCAATTGACATCTATCAGCCAACTACCACTTCCTCCCCTTTGGCTCTTTAAGCACAGAATGGCACTCAAGGTGAGAAAGATTTGTACTGGTGGAGTGGCAAGACAGCAACAGTACTGCTGCCTGCAGCTTCTCCTTTACATAAAATACACCTTGTAATTTAGAAAGCATGACCTGCACACAAGCCACAGGTCCAGCAGGTGAAGGCTGGAAATCAGCTAGAGAAACACTTGGGTCTTCAAATATGGCTGCATTTACTGAACTTTCACATCATACAGTTGGAGGTCAAAGGAGATTCTTACGAATAACTGAGTGAAAGATTCTGAAATTAAAATTGCCAAACAGCAGCATAAAAGTAGATTAATACCCAAGTTATACAGAAATGAGTATCCCTTTACAGATACTAGTTTGAAATCTGGATAAATGTTACATTGATGCTCCAAGGTGCATTTAAGCAAGCAGTAGCTCTCATCACTTGTAGCACACACAAGGTTTCAATTCAAACATTTTCAGTGACGCTGACTTTGCAGACCTGATTTGCCTATCAGCCATGCTTTACTGTTATCTATTATTACTTCATCATTTGTGCTGGTCATGTCTTAGTCACGTCACTAGTCAGTTTAGTAGAGATGTGAAGCCTTGGTAGAGATATTAAAGCCTTAGTATACAATTAAACTGCATGGTGAAGACTAATGCAGTGGTCAGACAGTTATTTAGACGCGCTTATTTGCAGGGACCTTTAAGTGTCTCAAGAAGGGCAATTACCCTTTGTAGTCAATCTACCTTCCTCTAAAGTAGCATCACTCCATCAGACATTTAGGAAAAACTCCATAGGACACCTTTAGCAGTATCACACCATGAATTTAATTTACAGATCAAAACAATAAAACCCCAATTTGAATCCTTTTTTTTTTCTCTCCCATCCCTCGCTTCCACAAAACACTCAAGCATGGCTTTTAGCTCTTTTCACACACAACTGTCAAGAGCTACATTCTGCTATTCACAGATGGCAGTCTACTATACTTTGGATTATATCTAAAACCAATCGAGCTTTTAAAGAGTAAGTTAGCAAGTTTAGTATCTACACAGACCAGTGAACTGACCGCTCCAGGAGGACCTAAAAAAACCTACTGAAAAGTAACAAAGCGTGACACTAGTACATACCAATTATACTTAAGGTTAACTGATAGTGAAAAAAGTTACAAGATAGAACCATCTAGATCTACTGCAACACTATTCAAGTAGTGTTCTCTTTCCAACTTAAGTCATTGTCAAGCCTGCAGTACCATTCAGCACAGAACTATGCAAGGTATTACATCTACAGCACTATCGCCTGTTGACAGTACGTCACAACCGCGGCACATTGACCAGTCCAGCATTTGCACCTAACCCCAGAGCACAGCCTGTGCTCATCCGCAGCCAGCTTGACTTCTCTGCTATTATTGAGTTCTGAAGTGGTAGGAAAGTACCAGAGAGTTGGGACATGCTGTCTGGCCAACCACTATTCACAGATAAAGCAGCACCAAGCTACAGACTCTTTCACAAGAAAGATGACACCAATGTTGACNACAAAACAAAACACTGAGAACTTCCTCCTACTTTTAAAAAGGTTGTTTTCTCAGGATGAAACCCTTAGTTTATTAGAAGGGTTGTAAGACATCAGAACAAGAGGGTTTGTTTTTTGTTTTAGTATGGGATGCTTGTTTGGTTTGGGTTTTTTTTTTTTTTAATTGGCTTTGGATTTATTTGGGGGAGTGAATTTTTTTTTGAAGTACAAACCTGAGTTTAACGTCTGAGGCATGAAAACTTTTGAGTCATATTTCTTACATACAAGGATATGGAACACACTTTGAGAACATCACCCCAGACACATCTTGCCTTGAATCTAGCTGCTGTACCTAGGCATATTCAGATCTTATCTGCAGTGTCGATAACAAACTGAAAGAACAGAAATTCCCTTTTTGAGAAAAGTCCAGTTATGACAATTTCTTAGGTTATGCAAGTCCTTTCTGGGATACAGTTAACTCCATAAGCAGAACCGTGAGTTTTTCTTTCTGCGTGAGTCACTTCTCTGTGCTAGCATAAACACCTCTGATGTTACTCAGGACATTTCTTATAATTATCTGGAGATGCAGATCTGCATGAATAATTTATATATTGGGTTGGTAGCAGAACCAAAATATACATTAAAAGTTCATTCAGCTCATGTAAAAAATAGAATATCAAGGTGCGTTAAAGAAAAACAAATCTAAATTCCCTTTTTATGTCAATCTCTAGTTTTACTGTGAAGCATTTTTGCAGACTAGAGATTTAAGAATAGCTTAATTGCAAACATTTATTTCAAAGTTTTAACAATCAACATTTCTGAATTTTTTCTGCCACTTTTAGAATACTGCATTTATGTGTGGAAAAAATACAACTCAAGTGATTTGTCTCCTCAGAATTACATTCTTCAGAATATTTTCTTCTCCAGAAAATTCCCCTAGTCCTAATTGCACATAGATCTGCTTGATTCCCTACTTTTAAAATTTCAGTGCACAGACAACAATGAAAAAGCCATCAGATTCTATTCTTTAGTCCTTGCAAGAGAACTAGGTTTTTGAAGAGAGTTGTAAGAGTCTGTATTTCCAGTTTCTTATACATTCTTCAGTCAAAAACAAGTTAGCTCTATTTTACACAGATGCACATTGGAAAAGTGTACCCAGGTTAAGTTTTCCACTCTAAGTGAATCAGTTAAAACATGAAATAACTACATGGACTCCCAGGCTAGCAGACATCAGAACATTTGGACCTGATGTGTAACTTCGGGCATTTGCCCTACCATGGGGTCTATAGGAAGATGCTTAATCTTCATGTAATTCATAAAATAAGATAAAGCTGAATCAATACTAGATTAGACTGTTTACACAGGGCAGTTAAAAACATTTAAAGTCATATGGGGACGCTCAATAAAACTGTGCCTGTGCACCTATATTACAAAGCTCCTAGTTATTGCATAGCTTCATCTAATCCCACACAAATGTGTTTATCTGCAGCACACTATCTGCACTAGTACCCAGTTTCAGTCTATGCAATTTTAATTTTGGATATGTGCATTTCCTGACTAAGGTGTCTGTTAAGAAACTTGTTTAGGACACGTTAGCTTTCAAAGCATGTTCAACTACACACAAAAGATGCACTTGCTGCCAGTCCACCTTCCATAAAAAATTAATTATCCAGTGGTAAAAGGACGGTGCTAATGCCATGAACAGAAAAAATATTTTTGATATATGGGAGGGAATTAAGAAAATCCACTACTTTAAGTCACCAGCTGTGTTTAAGGGATAAGACCTAAAACTGTCTCCCTCTGCAGTTTTAGTATTAATGTATCAAAACTGCCTGTCAAGTGGTCTTGATACTCTTTAGACCTTAAGTATACATCTATTTATAAATAAATTATAACATGCATAAACTTAAGAGATGTGGGTCATTACACTGGAGTATAATTAAATCTGCCTGGGTTCCTACAAGCTTCATAGAAGCCATGATAAAATCTTCTTGACTTGGATTAAAAATAAATTGTTGAGTAAATTAGATTTCCTGGTGTTTTATCTAATTAATCTACCTCTTAACTCAAATTGGCTGGCTTTTTAATTACCAGCAAATCTCATCCATATGACAAGGGTTTTTTCTGCTCATATCTTTTCTTTGGTGGGGGGTGGGGGTGCATTGTGTTGAGGGTTTTGGGGTTTTTTTGGTTTTGGTTGTTTTTTTTTTTTTAAAAAAGGGGTCTGGCTTATCTACTTGCATGGACATATTATTGGTAACCAAGACTTGGGTGATGCAGGTTAAGGAGAACCTAGTTTGTGTTGCATTCTTCTACTTTTACATCACACTATTTTGCACAA
Source organism: Stercorarius parasiticus (assembly GCA_013396915.1). Lineage (NCBI taxonomy): Eukaryota > Metazoa > Chordata > Aves > Charadriiformes > Stercorariidae > Stercorarius > Stercorarius parasiticus. The sequence goes on along the minus strand of VWZL01004722.1, from coordinate 283,810 downwards.
CCATACAGCTGGGATGCAATCCCAGCTCATCTAAAGTATAAGAAGCAAACAAATGCCATTGCTCTACAAAATATATTAAAACTCCCTAGGTTAAAGTTTCACATAAGCATGTCTCTCAGTTTCCTCATAACAGAGCTAGAGGGTGATAGTCTAAAGGCAATTCTTGAATCATTTTTAAAAATCAGAAAGTATCTTTGTTTCTTCTCTTCCTCCCTCCCAAGCAATGTTGAAACAGCAGACTTGAAAGCAACCTTAGTTTTCTGGATTTGACTGGTCCAAGAGGTGGTGAAAAAAAAGATTTCAAGTCACCAGAACACAAGTAAACAACAGTTAGCTGGGGAATCTCAAAAACTCAGGTAGGTTTTACAGTAATTTTAAGTTTGCTTGAATCCCGTGGGAATTTCAGACAAATTCAGATAGTACTGCCTGCATCCTACAACATTCTGACTCTTCTCTTTAAATTTTTTTCATTTGTACAGGATAGTCTCAAACTCACAGAAAGTGTTCACCTGCACCACAATTGTTTTGGTTTTTTAAGTCTTTGTTTGCTCTAAAAACTGTTGGTGTCTGCTTCCAGGAGGTAAAGGCTCCTGCCTTTACCACTATGTGTAAAAGCACCTTGCATAATCCCAGAGGAAACTGCAGCCTCCAGGTAATCCCTTGAGTGACAGCTTTTATCTTGCTGCCCACACTTACTCATCCAGCTTTTCAAAAAAAGCCCACAAATGTATTTATTCTTTCACACAGACACATAAAGCTCAAGAAAACCTACATAAAGAAAGGCAGTACACTTGTTTACTCATATTTGCACGATTCTTTTACCTTGGAAGCCTGGGCAAGTGTTATTGAACTAGATATCCCTACCTGTGGGTTGAGTAGGCCAGTCTCTGTCACCAACTCCTTTCTCCTCATCACTGCCAGGCAACATCCTTCCTTCTACCAACTAATAGCCAGCTTCAAACCACTGTAGAAAATCCCCTTGGCTCACCTTTGTCACACCCAAGCAAGTGCTTTTCTATAACGGCAGTTTGTCATATATTTTCTCAGAGAAACAAAATTGCCTATCTACTAGACACTAAATTTGCCTCGTTTCCTCAAAGAATGTCTGTTCTTCCTTACAAGGCCTTCTACCTGTTGTCAGTCTTCCCCACTTTTTATCCTGCTCAGAATTAATTATAAATTCAGATAAATCCCTCTTTTCCTTTCACTCCTCCACAGTCAAACAATAGATAGTAAATCTGTTGCCACTGGACATCACAAAGGTCAAAAAAGTATAAATGGGTTTGAGAGATGAGCCCATAGGACTCATCAGGGATGACACAAATCATGACACTCAGTCTGCAGCTCCCAGCTAGGGAGTCACCAAACTACCGACTCCCAGAGAGGAGGCTGGAGAACAGACACTCTATACTTTCATACATTCCGCACCCCACCTCCAACCTTAACATCTATCTACTGTTGAAGACAGAATATCTGTCTAGAGGCATGTCTTATCTGATCACACAGATAAACAGAGACATTTTGTCATTCATCAATTCCTATCACTCCCTCTCTAGACACCCAGTGTTTTAATCCTGCATTTGGGTTGATAAGGCAAAGAACAGGCACCATGCCAGAGAAGTGGGGATGGGGCTGAGGTCTGTCTCATGCTTTCAGAAGTAGCTCACTTTACCTTTTTTAGAATTGCAGAAGTCTGCACTGCTCAAAATTTGATCATTCTAAGTATATTAGAGATACAGGCCTTGTAGGAAGTCAGTAGTGTGACACCACCAAGGAGAAAATAGATTTCTCGAAGAGACTGAACCCATGATACTATCTCAAAAAGATAAACTTCTAGTTTAGTAGAATAAGCTCTTAACATACTGCAAAGTGCACTTTCTTTAGTTCTGCAATCATTACTGAAACATGTTGCCGTTTTGCTTTAAACTCTGCCCTGAAAGTAACCACATGAAACACCTCCCACATTTTCTGATCTACTGTGCCAGCTAACCCTCCCTGATTAAAGTATTACTTCATAACAGTAGCTACATCAGATTACATTTCTTATTCCTTGTCCCTGATACACAAGAGCAGCACAGGAGTCTTCCAGGTTAGCTATTGACCAATTTTGTTATAATGCAAAGGGTTCATAATAAAAATTATAATCAGGATGAATTTAAAGAACATAGTAGTTTGTTATTACACAAAATTTTAAAAGCAAAACCAACATTTTCCACTCATTTCTAACATTTAAGACAGATTTAAAAGATCGTATTTAAAGGGACCAAAATTTAATCTTAAAAAAAAATAAAGCCATCTATTTCAAAAACCCACAAAGTTGTTTAAGTGTCATCTATATCATCTACCTCCAAACCCTCAAATACAGCTCAGATTCCAAAACATTGGTCTTTTGACTTGATGTCTTGCCAATACAAACCACAATACTCTTTTAGGTTATATATGGACAAAGAGGGAGTGCTAAGCTAGTACTGTTAGCAACCTTCATTCATTTTTTAAGTGTCTCACTCTCACAATGAAATTGCATTTTGCCACCAGAAACATCATTCACAATGCTTTCCTCCAAATCAGCTATTACTTTGTTTTACAATGCTTCAACCAAGAGACAAAAAAAAAAATATAACTTCAAAATTGAAAGTTTCTGTCACCCAAGAATGTTTCCCAACATGAGTTCCCCAGTATTTACACAGCCAAGTTTCATGCAAATAGAGTTTATACATCCCTTACAGTACATAGCTGTATCTGCCAAAATTGATCATACACAGAATCATACTACTTAACTTTGGTAACAGAGCAGCCATAAATCACAATTTCTGAAGACAAAGGAAATATATTAAACAGTTTATGTTGCTCTCAAGGAGCTCTCAGTACAACCACCTCTGTCCCCCTTGGCTGCAGATGGAGAGAAGCAGAGTATATTAACTGCTATTAGTGGAGCATATTTATTGGGTAACCCAAACATACATACTAAGAACCTACACATTTTTTAAAGAAAAAATTATTAATCTGGCTTTACACAACACAAAAGGAATCGTGGAATAAATGAGAAAGGCAGGCCATTGATGTATTTAAGTCTCATTGAATTATGTCATTTGATAGTTGAATACCGTCATCTTACAAGGTGATGCTACACAGAACAGCAGAGTGCTGTCTCCTGGCTACATTGCGGATCCTGCTGCTCTAAGCCAGCTGCAAGGTACTACGTGAATCCTCAGCACTTGACGTACCTTGTTGACTGCCTGTCTCAATCCAGACTGCAGTCTCAGAGTGAGACTGGGATTTTACACTCCTTACAGAGGGACAAGGGGGATATCCAGACTTGAAGTTCTCTGATCTCCATCCAGGAGAGTCAGGAGGCAGCACAAGAGGGCTGAGCATTCTTTATAATAAACATTTCATGACAAGAGACAAACCCACAGCCTTTGAAGCGTAGCAAAAAAAAAAAAAAAACAAACCATGATTTAAGACAATCTCAAGGTTTCCAGCAGCAGCAAAAATTGAGAAGGAGACATCATTTGTCACAGTCTATGGGCTAGAAAACTTAATTGCAGGTGCATTTATCCTGACAGTATCTCCGATATCTTTCAAGTCACCTCTTGAAGGTGCTGGAATTATACACATAAGCACTCATCAGTAAGATCTGACATTAAAATTAAGATGCAGTTGTATAAATGTAAACAACATCTCAGAGTCAAAAACCAGATGGGGTAGTTGTTAGCTCAAATAAGCAAAGATAGCTTAAATAGGGAGAGATTGGCATGGCAAACCCACACTTCACATTTTCTAGCTGTACCTGACTACTTCCTTCTGACTAGATCAAAATACTTTCCATCAACTGTTTGTGACTTGTAAAGTAGTATGACGAACAAATTCAAACAGTTTTTAGATACATTGACAAAACATCTCACAAATTTTTTTGTTTTAATTGATTCAGCATTTGCTGGCAAAAAAAGCCGTTTATCTTCTGAAATTGTTAATACTGTTATGCTTAGTAGAGACAGTGTGAAAAGAATCTATAATGCATTTAAAAAATATCTGTTTTTCCAAACTCATCCTAACTTTTATCATACTTGCATTCACCTGGGTGTTAATTGTTAGTCACAAGTGACTCCTATGTGACAAGTCAATGGGTTCCTTAGCCCAGCAAATTCTAGACCTCACTGTAAATTCACAAAATTTCTATAGCCTTCAGGACACTAGAAGTTATAGCCCACCACCTACAATTAGGCTGTCATTTGATATTAACTGAATTCACCTGAGCAGAGAAAGATTGAATTAAAAGCTCATTGCAGATCAGGACTAAGAAGTACCATCAGTTGCACAAACAAGAAAACCCTGGTCCCCATCTATATGCAGCATATCTTGTGCTAGCCAAATTCAATGTTATTAATAACTTCCATAAGCATTCATACAGCACTATAATAAAACTAAAAACTCCGAAAAATGTTGAGGTATATTTATTTTTCTAATCTTGAGTGCTACCTGGCTACTATCAGGGTTCCAAAAGCACAGCTTTGAAGCAAAAAGAAAACATCAGCTGTCAGTTGTTTTGTATTAATCAGAAAAATACTTACTATTCTTTTGACCTCAGTCTCAACTTCAGTGCAGCTCCAATGCAAACTAAAGCCACCAGTGATTGCACTGGATTTACACAAAAGAAATTCTCGTGTACTTCATGCAAGCAAAGTGAACGTATTAACTAATCATACCTCTCCATATGTACACACACAGAGCAGTCTTATAAAACCTGCTGGGTTCGTCACGTCCTGCCAGCTGACCTGAATGTACATCAAAGTGCCACTGCCCTGAAAAAAGGCATAGTAACTTTTACATAAGGCCAACAGCAGCTGCAAGCAACACAGAAGATTATATTATTTGTTTTCTTTTAAGATAAACTGTTTCTTTATGTGTAATTCCCCACCCAAGAGTGGCTTTGCAGTTTTCAAGGGTACAAAGTGTCTATAGTGTTTGGTATTTAAGAGATGTTTTAAAACCGCAAACTTACTAAGCATTAAAGAGTTGCTTTGCAAAGCCATTCAGGAACATTCACAGAAAAAAATAAAAAATATATCCTTGACTTCCCTACCAGTAAACTGAAATTAACCTGTATTAGGAGATAGGAAATAATTAATATGAGAAGACTTTCCAAACCACTACTAAAGCCCCAGGAAAATGTAAATCCCTGACTCATAATTCACCCCTCCAGCACAAATAGACATTCACTCCTATTTTGCTGGTAGAGAACATAAGTCAGGGAAGCTGGGAGAAACCTCTTCTGATTTGCATTCCACTATATCAGGCACCTATATTTTTATATATACATAGATAGATAACCACTTAAGTCTTCAGATATTCAGAAAGGAATATCATGCCCAAAGTATTTGGTGTGGACAACAAGGAAGGCTTCACTTTTTACTAATGTAACTCCATCTTAGTTTCTTGAGTTTCACTTCTATGTTAATATCAGCATTTGGCAAACTGATCTAGAGATATGTCAAATTTTTTTTACTCTGAGGCAAACCTGTTTCTGACAGCCAGTATAATTATTTCTCCAGGGCCCTGCTCGGCCATCATTCGTTATGTTAAATAACCCTTTCAGCCATAGGAAGTTTAAAGCAGGTTAGGGTGTTTCCAGGCTGTGCCAGGGAATGCAACATGCTCTCCACGTATATTCCTTGCTGTGTTTTCAGAAGGTAGGAGACAAACAGACAGTCTGCCTAGGCTAGCAGTATAGCAAGTATAGAGGTAGCTAGTTTCCCAGATCAGCCACTCTTAAACAGTGAGGAAAAAAGCTTTAACCTTTAAAAAAAACAAACCAAGATAATATAAGAAAGGGAGGTGGAGGCATCATGTCTAGCTAGAAGTAAGAACAAAGATGGCTTGGGAAATGTTTCCTAGGATATGAGTAAAAAGAAATTAGACCAATCCTTTGACAAAATTAAGTCTGTGAACCACTTCAAGAGGAAAACTGGAATTTTGAAGGACAAACTGCAATAGATCAGGACTAAAAAGCTGTTTAAGTAAATGGTCTGTCGTGCCCTGTTGGTAGCTCAACTGGTACTCCTAACCACAGGACAGGTTTGCTGAGTGCCAGTCAGTGAACCCTTGTGGTTTGCTCTGTGCCTTAGGAGGGCAGGGGCAGCAGGCTGAATTGGACACCAAACCCATCAGGAGTCCCAGCTGAAACTAGGCATGACAGATTTACAAGCGCACAGACTGCTCCATTTATTATGTAAGGCTTGCAATAAATATTTACATGACTTGACAGCTGAGAGAAAGCATATAATAGCCTAGAGTACTCCTTTATAGCAATTATACCACACTGAAACGTCAAACCAGGACCTGTTGATTTAATAACATCCAAGCTCTTGCTCATAATTACCCCTCCCTGCTCTCTTGCCTTATCCCAAATTTGGAGAAGCATAGGCTGCAACCCAGCTATTAAAGTTTTTCCTATGTCACATGTAAGTAACAGCAATAAACTGTGGTAGACTACACAATTGTTACAAAGCAGCTTCTGAAAAATGAAGGCTGTATATAGTGATTAATCTAATTGTTCCTTGAATATCAGAGAAGTTGAATGACAAGGTACATGGAGTACACTTGAATATTCAGTAGACTGTCACTCTGTAAAATGCCCTTCTCAAAATAATCTCTTTCCAGTGTTATGACAGCTATTGAACTTCTGGTATTAGAGTTTTCCGATGTGCCTTTTGATTTCTTTACAAACAGAAAAAGAAGATGGCAAAAATCTCCATTATTTAGAAAAGGGTCAAGAAACACACCAGAAAACTGAAGAGCATGAAGTTTTATATCTGTTGCACAATAAATCTTGGAAACTGTCTTGAGGTGTGCAGGAAGAACACCTGGGCATATACAATTGATTAAGAAGAGGGTTACTGGCATTTCTGGGAATAAACCACTGTTTAAATGCATTTGCTTTCAGCAAGCAGCATACTGTTCTTGGAGATACATTGGTTTTGTGTAGTGATAGAATCACATTAAACCTTTTAATATACAGGAAGAACACACAAGAAGCCATTAGAGGTCTGTCTTGAGTGCCTGCCCCATTGAAGATATCCTTTCAGAAACTGGAGCCAAGTAGTTAGATAATGCCTGACTGTTAAAGAGACACTTAATGACTCAGGCAACCAATAACTCCTTCTTAGTAAGGAGATGGTTTCATAAAATCCAAGTTTAGGGGACTTAGCTCTGCTAATATATGTAGCAGTCCACACAGCATGCTTGGAAACTAGTTGTAGAGGTTCAGACCAACACAGGGAGTCAAAATGACATTTTGCTGGAAGACCATATGCCAAAGAATAAGTGTCAGAATGCACAAAGCCCATGAAAAAACAGTAGTCTCTCCTGTTTTCACTGAGCAACCTAATTTTGTTCTAGGGCAGTAACTTTTAAGCTACTAAGAACTCAAGTCAACTCAGACACACATAAGGGACCTCTTCCGGAATTTCACAGGCTCTTCCTTCATGACTTTACCCAGATATGCAAACACTTGTTCCAGTGTTGTAAGCCCACTAGTTTGTAGGGTATAAGATCCCAGCTCCACCTATTTCTGTGACAAAACTCCCAAACATCACCCATGGATACAGATGTTGCTGTCTATATGCCTGTTGTGGCACATTGTGAGATCAAACCTCACAGTTCTGTTTCTGAAACCTGATTTCTAAACTTATTCACATGGGAAGCCTCTCTGCCAAACATTTAACCTACACATTTCAATCCTTTCCCTTCATCTATTACCATGTTAAAACCCAAAATACTGCAAGATCTAGCTATTCCTCATTTTCTCTGCTAGCTAAACTTTAAATCCTGTGCTTGTATCCGAGATTGATTACTGGAACTTTCTTCTGTAGCACTTCAGAAAAATAAAGTACTCAGACTGAAGTCTCGAGGAAAATGCTGCTGCTGGTCTTCAAATTAAGACGACAACAATGATGTGTTCAAAGCCAAAGTATAACTCACAAGAACGAAAGGTCTTGTGGAGAATGTGCTATAGATTTTCATTGCCTTGGGAAGAGAAAAGGAAGGCGAACAGAAATATTGGTAATGAATAATTTTAAAATTAAATACCTTGCTTACACATAAGAAAGTATATATGTGGTATAAGAACAAAGTGAATACAAAAGCAGGTAAACAGAACATATCGGCCATGACAAGAAAACCAAGTAGAGTGGTTTAGTGACATAACCAGTAAGGTGCCTCTTCTTGCCCTCACAATCCTTAAAATAACCAGAAAAATAATGAAAAGCTTTTTCCATGTTGCAAGAATAACAGGTTATGGGAACGGTAGTGTTGTTGTCCCAAATCTGGGTTCTTTTAACCCAGTGTGCAAGAGGCAGATATATACATGGAGGCAAGATATTTTTTTATTTCATTTCTGTGCGGAGATGGGTGCTAGGTGGTTCATCCACAATACTGGCACACGGTAAGCATTTTTACCTTTCGAGCAACAGTTATCAGTACCTAGCAATATTATATCATTATAGAAGTGCTTCATTATTAGTATGAAATTACACTGGACAGAGCTCTTAATCAACATTAAGGACATAAATGTTACATAACTTGATCCTCTGAATTATGCACACCAAAAATCACTGAAAAATTGTGCCTTGGTCATAAAAAGCCTGGCAAAGCAGAGGAATTATTTGATGTGCATTCAGTACAAGCAATCTGAGCTCAGGTGAATTAAACAGATCTTAATTCTGAAATCCTCTTGTCTGAGATTTACCATGAGCCCCCCCTTCATGTTTAAATGACTCAACTGGTACCCTTGCAGCTGCTGTCCCACTAGTATTATACAGAATTTGTAATATCTCTGCAGAAGGGGAATAATGCATTTGTGTTCACACCCTGTGATATTTCATTTGTCATAAAAATCAATAGAAATTTTCAGAAAGGGCATTATGTGTTCTGAATGTGCTAATGTGACATTCACTGTGCCAAATTCATCCCTGAAGCAACATCTGGTTTCCTGGAGTTCATGCTGTACCCGATTCAACACAAGAGCCCAGTCTTTTTTCTGCTGTCTGCAACGCAGGAAATTCCACCCTTGCTGATATGCAGAAGACAGCAAAAAAATTGTGACAGTTCCACTTTAGACTTGCCATGTCTGTTTCAGTTTGTCATTCTCAGCCTCTTCCTGAATAAGGTAGACAAGTTTGTCACCTGTGATTCACTCCCAACCACCCTCTCCTTATAGACTAGTGTTGCATCTCTTTTTTCCTAGTGGGAGTTTCATGCACTTGGGCTGATCCACAAACATATTATGTCTACAACCTCATTCAATTTGCATGCTGAAAGTCCCATCCTGGCCAAAACCTCATCCATCCACACTTCACAGCACATCAGGGTTTTCAGGGGTCCCATCTGTTGATGGGCTCTAAGAACAGGACAAGGACCTTTAATTTGGTGGATATCAACAATTAAAAAAAAAAAAGAGTTCGTCACAAACCTGATTGCTCTGGATCCTCAGGAGGAACAAGCTGGCTTCCCACAGAGCCAACAATTGCATGCCACCCTACAGGAGAAAGGCTCAGGTACATCAACAGATAAATCCCCAAGGTCAGCTTTGAACACCACTTCCTTCCACTGGGACTTAGAGGTTGATTGTGTGAAGATAGGTTAGAGCTCTGGCCTTCTGCCAGAGCACTTTGCAAGAGAAAAAGCTTAACTACAGGAGACATGCAGGCTTCCAAGAGGAACAGAAACTACACTTTGTCAGAGATAGAAACAAATAGCTTTCAAAAGGCTCAAAGGATGCAGTTCAGCTGTCACAAGCTAATGATCACTAGCAGGGCTGTGCTAAGGATTGTTCAATACAAACACGTTAAAAAAAATCACAGGCAATTCCTCAACCTACACTTAGAAAATCCTTTAGTAGCTCCTTTCCACACCATTCTGCACCTTTCATGGGAGTCTGCCCTGCCTACCTGCAGCTTCGCTTCACACCCCCTCACTGAGGGCTGCCCAGCTGGGTCTCTGGTTGGGCATCTAATTACATCGCAGGCTCCCCTCCTTCAACCAGGACTGGCTGATAGTCCTCTGCCTGGCCAGTATAGTTCAGCAGTTGGGTTTTCTGGGGTCCAAAAGGACAAAGAGGGTGTCCAGCTCCTCCACAGCCAGTCCTGGGCAGTTGTGCCTACAGCCATTGTCAGGTTTAGAAACAGAAGCTGGCAAGCACCCCAGGCAATCCCTTTCACCTCCACTGCCATCTAGTGCAGTTTAAGAGAAAATAAAAATCCACAAAAGCAGCAAGCACGCACTAGTGGCAACACTTGCTGCAAATCCCAGCACTGTTTTCTATCTCCTAATGAACCAAGGCTTTTCTTAGCACTCTCCTTCGTACACGCTGGAATCCATAAGCACTGCCTTAGAGGGTAAGTTACTGAAAGTACAGATGGACCTGAACTGAAGCTAGGGTCAGAGAGCATCTGTCTGTCAAGGAAAAAAGAAAGCAAAAGCCTAATCTAGGCCTCCACAGACCAGCTTCTTTGGTTTGCCAGAGAGAACAGTCCCCTTCAAGCAGCCTTTCCTCAGACAGCTAGACCAGTGCCGAACCAATGACACCAGTTCCTCCACAGCCAAATATAGAGCCAGTCCAAGTGAAGGTAGCAAGGGAGAAGAAACACCCACGTAACTGCTGGCCATATAAAGTCACTACTTCAGATAGGTGCAGTGAAGGAGCCCTCTGTCAGTGTCAGGTTTGCTTATGTGTTGATGGATTTTTAATATCCCACAAGGAAAATATTACACTAATACACCACCACCCTAGAAACCAGAGCTCAAGCAACAAGAACAGCTTGTTCCATCCTTCCAAAAGTCAGATGTGCTTGCGTAACACTGTACTAGTGCCTCCATACTGACCATGGATTACTGAAAATGTGCAAAGGATTTGATCTCATACTACATTATTGTTAAAGAAAAGGGCTTTGCTTAAATGTTGAAAAGCTTTTAGAGACTGGATATATAATTCATCTAAACAGTATCTGCTCTATTAGACATAAATTCTGGACAGGTTAATGCCAGCCTGTCACACTTTTCAATGAGCAGCATCCTTATCTTGCCCATGTGATTCAAATATTATATATAAAAAGCTGGGAGGAAAAGCCCTGAGAGATGGAGGAATGTTAAAGTGAAATAGAATTAAAATGCATTTACAGTCAGGAAAGCAAGTGGCAGAAAAATGGCACACTACTCCACAGCAATGCTGTACAAGCAAATTCATTTTTTGGTTCACTGACAGAAAAAAAAAGTGTTTTTACTCACAGCAACATAGTGTTACTTTACCCTTACTTAAACAAAGGTAGAGCATTTCGAAATTAAAAGTCTTTGCAAGTGAAGAACCTAAATATTATGCTTCCATATTTTCCTCACTCACTCCAACAAAAGACTTCAGTGGTTTCAGTTGACAAAAAAAATTTTTGTTAATAAAAATAGTAGAGTGAACACATTCCCTTCATTAAGTCTCAGCAGAACTAACCACTCTGCACATTCATAGGCATCTTTGTTACAATTTTTCCCCTCGTGTGAGCATCACGAAGTTAACACTGCCTGTAAGCTCCCCATTCATACAGCCTTGGCAATAACTCTCTCCCACTATTGAAAAGCTGGAGATCACTGTTGGACAGTGTTACAAATCCACTGTGATACTGAAGAGTTAGACGGTACTTGCACAACCCATACATGTAATCTTTAGGAAAGGAATTAGAAGGTGGTGCCATTGTTCCCCACCCACCTCTGCAATAAAAAAGGCTTAGGGAAACAGGTAAAAGTTACATAGATTGCAAGAGAAGATACATGAACCACTGCAGCTGTGAATTGTTCATAGGTAAACACAAGCATCTATATACATTTTACAGTATCTGTGTATACATATTAAGGACAAAGTACATCCATATTTTTCAGGGGTCCAAAAGATACCCAAGGCTTAGAAATACATTTTTCTTAAGTTGTCTTGATTTAATGTAAAAAATTCTGTTGTCAGCTGGAAAAAAGCAAATTTAATAATAAAGTTCAGATGCCAAAGCTAAGCTGATAGTCTAAATTTAAAACGTGACATTTTTGAAATAACTAATATCAAGCAGACATTGTTTAATTTTAACATCAGTTTAGAGAGCTTTTTTCCTTTCATAACTTTATGAGTTTACCACAGAACAGTTATTTCCCATAGAACCCACTCCGCATCCTTCCTAAGCTGCTATAAATAAAACATTCAAAAAGTCTCTACTCCAGTGATTCTCTTTTCCACCACAATTAGCCTGTGATGTTATTAAAAAAGTAATCTATTGCACAACAAAATGTAAGTCGAGCTCATGTGTTCAATCAGCACTCCCACCTCACAGGAACAAATTCTATTTTCAATAGTGTTAATTACTTTTCTTAACAGTCCTCCTCTCCCGCATTCACGGCTCTCATTTTAAGTCATTGCATAGACTTCTGCTGGGGTAACCCATAACTGTTTGAGACAGATTAACACAATAAAACTATTTCAAATTGATTGGTTTATTATTTACTGAAGGATCAGATCACTGCTGGCAGTCAATAAATGCATGCTATTTAGGAAGCAATCTGATTATTTGGCATGTTTCCAGTTAAATCTGGTAATAGTCCATGTCCATGCTGTGGTTTGGGACTCTTACTCCTCAGTAAAATGCTCAGACTCATTGGTGGGGGTGATGTTGCATTGCATCTGACGTTATATCTAATACAGAAATAACACATTTCACATTGTAAATAATTACTAGCAGCGAGAAAACACCTAGCCCCACTGCAATGAATAAAAGTGTTGCTACTGTTTTCAAGGCAGCCTGGGATTTATGCATCCTCTAGTATTAAGGTAACCTTTCATGTGAATTTCTAGAATCCAGCTGTTTTCGGAGCTCCAACCCTGTTCTTGTCGATGCAGGCTCAATATTTAATCTACCCTCTCCAAGCAGGAAGGAGTTTAGACTGATGTAACAAGAACCCAGGATTTTGAGGAGTAGCCAGATTTAAATTCAGGTCTGTCTCTAACTGCTACAGCACTATGTACTGCCAAAGCAGGGGGAAAAAAAGAACAAAATTAGTAGAAGAAAAAAATAGTAACGTAAAAGTCATGATCTAAGTATTACAGACATTTTTTTCCTACTGCAACATCCAAATTGCTCTTTTACCTCACTCCAGCTTCACACAAATCCAATGCAATCAGGAATTTCAGGATATAGAACAACTAAATCTTCCATCCACAATGGTAATTGGATTCAAGAATAGGGTCAGACCGGCCTATATTATCCAGGGCTGCAGTAGGCAATCAGTAACTAGAAGCACTTGGTGCTAAGGCAGTTTGTAAAAAAATTAAGCCTTTTTTGCTATGTATTAGACTTAGTTTGGTCCCCTACATTATATGTTTCACCATGCATGTTTTGAAGATGTCCTGCATGCATCTTTGAAGACCACCTGCTTCAACAGATGGAGTGCACCTACAGTGGAGCTTCTTGATTTGTTTTGGAGAAATCTGAACTATCACATGCACTAACATCATTCCCTGAATACTAACATGTAGTAAGCATGGATGACCGGAAGATTCAATTCAGGATGATAGTGCAGTTTTGAAGTGAAATGCTAACAGAACCAGCCATTCATTGCCTTTTATAGCTTATCTTCATATCTCCACCATTTCATCGGCACAGTACCCAAAACTGTAAAAAAAGGTACATAAGGGTCAGCTTTCTAGACCAACTATTGCCTAAGTAAAAAGGCAGCCCCCAGGAGTCTACAGAAGTCATATTCACCATACATCAGTGCTATCATTGTCAGGAAATAACGTCATGTTTTAAGCAGCCAGGAGGGTTTTTTTCACGCCCTACCAATGGGTACCTGAAAAAGAAATCATGCACCTCTTCCACTTGATAATCTCACCTGTTGATTGACACCATAACGATCAATTAATCAGGAAGATCTTACACTCTCTGGCTTTAGACACTGGATAGTTACTAACAACTGTCCTGGCAATCTCATAATAGAGTTGAATGGGAATGGTAAGTAGTTAATCCATACTTTTTAAAGTCCCCCGTAAAAATCAGGATGCAATGCCATAAGGACCTTTTATATGCTAACAGAAGAGTTCATCATCTAATTGCACTAAAGATGAGAAAAAGAAGATATTAATGCTTATTTTACAAGAGCAAAATTATTTTTCTAGATTTTAGAATGAAGAAAGGGTTGGTATATTGGAGGACTGAGCTAACCTGGGCTATTTATTTAATTGGAAGGACAACCTTTCCGTGTCAAACTTGTGCACAGAAGGAACTTGGACGTCACCACATACTTACCAACATTTTTCAGGAAAAGTAGCCTACTATCTACAGAAAACTATCCATGTGAAACCTCTGACTCCCCCACCCCAGGAATCCACTAAAAATATAATTAAGTGGAATTACAAGCCATCAGCAAAGCTTTCTTTTCACATAATCCTATATCCAGACACACTTGATACATTTTGTTTAGTTTCCTTGTACACCATTCCACAGGCAGCAGGCAGTACTTGGTCACCAACAGTCAGACCAAGGATTATGGTTGAACAGTAAGGAAGGGGTCTCTTGTACTCTTGATCATTACTCACATCTTACATTTTTTGCTTTTATTATTGTCAAACTTAAGCAAGTGTCTTACCCCAATTTACAGCCAATATAATTTCCAGCTGAAGATAGCTAACGGTTGTGGTGTTTAATGAGGAAAAACTAGATATTAGGTTTTGAGGTACACTTCTGACTAATTCAGTAGACTTAGCAAATGTAAAATTCTCATTTCCATATGCATTCTTCACCATGTGTTCAAGTATGATTATAGAGAGTGCTTAATATTTCTGAATTAAGTAAAATAAGCCTCTTGTGGGTAGAGATGTTTATTATTTTAAGTATTTTAGGTTGTTAGGCTAATTTTATATAAATTACTATCCACTGCTTGACACCCTTAATGTTTTTCATTGATATGCCTTCAGGGTTTTATTTTACCCTAAAGCCAACTCTGCTGAAGCAGCATATGAATTCCCTTTCAATTTACCTATAATTTCACCATTACCAATTCTTCATAGCTGTTCAGATATAGTGCATCCCTAATAATACTCAGTGATATGGAGGCACTTTTTATTCCCTATTCCATTTGAGTCAAGACCAAGTTGTCAGGAAGAGTATGCAGCTCACAGCAGCATACGCTGCTTCCCATGGAGCGTTCTGCCCAACCGCCCTCCACCGAGAGCGGTGCTGAGCACATGCACGTTCAGCAGAGCCAGGCTGGTCGATACCAGAAGAGCGCGGGCCCTCCCAAGAGCAATGATTTCCTAATGTTCCAGAAATACTCTCATACTTCGGATATTAAGTTTGTTAGTGGTTTCTTCCCCATATTTGTCATTCATTAATAAGTGTACAAATTCATTTTGTGAACCACGAATTATACTGTCTAAGTAGATGTGATGTGTTCCATGCTACCTCCTCAATCAAGCAACTACATTCAGAAGAGACAAATTTTAACATTTGCAGCCTCAATTTTCCAATAAGTTTCATCATTTATAAGATAAATTAAGAACTTTAAATCATGAGGCTTTATGTTTGCACAGTCAAGCTTGAAGTGACATTTTCTCAACCTCCCTGCAATATAATTGTCTCTTTGCTCCCTGAAAGGGATCAACTTCTCATTCTTCAGTGACATCACAGACACCGGCAGGTCTCACATTGCAACCATGGCCAGAACACTTACTGCCCTGCTCACAGGCACACATGGCACTTCAAGTGATACCCCATGTGCTCCATCAAGACTTAGAACCAGTTAGTTCAGGTAGCAGTGGGAGCTTAGACCGCATCATCCCAGGAAAGCTGCAGGGAGGCTGCATTGAATCGTAAACATACTACTGAAGAAGGGGACAAAGCTGAGCTCTCAAGAGCCACACCACTGCAAGGAAATATGCAACACTGTTCCAGACTCATTACGATTATAACACATAGCTAGTATAACTAAATCCTCGGCACAGTGCTTCATTTTCACCATTGGTGACAACAAAGATGAACACTTTGTATATCAGCCAACTACCAGTTCATTCAATCAATCATAGCATGGTTAGAGTTGGAAGGAACCTTAAAGATTATCTAGTTCCACCCCCCTGCCCTGGGCAGGGACACCTCCCACCAGACCAGGTTGCTCAAAGCCCCGTCCAGCCTGGCCTTGAACACCTCCAGGGATGGGGCAGCCACAGCCTCCCTGGGCAACCTGTGCCAGTGCCTCACCACCCTCACAGTAAAGAATGTTTTCCTAATATCTAACCTAAATCTCCCCTCTTCCAGTTTAAAACCGTTACCCCTCGTCCTACCACTACACTCCCTGATAAAGAGTCCCCCCTATCTTTCCCATGCTTTGCTAGCATCCCCCTGCACAACAGAATTTAACTCCTTTGCTTTTTTGCCACGTACTTTACAGTATTTGTGGTGGTAAACATCTGTCACTAAAAAGGTGACTGGGGAAATCACACAATATTAGCAGAGCAAGCTTTTTAGTGCAGAGCAAGACAAGCATTATGTCTAATTACGAGTTTTACAATAACTGCATGATATAGTAATTGGGATGGATTTGAAGTGCCTTCACCAAGCTCCATTTAAAGAAAAATTGAGACAGTGAGAAGTAATAGTCATTATATTCAACCGTTAGTAAATATTCTCAACTAACACAGCAATGGGAAAAAACAATTCCTAGAAGAAACATTTCTGTTTTTCTTATAATTACTGAAAAAAAACATATTTGATGGGATGAAAATTAATTATTTACATGCACTGACAAACTTTGCAGCTATGCGGGTTTGGGTTGTGCGTTTTTTCCCCCTAATTAATGAAACACTGCTTCAAGAACCAAACTCACTTTCTCATTTCTTTTCTCCACTCTTTTTCACTCCTTAGATTAACAAAACACTATTCCAGAATTAAAACATTCTCCTGTTACTGTGTAACTCTTTACATTTATTGCCATGACTACACACGCATTTGTAAAGCTGCATACCTTCAAAGGCATCCTTTATTACTGTAACTGTTTGAAATTTAGCACAGGAGTGTCTGACTGAGCCTTGTAGTTTACTTTCAGTGCACAACCAACCCAGCAGCACACTACTAAAGTCAGTTAGAGAAGATCTATAGTATTCTGTCAAGGGTATGGTAATTCAAAGCCACTACAAAAATCAATAGGAATATAAACTGATGTTACACAACAGAAACAAATGTATGTGCAAAATTGTGAGCATGCGTAAAATGTTGGTGCTCCACCAGTTTCAGTTCACTTTATCTGAGATTCCAGCTCTACCGCCTGTACTTTGTCCTCTGATCTAGTGCTGCTTGTGCAACAACAAAAACAAGTACAACAAAAAACACCACAAGGAAGGTACCTGTTACCAATAGACTACACAGTACTTTCACTAATCTGTATTTTAGCCTTTACTGCTACTTTCGTTCAAGAGAAGAACAAAGCACATGGCAAAATTAATTCCCACAAGCTCTTTTGATTTGGAATTGTGTTTTTAAACTGGCATGTCTAGTCTGTGTATTAGACCACAAGATAAACTAGCTGCAGCATCTTGTGATAACATCACGTACAACAAACACACTGTCATCATAAGCCTGAGGATTTCTTTATCTCTAATATGATTTGTATATTTTGTCCTTGTCCTTGCAAGTGTAAATTATCTTCTTTGCTCCTTTTTTTTTTTTCTTTGCAACTCTGTTATCACTGGAAGGTCATCACACTATTATCAGCCACCATTCAGAGAATGCCAGTTGGCTGATAAAGCACTCAGTGAAGCCTTCCATCCATCCATCTAAGGATTGCAGGGGGGAGGGGGGAGTGCGGGGAGGGATGGAAAAGGAATTGTGTCATTTGAAAACATAATTCAACGTCAAACTGGCTTGTATGCCACAGTATCTCAAACTTGCAGCTCAGATGTGTACTGTACCATAACTCCAGCTTTAGATATAATGGTCTTCATTAGGTAGCTAAGAACTCATTCATTCCATCATGCAAATTTTAATCAAGCATGTCACTGGAACATCGAATCTGGCTAAAACCAATTTGAAGCAGATACCTCAGCCGGGATTTTCAAAGGCTCCAAGGAGTCAGATGCACACCTTCAAACAGGATTCAGTTTTATTTGGGAAATAGCTCCAAATGCATATTTGCACTCAAAAGATCCCTGGTGATGGTCTCCATACTGCCATCCCCTTACAGCAGCTCCTTCTAAATGAAGTCCTTGGAGACTTAGCTAGAGGTTGGAAAACTAGAGCTCAGACTCTACTGTTTCCTTTACAATAAAGATAAGCTAAACACCAGGAATAAACCTGAAAGTGTTAAACGTGCTAGGAAAACTTGTACCCAAGTAATTATATGTCATTAATAAGGATTAAACATATTAATAAAATTACTTGCAGAGGATTCAGTCAATTGCTAGTATCTTTCATGTTAATTAATACTTGGCACTGTATAAATACTCAGTATTTTACTCTATTATATTCATATAAGATAGCTTCCAAAGCATTTTTAGGTAGCTGCTAATGAGAAATAATGGTTGTCTGAGCAAAGCATTGGACCAAGTTGAAATACAAGGCTTGGTTGCAGAATTTAAAACTTGCCTGTAATTCTCCAAGAGGATGACTTTCATTCCAGCAATTTGATTCAGACGCATACCTAGTGCAGAGGGAAAAGCTTCTCCAGATACAGGAGCTCTGCCATACACATCCATCTTTATTTATTTGCAGGATAATATCCTGTACTTAGGATTAGCCCCAGAAAACTATCGATTCTGTATGTATGCATATATAAGATTTGTGTCTTACCTGCAGATGAAACACTGAAATGAGTTGCTCTGGCATCCTCATCTCTCAATGACCACCATAGTATCCCTCATTTTGGCACACATTCTTTCCAGAAGGAATATACAAGGCCTACTTAGCTTCAGTCTGGCTGCATGGAATAATTCAATCAATAATGCTACTCAAAATGCCAGCCAAACACTACCGGAGACAGGCTAAAATTCCTTCACCCCAGAGTAAAACACTGACTTCTTCACAACTATGAAGTTCAGATATTGGTTTAAATTGCAATTAGGCACCCTGCAGTAGTGCTTATGACGGCTGCAGAATTATCTGAACTGGGAATAGTTGTCCATGCTGACCCCATATCTTCACAGCTCCAGAACTCTATATCACTCGGGAACATTGCCTGCTTCTGTACCAAGGGATCATCCAGTTCCCATTTAGGATTTCATCTGATCTTTTCCCAGTTACATTGCAGATCATATACTCACTTTACTAAACTGAAATGCCAGCATGCTGACCAATTCATGCATTAAACAGAATAGTAAGTTCAACTCCTTCCCCTTAAAGGCATGGGTATTTGCTGTAGCAATAAGATTCTTGAAAGAAACATGATGCTTTAGCTGATTATTTCTTTCTTCATACTGAAAGTTAAACTGTAACACTTAGGTCAGGGTTGTGTTTAGTGGCCAGTCAAGACGTTCTGGTTTTATTTCTGCAAATGCTAAAACAATCCTTCATGCTTTAAGAAAATAATCATTCTTCGGTAAAGTAGAAAAAAATCCACAACTTCTCCATGTCCTCCCTAGGTCATCAGGATTTTTTTCTGGTCCTGCTGAGCTCAGAGGATGATAGTACTAGAGAGGCTATCGTCACACTGTCAGAAAATCTGCAAGCTGCCAGCTGCTGCTACTTCAGCCTATTTTTCAATAACCACAGTTCACCCTGCTGCCTGCTAAAGACTTCCATTGCTGGAACAGTCATTGCCAGCTGGCAGGATTCCTTCAAGGAAGAAAAAGGCTTCGCTAGATGTCTGCTTCCCCACCCCCTCCTCCCTCAAAGAGAAAGTGACATTTAGCAACAGGTCCCTGTCAGACAGGAATGACTGGCAGGTTGCTTGCATTCCTCTTGCAAGCAAGTTTTGTAAATACATGCTTAAAACTTGTAAGATCCCACAAGTCAAAAAAGTGTAACAGTAGTTCTTCAAGTACAAGGACAACTTAAGGTTAACTGCTTCCTTAATGTGCGATAGTAAAATAGATTTACATAAATAAAGTACTTTAATTTAAAGTAGCACTTTTTCTCCTAAAATAGTTCTACAGCAGAGAAGATATGACCTTGTTCAAGCCCCCTTTGAACTAACAGCATAGGAAATCTTTCAGACACAAGTTTCCTAGATTCAGTTGACTAAATGAACTTTCTCCCTACAGCAGGAAGATCAAACAATTGTTACAGCATTTCACTCAATAATGAATAGGTTTGGTGAGCGAACACAGAAAGCTTGGCTGGAACTAGACTGTGCTGGTACAGCCCACCCTGCAGAAGGGTGAGCATAAACCACAGCCAGGCTTTTATATATATATCACACTCAGTTTTACATATAATAGGGCTTTTAGAATGTATCAGTCAGGCTTTTCCTCTTTGACTGTGCTTTCCTAGTGCCTTCTTAGGCAACAAGAAGATGCTGCAATATGAAATGCCATCTTTTCCAGCTCCCACCCTGGCTGGTTGCATGTGAGTTCTTATCCAAGACCTCGCTTAGATTTCACTTGAAACCCAAGACAGGGATACACAGAGAGCACATTTTGTGCAGCATGCCCGCAGAGCCATTGCAGGGACAGGTGTTTGCCCTCTGTCAACATTTTTTAAAGAAAAAGGAAAAAACACCCCAAACTTACAGCAAGCAGGACAGTCCATCTTAGACAAAATCCATGACATAGGCCCTGATCTAGAAAACCGCACCCTTGCAAGGGTTTCTTACTCACCTGACAGCCCCATTGAACTCCATGAGGGCAAAGTGATATATCAGGTAAGCGTCTGCAGTCTGTCAGGACACACTGGATGCTACAAAATAAGCACCAGGGTACACAGGAATCCACGAACAACTTGAATATTCCCAACATTAAAAGCATAGTTTTAGGAATGGGATAAGGAAAATATCACGCAATAGCCCTATTTTCAAAGCTTGAAGGGTCACCACACACTTCAACTGGTATGTGCACTGTACAAAGGGTTGGAAGCCATTTCCCCCAAGGACAGCAGCTGGCACCTCCCTGCCATCTTGTGGGGAGCCACAGTCCACGCAGTGTGGGGAGGGTAGAAACCCAAGGGAAACATTCTTTCCTGAAGGAAAAAAAAACCAAACTCACATATCCTAAAGCTTGCTGGTTCTTACAACTACACCTGTCAGTCTAGTAGGAGATATTACATCTCCCTGCAAGCCTTGCTTTGCTGTTGTGGGGGTTGGATCTTAGGCAGAAAAAAAGAAAAATCAGGTTACCATTCTGATACTACAAACTTCTTTACGCATGCCTTGCTCTGCTCTCAGTCAGAAGGCACCCTCAGTACTGAGCCATAGGGATCACCAGTACCTCAGCTCAGCCATCCCGTCCCACGTGACCTGTCAGCTCCAGTCCTGAGGTAACACCAGCCACCATCTTATGTGCCCAAAGCCACGTCAAGGGATCAACACGGAACACCCATTTGCAGGGGCATTGTCTGCTGTTAAACAGCTCCGGGTGCCCTTATGAGCCTAGGGAGGAGCAACTCCACCCACACAGGCCCCTGGGTCTCCAGAGCACTGGAGGAGGGCAGCCCGGCCACCCCGGGCATGGCACCTACAGGAGCCCCGCATGTGCAGCTCCCCTCACCCAACCCAGCCACAAGCGGTTCCAGCCAGCTCCACAGCCCTGTGAAGTGCAGGGGATGAACCCACCATGCCCTGAAGCCTTGCCCACCACAGCAGGGCACCAAAGGGGACATCTGCAGAGACCCACTTCTCATGAAAGAGCAGAAGGGAACCGCAAAGAACAGGATGACAAGACAGTCATAGGCACAGTCCCCTACCCCAGCGTCTCATTGCCTTCGGGGAGGCATTTTGGCACCCACAAAGATGCAGAAAGTCAAGATTAGGGAGGGGAGAGGAGATGTTGAGCTGTTGTGTTCATCTTTCCTCAATACCAAGATCAGTGATCTGAAGTTTGTGCTGACTCGCAGCAAGTTTAGTCCAGTAAGATGCCCCCCACCGGAGGCTGCGCTGCCGACAGCATGGGGCAGGCAGCCATCCTGCCCTGCTGCCACCAGCTCTACGCCCACTTCTACACCCAGCTGCATGATACTGGGCCTTTCACAAAGCACCCGATAAGTGCTTTAGATTAAATCGTTAATTATTACAGTCATTAAGATTCCACTTCAAGATTTATCTTCTTCCTATATTCTCATTAAACAAATTGGGTGTTAGCTTCCAGTTATTCACTTTGCAGAAGAAAAATCCATCAGTGAACTAATACAGTAATTTTACACATTAACTCCAGATTTCTCCTGCAACACAGATTTTTTCCAATTACCAAGAAAACAGACTGGTCAGTTATACAGAGGTACGGTTGCCCATGCATGGCACTGGCATGGAAAACAGACTCAGATCAGCAGCATGGCTTATGAAATCAGGTTCTGCACCTTACCAGGAGATGCCTCATCAGTTGTCCAATAGTGACCTAGAGCCACTTACAGGAATTGACTACTCCAAATGACAGCATGAGAACAAAGAAAATATACCTGAACCATAATTAAAAGCAAGATGGGGAAGAATTATATTCAAGAATATTAATCCACAGACAAGAGTCCAACAAGTAACTACACAGTCCCATTTAAGCAGCTAAATACCTTTCTTGTTTCCTTGAAGTTCACTCTCATCCAAAACACACCAGAACATGTGAAATTTAAGTGTGTGATGAACAGCTTCTTAAATTGGATCCTAAAAAGCTTGACTGAAATCACCTGGCAGTAGGGAGCTACCAGCTAAAAAATTTCATCTGCATTAGCAAGATTCTGAAGTGGATGGCAGTCAGGCCTACCTGGATCCCAGAAGACCCCCTAGAAGTACCAAAGTTTGATGCCACTCATCGCAATAAGCATACAGATCCCCATCAGACACAAGGCAGGAAAGCAGCAAGAAGGAAAGAAGACTCATGCAGAGACACACAGCAGACTTCCTCCAGGAAAGGAGCAGGACGACCATATACCAGTATTACAGCCCTCCAGAAGCTACTTTGGTAGTTGAAACTCACTAGGTGGGTAAATATTAACCTGTTCTACAACACAAGCTGAGATCTGGACTACTACAGGTCAGTTAGAGCCAGCTTAGATATACTCACATGAACTGCCATTAATGAAACATGAACATACCCTGTCCATGTAGGATGGGGCAGTTCATTCAGCAGCATGGCACAAAATCCAGCACAGCAAATGCCAGAGAGTAAACCTGCCCCTGTTCCCTCTACTACAAACCGTACAGTCTCTCAAAACAGTTCCAGTTAGAGTAAAACTTAGTTTGACTTTGTTACTGTCTTGTAACAAGCACTGTCTTGTACTGTCCCTTTTTGGTTTATTAGTCAGTCTGTCTTGGTTTTGTGAGGTTCCACGACAGCCTCCGATACACTTCCTTTCTTTCTCAGACTGCCAAGGGGAAAAAAGCACTGCAGAATTAAAGGGAGCATCAGATGCTACCAAGGCTCTTTGGGATGTACTTTTTACAGACAGTCTCAAGACTAGTGGCTCAATGGGTTATAAAATATATTGGTATAGTATCAGAAAGTAATTTAATAAGCATTACCTATTGCATTATGGATTCAGAATTCCTCCCTTAGAAAGCATTCTCAGCATTAGAGCTGGATATTTTGACAATTTCTGAAAACTTTGCCAAAGACATTGGAAATACAAGCTACATATCTGTGATCCAGGGAATAATGTGTCTTAGAAAAACCTGATCCACGCGGCAGGTGGAAGTTCCACCCCATGCTCAAATGGTTCATACGTTATTTCCAGATGAATATGAAGATCATGGTGAGTGGGGGTGCAGACAGTACATTCAAATTTACAGGTTTCTCATCAATTTCTTTTACAATTAATATTTCCCCTGCTCCCTTTTTTTTTTTTTAAAGTAAACTGAAGGCATCTTGTTTTATGCTAATGATGGAAGACAAATGACTACAACATTCAAGTACCTCAGACTACTAAAAAACAAAGTAAAGCATCAGACAGAAGTGAAGGTGCCAGTGCAGGTTATATGGGATAGCAGAAACAAAAGCAAAGATCTTTTCAAAAAATCTGTGTCCCTATCCTAAACTCTGAATAAAACCTGCCTCCCTTTCTTACAATCCATCACCACCACCTCCTTCCTCCAATTCTAGAAGAGGAGGAAAGCACTATTTTGATGAATTTTCATGACCACATCTTCAGGAGACATAACTCCATTTGTTTTTAATCCCCCGACTCCACTTCTGAACTCTGTTCTTGTTTGGTTCCACTATTAAAAAAAATATATATTCCAGTAACTGTACATAATTTTTTGCTATACTATTTGCTGAAATCTATAAGCACATGCATTGAAGAAATTCTGACAGTTCTTAAAAAAAAATAAAAAGCCACACTCATCATCCTCTAAAGGCTCAGAGCTTTCAACCAACATTCTGAATAACCAAGTCTTGCTATGTCACTCCTGTAAAAGCTCTCCAGCAGGATTAGGGAGGGGAGAATCAATGGCTTCCCATGCCTGTCAAGTCAATGCTCCTCCTGAACTGATGCACACTGATGCTATACCCAAGAGACACACTACTTTCCAATAGGAAGTAAATTGCATTCTCCATTAGGATGAATTTCCAGTCTAAAGAACGTGTCTAATTTTAATTAGCTACACACAGATAATTGACTTTATACTGAAATTGCTGTCATTTAATGTTTATCATATTGAGATATGACAAGCAACCTGAGGAGTAGAAACTACACTTCCCAGGTTTGATTTGTTTATGGTATCTTTTCTGTTTACTACAAATGAAAGAGAAAAATCTTTGGCCCATTCCCAGGAAACACATTGGATCATCCCATGAAGACCGTTTCCTGTGTGACATACCAGGAAGTCGCATTTGTACATCACACTTATTCAACGCTATCTGTAGAGATACACTATTGCTGCAGCTGGTACTTTAAATAGGAATACAAAGACACAGGTTTTGTTCCACCTCTAAATTCTTCCAGTTTTCAGCTCTTCACTGCAGCTCACTACACTTACCTACTGCTCTTCAGCTTTCTGTTCTGCACACGTTAACATCTAGTCATCGAGTCTGTAGAGCATCAATCTGTACTCCAGTATGATCGCATTCCGGTATTGTACAGTTATTCCCACTGCTTCAAGAAAGATCAGATGTGTTTTGATACTTCAGTTCTCATTGTATCAGCAAGGCTTTACTCTCCTTTCTTGAAAGCACTCAACACTAAAGATACTGCTTGGCTCACAGCCACATCATCTCATATTGCAATCCTGAGAGAGAACATATGCATACTAAGGGTTATGAAAGGCAATGACAGAGAGAACAGTTGCTCTAGATCACAAGTGGCACACAGGAGATGATCTTTCTTTTAGATCACAGTGGTTCAAGATGAAACATTAACTTTCTTTTTCCCATTTTAGAAGTTACATTTTTAAGTCTTGTATGCTGCCTGGGATTCATCCATAATTATATCCTACTAAAATTCCACCATATTATCAAGCAGCCCTAGTTTTCTTGTTTGGTGCACATATTATTGCTGTTCCTATTAAAAAACTCTTCTGCTTTGGGACCAAAGGAACAGGCAGGAGGTAGAAGGCAGGACTTCCAAGAGATGTCCTGTAAATCCTCTACTTACTGCATAGGAATCGTGAACATCAATTATTTACAAAGGTCTAAGGAACACCAGATTATACATACTGCAGAAAACAGAGTTTTAGGAATGGCAATATGGCTCAGCACAAGTTGTGAGCCACTTGGTAGTACTTCCTGCTGGAGGGCATATGTCATCACCACATGGCAAGTCATGAAAGTGTGAAATAGAATCGTTATGATCTCTTGCCCCCCATTCTGAAATAATTATAGTGAAAACCATTTATGCCTCACTTCTGCCATGAAAATCAAGACTTGAAAAGGAACAAAAATATTAAAACAAAATATACTGGGGTAGAAAAATGATTTTTCAAAGTTAACTCCAAAACCGCCCACAAGCTCAAGTGTTTAGCTTGCAAGCGCATCTTTATTTTAGTAATAATTAGATCCCCAGTCAAAAGAAGCAGTATTCAAAGTAGCACTCATTTACAGCAACTGCAGCACAGAGCAAAATAGCATCTGAAGAGCTCAGACTGATCGGTAAGTTCAGAGCTGAGCAAAGGAAGCCTCAGAACACCATTTACAATAAGCAAGCTTTCCCAGTCTTACAAAGCCAGGAATTTTCTATGGACTCTTCCTTGCTTTCCAACTCATCCCCATACAGATGCAGCAGACTCCTGGAACAGTTCAAACACAAGACCACTGTCCCATTAAGCTTTTGCACAAAGTGCTGAGCTCCATTCTTTTAGGGCAAGAGTAATTCACCATCCATAAAAGAAAGTGCCCAATACCAGTGAACATCGCAATAACTGCAGGAACTGGAAACCAGCCCTTCTGGAATTACCCCACAGATAGCTGCTCACACATGCACAAGCGCTGAGGCAAAATGCTGTCCCCAAAAGTGATAAAGTACCAGGTGGGAGAACATACCTCATTGTGCAAGTGAAGGGCTTGTTTCCTTGCTCTCTCCTCCTCTGCAAACTCAGCTTGCATTGCAGCCTTCCAGGGTAAAGCCTTTCCTCAGGAGGCCCAGATAGAAAACTGCTCATCTCACAAGATTTAAGTCTTTTGGCTGTAAGGTTTTTTTGTTTTACAGCTTTAGGTTTCTGGGGGTTTAAACATGACCTTCTCCCAGGACAGGGGAAACTTCTCAGCTCCTGTTTCTGCCAGGAATTCAGTCATAGCCAGGTCCCCCCACTGCTGCAGGCCCCAGCTATGCTTGTAGCTCCCAAATTGCATTATTCCTTCCTCCCAGGCTCCCTCTCTCACAAGCTGATCCTAAATCTAGGCTTCACCTGCCTGTGGGCTGGGCCTTTTATACCAGCCCACAGGCACGCTTCATGTCACTAAGCAGAGCTTTCCCCTCCTGAAAAGTGGGGAAAAGGAGGGCGCAGGTGATAGTCCTCTGAGATACTCATCAATAATGAGGGAAACTTTTCTGAAGCAGGGAAGGTATATTGCTCCTCTTCACATGCATGCTGCTGACCAGCCCAGGAGGCATTTACTGGCATATATGAATTGGGACTCATATTTATTCCGCAGAGGGGAAAGAGCACATCCTGTAGGAAATCTCTCTGCTTTCAGGGGTTTACATGAACCTAGTGATGCTGCAAAAGAAATACTGCAGAGCAGGCAAAGGCCCTCTCCCACTTTGCAAGACTGGACCGGCAGTTAGTCCCGCTAACACCATATGCACTGCACACACTGTGTCACAATTTCTCAGAAGGCTACTAGCACCCATGATCTAAGTAATGGCCTGTCTGGTACTTTACACATTAGGAGCTGCAATAAATCTATCTGGCTATTTATCTCTTTCCCTGGTTAAAAGATCCTCGTGGTTCCAAGAGGTCGGACTATTCAGAGATTTGGTTTTTGTTTGTCCTACTCCCAACTCCAAATACTACATGGGATTATTGCTATCAGCATCTGCAGAACATGTTATTGTTGTCAGCTGAGGGGACGCTTTCAGCCACCTGACTGCAGTGCATTGTAGAGACATGAAAGCTCACTAAAAATGATTCCCTTCAGGGCTGTTAGCTTTTTAACCAGGGTGCTGTGATGTTAACATCCATGATTTATTTATTCAGGTTTTCCTGTGCTGAGTTCAACACTGCAGCAGCAAATTCATAGCCCAGATCGCTATGTCTCCTAGCTTTGTGTTTAAAACACCTTCTTAAGGTGCTGAGATCCCCTTCACCCAGTCTAGCAGGGAGGAGTGACAGGGATCTGAATGATTTCCTGCTCTCCAAATGAGTGCTTCAAGTGGCAAAGGTGGGACTGGATATAAAGTAGTGGAAAATATTTCAGGGAAAAACTGAGGAAGGCCTTATTTATGCCCTAGCCTGAAAAGGAAAGGAAAAAATTTCCAAGCTACAAACCACTTTAGGGATATGGAAAGTTCTTTCCTGCTTAGACCTAATTTACCTTACTGATACACACTTCCCCCGATCAGGGTGAAAGATGAGGCAGCAAATTTCTGCAGGGAGAGAAGCTTGTTTCTCACAATGGCAAAGACATAGATGAAGGACCTCACTGCCTGCCAGGAATGCCAGGTGTATCACACATCCACCTGAATTTCTCAGATTGGACAGCTGGCCTGCAGAAATATGAGCTTTCAAGAAGAGTCTTGGCTCCCTGCAAAACATTCGGAGTGCTCTGGCTGGAGCCATTTGAATATACAAGTTTCATTTCCAGGAGAAAGATTTCAGATTTCTTGCTGTTACAACATGAAAAAAAAAAAAAATCTAGTAAAAGTAAATTTGCCAAATTTTTTTGCGAAAATACAAACCTATTTTTATTAAATTAAAAATTCTTGTTCCATTTTTTATTTTTACCATTATAGTATGACATTTACTATATATGATGTAACAAAATGAAAAAAAATATTTAAGAGAAAAAATGGACTCTATCAGCACGTTTCTTTCTTTCCAGTCTTTCAAATGGGTTTTTATTGAAATCAACAGTTCCTTATTAATTTAATCCATCACAGTTTTTTTAGATGATTATTTCCCATGTTAACCAGAGTACTTAGCTTCTGTAGAAAAAATGTGATTACATGCCATAAAGTCACAAAGTATTTTCATCTGGAATATAAATGGAAGTAACCTTTCCAAACAGAATATATTAACATATGCTGGAGAATCCATTGGTTATTCTGAAACCTCTTTCTTTCAGTCTTTAATCACTAAAGCCATCATTTTAGAGTCAGTTTTACAAATGGCAAAAGGACCAATAGCTCTCATGAGAATGTGTTTTATTTTTTTCTCGACTCGCTCAAGGTCTCACAAATGTGCTATATTCTAGTAATTATTTTTTAAGTAGAAATGTCATCCCATTTCCTAAAATGATAAACAAATCTGATTCTTCAGAATTCCATTAAGCTCCTTGCAAATGAAATAATCCTCATCTGAGAAGTACAAATATGCAGATGGCTTCACCATATTATATCTTATTCTTTCAAACAGAAGGAAATTAGAAGAAACCAGAAACTAACAAATATCCCCAAGCAAGATTTGCAAGACCCTGAAGAAAATGGAGAAACACATCTGTTGCTCTTCTCCTCTTGTGATATGGAGAACAAAACTGATACAATACACCTAAAAAGGGTTCAGAAGGAAAATATTTACAGTTTACTTTAAGGAAGTAAGTTGTCAAACGCTCAGGAGAGCTGTATCATCTTTTTTTTGTTTCCTCTTTTCTAGTCAGTGGGAACTTCACTAGACTGCCATGACTTCTCAAATATGATGGATAGTGGCTTAGCAATTTCATCTGCCAGTTCCCTCAGGACCCATGGATGTATCTTATCAGGTTCCATGGATTTGTGCACCTTCCAGTTCCTCAGATGGTATTGAACCTGGTCTTCTCCTACAGTGGGTGGTTCTTCATTCTCCCAGTCGCTGCCTTTGCCTTCTGTGACTTGGGCAGAGGCTAGAGCCCTTGCCAGTGAAGACTGAGGTGAAAAAGCCATTGAGTACCTCAGTCTTCTCCATATCCCAGATAACCATGTCTCCCGTTTCCTTCCGGAAAGAGCCTACATTTTCCTTAATCTTCTTTTTATCACTGATGCATCTGTAGAAGCTTTTCTTGTTGTCTTTGATGTCCCTGGCCAAATTTGACTCTATTTGGGCTTTAGCTTTCCTAACCTGATCCCTGGCTGCTCAAACAAATTCTCTATATTCCTCCCAGGCTACCTGTTCTTGCTTCCACCCTCTGTAGGCTTCCTTTTTCTGTTTGAATTTGTCCAGGTGTTCTTTGTTCATCCATGCAGGCCTCCTGGCATTTTTGCCTGACTTCCTCTTTGTTGGGATGCAGAACTAGAGACGGAGTTTGGATACCTGAGAGACAGTGGCTTAAACAATCAAAGAAAAAAGCACACGAACCAAGGGAGATCAGAAAGATTCTGCAGAGTTGTAAGCAAATTCACAGAGGAGCTGGAAGGTGTAGTTCACAGGTAACAGCTCAGAGATGTCTCTAGTGGCTGAACAAAAGGAAGCTGATGAGACAGGAAGATATGGAATTAGGCTCCTCTCTCTCCACATAAGAGCAAAATGTAATTTGTGAGTTGGCTAACACTAGAGCATGAAACATGCTACAGAAAAGTCAGCATTGATGACTTTCTTTGTGGGACAATTCTGCATTGGGGCCACAGGATCAGCAGATGGGAGGTAGCAAAAGTTGTCTTATCTAAGGGTATCATATGAGAAAAGCCAGCAGGAGAAGTGTCTCTCACATCTATCAGCGCTGCCTTTTCTGCGTCACACAGAAGCTCTTGACCTCTGGGAACCACAGCTGGGAAAGACGGAGTCACTGGATCTCATGGCCTATTGGTGGGGTATTTCAGAGGAAGGAAGGTTGCATAATAATGGTGGTATTCCTACAGTAATTGCCCAGCTTGATTTGGAGAGAATTGCTTCACACCAGCACCTCTCTCCTTATGGCCCGCTTGATAATCAAAACCAGGTTAGCAGAGGACTTTTGGCTCCTTTTATGGCAGGAGCTAACTCTTCCCATTCTGGACCCCACTGTCTTTGTGCAGGTCAGAGAGAGGAGTTCTCTTTGAATTGCCCTTGATTTTACCTAGTGCTCAGCACTGCAACATTCACACCGAGGCTTCATCTTCCAGACTACTATCACCATCACTATGGGGAGGATCTACAACAATCTGACCAGTGAATGCAGATAATTGTCCAGCCTTATCTAATGCTGTTATCTTGAGCGTATAGAAGAGAGCTCAACTGTCTAAGAGCACATCCATGTCTGTAGTCAGGACATACTGAGTGTTTTGTTTTCAGAGTTACGAATCACCCAATATGTAATCAATGCAACTTGTCTGCCCCAGTTTACCTTGCATAATATAATAAGCACTAACTACCATTGGTTATTTTTATGAAACTGCATTCTTTAACTTGATTTGATACTGTACTAGCTCTCTGCTTCCCTCCCAACAACAGCACACAGTACGGAGGAAGTTTGATTTGGAACAGAAATCTATGTGTTTACATAGATCAAGGCAGAGGTATTATTTCCTATATAAAAATTAATGAATGCAATAATCACAGACAGCATTTACTACCAGAAAGAACACAGGCTCATTGACCTAGCAATAAGCTCAGGCAGAGCTTTATGGATGGGATTTTTTGCTAATTAGTTTGATGGAGCAAAGAAAAGTTACACAGCACAATGAGGAATTAAAGCTAAATAGCCATATATGTTTGCATCCTCATCTTTTATCTTCTCTGCCACTTCCTTTCCGTATTTATTCAGCTGATATGTAAATGGCTGAAGAATATAACAAAGAGGAAGCCTTCTAATTGTGTAGGCCATCTTTATTGAAAAGCTGAGCTTTTTCAGTATTTTGCATCTTTGGCTGTAGAAGAACTGTCTACGTAGCTAAAGTGCAACAGAAACATACCTAAATACTGAAGCTATGTTTACACACAAGTCCACATCTGAGCCTGGACCTACACAACAAACACTTTGCTGGGGCATAGTCTCAGTCTTCCAGAGACATCATGCTTGCAGCCTGGTAACAGGTGTTTGACTACCCAGTGCCACTGTGGCAGTCGATGCAGGAAAAGCAACAGCTCATTTATGAAATCATCATCTGTTCTATACATTTAAGACACAGCAGGGAGAGCTGGTAGCAGGTTTAAAGGATCAGAAGCAGAGATTTTCATTTTATAATGAATAGTATATTCTCATTGTAGCTCCTACTGCTTGATTTTCAAAGCATAGATTCCTCCCGACTCCCGCTCTGAGAAGTGGCTCTGGCAGGATTAGGAGGCAGACGACCTGACTTGCCGCTGAAGAGTCTGTGAGTGTTGCTACAGCATCCTGCCTCAGCACCCCAGTCCCCAGGGCCTTTGCAATGACTTCCACCTTGCTTTGTGAGCTGTCAGTCAGGAGTGCTGAAACGGACAGCTCTCCAGCTGTAACACACGGCAAAACCTCCCTGATTTGGGCAAACTGGACAAAGTGTCATAAGAAGTCAACGTAAGATTAGGAAAATGTCAGTGTGGGACAGCAGAGCACCCAGCTAAGGTGACAGTCACCACTGGGCTAACCATGTTCTAGAAGGCCCTTATAATGAGAAGGGGGGGAGGGGAGGGGAAGTGAGCAAATAAGGATAAGCTAGGT
This sequence comes from Stercorarius parasiticus, assembly GCA_013396915.1. Taxonomy (NCBI): domain Eukaryota; kingdom Metazoa; phylum Chordata; class Aves; order Charadriiformes; family Stercorariidae; genus Stercorarius; species Stercorarius parasiticus. The sequence continues at coordinate 251,484 of VWZL01004722.1, read as the reverse complement.
GTCTAATTTATCTAAGGACAAATTCCTGCACTCAAGATTAAGTCATTAAATTTATTGAATATTCATGTTCAATGAACTACAGGATAAATCTCTTGTGTTTTTATTTAGGGTTTTGTGATGTACATGCAAATCAGATTCGGTACTGATGATATTAATCACCCCATCCTCCCCCAAGATCTGTGGGTATCTGTTGTTTTTTCACATAATTATTAGCAGTAGTGTGTCTATTTCTCCCTTCTGCAGTGCTGTAGTTCTGTAATGTACCGTGTGGAAAGGAAGGAAAGAAATTTGTTTTGTCTTTTCCACAATACTTGAACTGCTCCCTACACGTGGGTCTCAGCCCAGGATCTGAATCTCCATGAACCAAAGTGCTGGCTCGTAGGCCTGGAAGTTACACACAAAAGTGAAAGTTAATTCCCAAAGCAGCAACGTCTCTTTTTGGTCATATTCTATGCTGGCACTCACCAGAAATAAAAAGCATTGAAAGCAAAATTGTCACTTCACAAAATCCATCCATACTATAAAAAGTGAAATAAATGGTCTAATTTCCCATCCTTCAGCCAGTGCTCGCTGCTCAGAACCGCCACAGCATCACTTACTCCATTCTCACACCTGGACCACAGAGAAGCAAGTTAACATTTACTGAGGAGAGAAGTAAAAATATAAACACAAACACAGATAAGATTTATACAGCAATAAACATGAAAAACAACATGTGAATACATTTTTTTAAAATTTGTTTACTTTGTGAAGTTCTGACTTTACTGCATATCACCAACTCCACATCTGCTCACCATGACTTGAGATGTCACTGCTGGGCTGAGCTTTGTACGAGCACACATAGCTGCATGAATCCTTATTAATACAAGCTCACAATCCTTACAGAGCTTGTTTCAGAGCTGACACTTACTAGTTAAAATTGGTCTTTCCTTCCCTTACGCCAGAAAAAATGACAGAAAGTCCCTTGTACTCCACAATTGCACCAAGCCTCCCCAAGGATAATAGTACCTACAGCCGGAGAGCAGAATAGAAGGGAAACACCATTTCTGATTTAAATGTATGCATGTTTGCATCCAATTTCCATGCTTATTAAAACAAAATATTTTTTCTCTCTGCACATAAAGGGCTTTGCTCCTCTAGTGACAGAGGGGGTGGTTTCAGATGGGCTGGGAGTCACAGGTTAAATTTTGTCAGGCCTGGCTGCATAGCAGAAAACAAACAAGGCCTGGGCAGGTAAGCACTTCATGGACTCTTGAGTTCGTCTGCTGAGACATCATCCATGTCTGTCACACATCGCAGGTATTGAAGAAAGGGGAGAGGAGGGCCTGGGCAGTGTCCCATCTCCTCCTTCCAGAAGGAGCAAGCCCTGTGGTACAGAATGGAGCTCATGAACGTGCTCCCTAATCACTGCTCTAGAAACCACTTCAATGCAGCTAACACTAGAGACCATAGCTACAAAATCGTTCTTTTCATGTGTTTTACTTAAGCCCCTATTAGTTTCTTTTGTGCCCGAGAGTAGGAAAGCTTGGAGTGGGAATTTGTTGATGGTTTACCACAACCCTATGCTTTAAAAAAAGGAAAAAAGTGTAGCTAGTCAGCATGAAGAAACTCGAGTCTTCGTGATGGGCATTTAATTATTCTAGTATTGACAAAAATGAGAATTAAAGGAGGAATCAACCTGCTGACTTCCACAGGCAGTAAAAAACAGGTTTATCTTTCCCTGTTTATTGAGCTCTTAGATATGATAAATTCAATAATGGTCTGGTGGGTGTTTAGTGCCTTATGATAATATATCATTGGGCTTAAAGTACTCATGGTCTTAGGCTATGAAGGTAACATACCTATGAAGGTAACAAATAAGGCTTCAGACAGCATCATGTTACTAAACTCAAATATTCCCAGAAAGATGGTGAGAGAGGAGGGGGGAGACCAAGGAAAAAGTGGTATTTAAAGCAAACAGAGTAAATAATGCAATCATGTTGATGCCAGTAATAGCAAACAGTTAAAAGTGATGATGGAAGTTCCTGGCGTAAAGCAACAACATATCAGATACAGACAGAAAGCAATTACAAAAGGTATAATAGAAAATTGAAAGGACAAGCTAGCTGATGTAAAAAGCTCATAAAAGCTCTGTAAAACATTCAAGGGGAAAAAGTTGCACTTGCTAATAATAATCCATGAAGGCTCAGGGAATGCTAATTAGCGTAGAGCTGTTCTTCATTTGTACAAGGACGTATGGGCCTGTTCCACGTTTAAATAAATGACTGAATGACAGAGACCAAACTCACTGGTGTTCTTTTAAAAGTAAAAAAAAAATAAATTACAGAGTTCTGGCATCAGTTGATAATACACCAGAAATAGATTTACTGGATTTTCAGAGAGGTTCAGAGATTTCCTCCTGAAATCCCATCCTCCGTAGGAAGGGAAGCACTGAGCTGGCTGGCACGTTGGGTACTTCAGCCCCTGTGCAGCCCCAGAGATCTACAGACCCAATCTCACACTACATTATCATTTTACCCCTACATGTCCATAATTACGAAAAACAAATGAACACTTAGCCCCAAGAATCTGATTCATACAACTATGTATCTCACATTAAAGAGTGCAACTCAGCAAATACTGAAATCTAGATTTTAAAAATAAATTTAAGACTATTAAGAAACCTGTGCTTCTCCACCCTTGCTGAGAACGCTCATTTCTCTGTTTTAAGTATTTGTTTTCTTGCATTTAAGTACGTTGTTTTTTTAAATTGCTGTATCTTTATTTAACAACATTGTTGCTTATGCATCAAAAACACTTGTTCTTGGAGTCTGACAGCCATCTAATAAAGATGATGCTTTAGAAACTAAGCTGAACCACCTATAAAGAAATTATAAAATTCAATACTAATGATCCATTTCATTCTTAAACAATACAATTCTGTGCATCACTGATGAGCCAAGCAAATATAGGTAACATTCATCGTTGCTTTCAATAGAAAAATCAAGTAATGTGCAATGTCACCTTTATCCGGAGGGTGTTACTCTCATTTCCAACAGAATTCAGCCATTTGCCCATATTTAGTTCACCAAGCAAATGAATTAATCACTCTTTCACTATTGTGCCTGCAAAACACAGTAAACACTGAGCCTTGAATGTTTTCTAGTAGACTAACATCTAAATGTTAGTCCCATTCTGCATTTAGTCACTGTATTAACATAAATCAATTAAAAATGCAACAAACAGCTTTAACTGACATTTTCAACAGGAAATACTGAAAAGGCCAGTCCAATTGGTACTGAAGCCTTGGTTTTAAGAGCAAAAAAATCAATTGCAAACCTTAGATATGCAGAGCAAATGATACCTAAATATTCAACTCAGAAGAGTACGGAAGGTAATCCCAAAGCGAATCCACCATTTCTGCACTGAAAAACACTGGAACACTGTCTGAAGGAGATCCTCCAGAGCTACATGCTCTGTTACACCAAGGCAGAGCTGTCACTGCCCCAGGGCTGTGGGTGGAGGGCTCTGCAGGCTCCAGAGGTGCCAGGTACCACCCGGGTACCTGGGCTGAGCAGTTGGAGGCAGGAGGAGTTTGCCCATGCAGACCACCGTGTTCATACAAGTAGTCCCTCCCTGTGCCCCCGTCAGACTGTTCATGGCTAGTGTGCACAGACCTCAGTCTATCCTCGCTTTACACATGTGGCTCTGGGAATTTGAGAGACCGCATCACTGATTTTTCTGCTTGGGTCCCTGTATCTGATTATTGGTTTCTGAATATAATTGGAGATACTAATTTCTTGACGTTTAGTATGTCAGCTCTGCTTTAGAAAATTATCTCATGCGTTAGTTTTGCCTGTGTTCTCACAGAGCACCATGACTTCTCTGCCAAGTGAGAAACTGCAAGCTACAGTTTTTGTTAGGAATAAACACTTCAAAAGCAGAATAAACCTCAAACACAGGGCTGTAAGAAAGCAGACCACCACTGTGTTGCAGAAGGCAAAGAAAAGAAAATTTTAAGAAGAGACATTGGGCAAACCCTAGGTTCAGAAGCAAGCATTAAATTAGCAAGCATTAATTTCTTTTATTTCTTTTTTTTTAATTTCTCTTTTTATTAACAGCATTTTCAATGTTTAAGGTCAATCATCAGAGCAAGTCCCACAGTTCAGAGGTCAGAATATCTGGTAGTCCCCTCAAGGCACATGGACACGTGCATTTCTTCCTCATACATTCCCCCAAAGTAGCAATACCTTTCATTACATTCACCAACTTAAAATAAAGATATATTGAAAATATACAATTTATTATAAGTCTTACAACACTTTGTTTTTTCCCCATTTTTCACCACAGCAATATAAAATTCAAGGTCATTAAGTAGAGAGCATGATATTTTATTAGAGCTTCATCTCAAACTCCCTACATATATGCTTTTTCAACATTCTTCATTTTTATTATGATCTTGATAGAATTTCCCTCAGAGAGAGAGAATGATCACCGAATTAGGTTTTAATTATTTAGGCCCAAACTAATGCAAAATACCAAAAAAAAAATAGCATAAAACCTTTAGCATCCAAATTTCTACGAATGGTAGGTTTTGTAAGCTTAAATATTTAAATGTTAAGGGACTTTATTTCAAGTACTATAAAAGAGAAACATTGCCACTTACTGGCAGTACCAATGTCTTTGCAATAGTTGTAGGCATTTATGTGCATCTTTCAAAAGCTCTATTAACCTTTATACTATTTGTCAATAAAAAGCCCCATTAACATTTAAACTGTGTATGTCCAACTGTCTACTTCAAACAAGAATCGAAAGATAGCCTGTAAGAAACAGTTATTTATTACAGACTACATTATCAGGACTGTACACATTGAAGATTTTGAAAAGCTCACATTTCTTAAAGTTAAGTAAAAAAATAAATAAATCAATCAATTGGCAAAAAGGCTGCATGTGGGCTGAGCAGGAGATGTGACAGCCACACGGGTATCGCTGACAACACAGTACAGCTTTGGAAAAAATAGTACAACCAGCCGGAGCCATTCAGGAATGCTGGAGGACTAAAGAGATCGCACTGTATACGAAACTGAAATTTATACACTGCTTTTGCAGTAGGATCAACAGAACCTACCTGACATTAAGAATTTGTCTTCATTGGGCAAAAACCTGACTTTAATCAAAGATAACATAATCATTGGATAAGAACTGAAATCACAGCTGTGCAGATGACAGACTCTTCAATCAAGCTGCTGAACAGGAAGTGCCAAAGACATAATTCACCAGCTCGTGTATGTCCCCCAAAACTTTGTTTCAAGCACCACTGATTTAGTGAAACCCCTATGTGCTGCTTCTGTAAATGGGTATTTCAAAAGGTAAGGGAAAATGATCCCAAAATCTAGAGACTGAAAGTGGAGTCAAGCAGTCTAGTACCACTGCTTTTACAAATCATTAGGGAAGACAGCATGACCTGTTTCACTGAAGAGAAAAAAAATTCATTAATGGTCTTCAAGTATGGGAGATGCGCTCACAGTGACAACAGAGGCATCCATTTCATTACTTTACAACATAGACTCCATAGAAAATTTACAACCAAAATGGAGCTAGTGTGACAAACGGCACTCACGTAGCAACAACAAAAATGTAAAGTTTGCAAATGCAACAAAAATGCATTTTAGTGGCTTTGCCTCTTCAGGCTCCAGTTTGACAGAGCACCACTTCATGCAATCGTTCCTTTTATCTCACGTCCGTCTTGTCTTCTGTTTTTTCGTTTGTCTCTTTGCGTCCTCTGAGCCACCTGTGTCAGAACCTGTCTGTCCAAGAGCACGTACTCCTTGCAGTCGAGTTGTCAGCTGTAGCAATAAGGGAATAAGCTGGGCAAAAAAAAAAAAGGAAAAAAAAAGGGGGGGGGAAGCAGTTTGTGATTACAATGAAAGGTAAGGTCTAAATGGTAACAATCTTTAGACCTATGTATCCCCAAACAAATAAGATTCTATTGCATAAATGGCACATCCACAAAGATATCAGAAAATGTCAGCAAATCTTGGGAAGGAATCAAACCAGACTTCTGGGAATTTCTGATAATCAAAAAATAAAATGATTGTCAGTAACTTTTTTCCTGCAGTCATCTAGCCAAGAACAGCAGTTTGAGTCCTAAGTCTTGAAGATGACTGCTATTTTCAGCGGAGACACTTTCAGTGACATCCTGGAGAATCCCACATTCTGTGTTCTCTTACCCATGTTTAAGAGGAAATCAAACTGTACAGAAAAATTTCTTTTCTCTTATCAGCAAAACAGAAATCCAGTCATATCAGAGAAGACTAGAAGAGCATGGCTTGTTAACAAAGACAGAGGAGGTTACATAGTAGGTAGTTATATTCCTCTTGAGACCATTTCACTAGGGAGGGAGTAAAGCTAAAGAAACCAGACTCAATGACCTGCAAGGTTTTTTTCCAGTCTGATTGTTCCTGAAGCCAATAAAATAATTATTTTCATTCCTATTATAACTGTGTCTGGCTATTTAAATTTGAATTTGAATTACGATGCATTGGATTTTTTTCCCAGAGCCATCAAATGAGAAGACAAAATTCAGAAATGGCACAGGAACTCACTCCCATGCAAATTTTTTTTAAAGGAAGGTAATTGTCCAAAAACTTGTGTAAATGGTGGCTTTTCTTAAAATGTGTAACGTAAGGTGACTGCTGACTGCACCTCTGCCTGGATAACCACCTCAACAAACCCCCACTTAACACAGTACAAAGTATTCACTGATAGGACAATAATATTTGCATAAGACAAAAAACCCCATGACCTACCTTATCGTGGTTGTAACCAGCCAATAACAGAAGAAGCGTCAGTGGTAACGCAATGTAAGATCCTTGGGCAATATCTTGTTCAGGCAGCTTTCTCTGAAAACAGTGAGGACCATGGATATTTTTTTCTTTAAACAGTCATTTCGACTATAAAATCCCTCAGCCTTAAGCACTGTCAGCAATAGGATCATGTGGCATGTCCAGCCCTTCCCATCTGACTTCCTGCTAAGTACTGCTCCAAGATTTACTTCACCTTCAACTTCAAAGCAGTCTCCTTGATCAGATTCATTCACCTATTGCCTTCTTCCTGGGATTTGCTGTTTTTTAAAGCTAATTCACTGATAGTCAGTCTCTGCTTTATAGGCAACCTGGTGTACTTTGATTTACCTGTCACATGCTGCCCAAACCTCTATGATCCCAATGGTTAACACTACAGCAACCATACTAGCACAACATCTTTCAAGCACATCTCACCCTTCATTTATAACCGCCATTTCCTGTTTCCCTTATGTTTCACTGGCATCTGAACATGCAGCAATGGAGGAAAAAAATAGATCATTTAAGTATTACAGAACGAACACTTCACTAAATTGACTGCACTGTTCAGAAGTGCAAAGAGACACCTCTCTCTCAAAAGAAATGCCAGTTTGAGATCCTCTCTGCTTTACCCTATCCCTCAGCACCAATAACTAAAGCTCTCTTTTTGGCCTGGTAATACTTCTTTCATATACACAGAAATCTTTAAAGGAATTCTGACAACAATCCTATCTTTCTCCTTCAGCCCTCAGTTACTGCAACCCTTCAGTTAGTGTCACGGCTGCAACTTGAACTCCTTACCTGCCTCCCATAAAATACCAGGTTATTACATCCCTGCCTGATGCCTTAAATGTGGCCAAATCCAAGTTCATTGTCATTTTAATGTTGCTCATAAACCTCTTTATATTTAGATTAACAGATAGGTTGGCCAAGACCACAAAATATATTCAGGCTATACTACCAGGCATTGCTCTCAAGGCGAACACTTGAACATTTAAGTATTTTGTACTTACAGTGGGACTAAAGATCAGTGTAATGTGCTTATGATATCCAATAGCAGTGAATGAAACTTGAGGCAGGGTGTAGTCATACTGTGATTTAGACAACGTAGAATCCAGAAGCACGACATAATTCTGTGGGTAAAAGATACACTCAGTCTACAGCATCAGTAGCAGTTTGAGACAAAATTAGATTTAAAGGCAAAAGTCAGTTTAACAGGCTTCAAATCTTCTGAGACACTGGTCACTTCAGCATGAACACAGTACTGCAGGCACATCAGAAATAACACTTCAGTATCCTTACAGAAAAAAATTAAAGTGAGCTAAGCTAATTATTCAGCAATATTCTTACCTCTCCATCTCGCAGTAGCGGTGGGAAATGGAAAAACAGGGATAGGCCTAAGTTGACTGTATGAATTGGGTTGTCTAGATTTTCACTTTTGTAGAGCTTCACCTGCGAGCGAAAGAGGAAAGCACAAACCAGGTATTTCTGAGCCTGCACCACAAGAGATATTTAAGACATCCCACATCTTAACGGACAAAAGCACTTCAAAATTCATCATATGTTTTATAACAGAAAGCTGTTAAGTAAGAACACCAGGAATTGCTCTAATCTGGGACATGAAGTCACAGAAACAGTCTTTTTACAGAACTTGAAATAATTTAGGAACAACTGATGTCTGACATAGTCACGCATCTAGTGTATTAAAGGCAGTCTGTGCTGTGCATCAACCAGAACTGAGTAATTCTTTTAAATAACCCCAGCAGTTTCACAGGAATATGCAGCTGGGGGTTGCTTCTATTTCTCCAATAGGCTCATTTTGCTTTATTTCAATTTTTCTACACTTATTTAACAAGCTAGACATCCTCAAGCTACAGAACAGGCCTGAAGTCCTCAGCAAATACAGTTTGCTCAGAAAACAGCACAATTAAAAAAAGGTTGTACCGTAGTCGAATATGGCTGGCAGGGGCAACAGCACCCTTTACACGAGGCTGCCTGTACACACAAATGTTTATCAGCCACTGTGCCTCCTCTATAGGACACAGTAAGAAAAGTGATGGTTTTTGTGGACTCTGAAGCTGCCTTCTAGCATCTATACCATTGCTTTAAACCTCTGGATTAGATATTTGCCAAGACTCAGCTCTCCTTGCACACGCAGCCCAACTAAATTCTCATTGATTGCGCCTAGTGCTGCCCCCGTTGCAACTCCAATCACAGCTCACCAGAGCATTTCCAGTTGTTTCATCAAGCCCACGCAACCAGAAGGGACCAGACTCAAGTCACAAAACCACTCACTTGTGTCTGTATCAAATCTTAGCACATCTTCCAAAGACAAAAATTTCTGCCTTGAAAGCAAGGGTGATGATACGCACCCATCAACAGCACAAGTGCATTACATGCAACGCAAGACCCAACCTCATATGAAACAGGTACAGGCAGGCTGGGATAACTTCCACATAACTACATTTTGACATCAATTCCTATTTGCTTAGGTTGAACTGCAAGTGTCTAAATTTCCCCAGAAAGATAGGAAGCTTGCTCAGGTGCTCTTCAGTAAGGTGATACATCTTCCCTTCACACCTGCTCTGAACGTTGGATACTCTGGATGTCTCCCAAAAAAACCCAACAGCTTAGCAATGAGATCTTGGCAGGTGAGATGCATAACAGACTAGTCTGAAAGAAATCCAGGCACTGCGTTTATATTTGTAGGTAACATTTCAAGAAGCTTTTAAACCTGAGAAATGGTACTGTAATTCCGATCACATCAACACCTCTTGCAGATACTTCCAGCATTTGCACTAAGCCCAAAGGATCATAGGTATCTAGCGAGTTTTTTTTCAGATCACAGTGAAGCCTTTTGAATTTTGAAAATTTCAGCTTTACTGTTTGTCTCATACTCTCTTCTAGCCATACTTTTAAATTCGTGTGTCCTATGGTATCGTTGCATTCACACGGTATCTTCTTGCTAGCAGACAGGCACGTCAAGAATTCCAGGTATTTCAGGAATTAATGCAATTCTCTGATATAGAGGACTCATTTCACCCCTGGTGTCTTGCTCTCCCTACAGATAGGGCATCCCTAATCAGGGAAGCAGACGCAGAAATGTACAGGCCAACCTGAGAAAGTATTTCTTAAACATACTTCCACGAAAAATGGAAACGTTAAAGCAAAGCAGTGAGGAACACTAGAATCTTAACTCTATGCAGCATTCAAATTCACCTTTATTGAAATATTAGTCATAATTTGAATTAAAATGTGTGCTCTGGCTACTGAACAATTTCCAGTGACCCTGCAAAAAAATACTGAGAAACCAATAGCAAATACACTTGACAAAGATGAAAGGCTTGAACTTACACATAATGTGGAGAGATATTCAGAAGATGTAATTACATTTCCACTTAAATCAAATTGATTAATTTGCCGGAATGCTATAATATTAACATCATCAATGTCACTGTTCCCAACCTGCAACATAAAACACAGTGATGCTTTTACCGACAGAGGAACAGTTAACAGAGGATAGTTAGTGCAACAAAAACATTGCTCATAATTTTAAATGAGAAGTGAATTTTGTTCTATACTAACAACATGGAAACTTGAAGGCTTTCCAATTGCAAGTACTCTTCCTCCAGAGTGCACAGTTCACATTTACAGACTTGCGCGTTATCAGCACAAGGCTGATGGCATTAAGTTAAACTAAAAATGGAAGCAGTACCAAAAGCATGCATTATTCTGGGAGAGGCTGAGTTACATACACAGGATTGCCTGATGTCTGAACACCGGTCTCAGTATTTTGCATCTGTGCCAAGAGATGCGTATTACTATGCTAGGATGTCTATATAGTTGAGTAATGAGGAATATGTTCATACTGTAATACAACTTACTTCCAACATACGTAACTTCATATTCTTCAAAATTGTTTAAAATACAAAACATTTGTGTTTCTTAGTCTGAACCCTGATCAGAGTAAGGAAAGACATTTACTCAAATAACAACTATGGTAAACAGACAGGTTAGGGTTCGGCCAGGTGCCACGTCAACAGTCTGGTGCCACTAAGGCTGTACATTTTTCCTGCAAGTGTTTTTCAAGCACTTCTCTCTCCTGGAGAAAATGACAGGCTAGCCAGGATACAGTTAGTACAAGCTACTGCACACAGCTGCCACTTGCAGTACATAACCTTCATATGATTTTCTGGACTTTAGGTTGTCATTCTCTTCCCTTCCCAACGAGCAAGCGCTCTTAGCAAGAAGACTTTAAGGACTTGAAAGATTTCTGCCCTTCTGTTTTCCTGCAAAGGAGGGCACCCTGGTCAGGCCTGTGTCTGAGCTCAAATAATGACCATCTCCCACTGAAAAGTTCCAGACAACTAACGAAGGCTAATTAACCTTTGCTAGATGTCAAGAGATAAACACAAGGTGACTAATCTAAATCTGTAAGGATGGAGGAATATTTAACAAGATTTCAACAGTTTTCAATTCGAAGTTATTATTACATTTTATAAAGATTTGCTAGTCTGAATGACAATTTCATCTACATCAAGACTGCAGGATTTGGACCAAATAAAACATAACAAAATCTATCAATCAATAACTAAATAAGAAGATAGCATAATATGACAATTTATGACATCCTCAAGTCGTTAATGCTTTGTTCCACATCATGAAATGCTGAAAGGTATTCTATACATTTCTTCTCTCGTTTCTTGATTTATAATTTTTGTGACTGGCAAAGAATCCTTTTCACTTGTTTACTGTTTGGGCTTTATCTTATTTCAGTTTTAAGCTCCGGTGCTGACACACATCATGGGGCCCGTGTTTAGGGAGCTAACTTGCTGAAAGCTGCCTTTCTAAACAAAAGGCATTCAATTACATTGCTCTTGATGGAACAGATGTAATGCCTAGACAGATGCATTTTATATTTAAGTGATACTACAAAAAAAGAAAAAAATTACCTCAATTGCGCGATGCTGTGGTAAAGCTCTTTCAATGTGATCATTGCCTTCAGCTTTGAGTTGGACGTGATACACACAACCAGGCTAAAAGCAACATTCAATGATAAATTCCAACACTAAATAATAAGTACTTTTATTTTAGAAGACAGTAAGAGATTCCATTTCAGATACACCACCCAAACAGATCTAACTCTGTCCAGTTAAAGTTTTCCTTATCCCAAATAGAAAATTTAACTCAATAACACCATTAGGGGTGTTTACTGCCACCAAATACAAAAGGTCTATCACAGAATTTTCACTGGTTTATTACATTACGGTATTAAAAGAAAATATCCGCTCTGAAGTGTTTTAGCTAGAAAGAAAATATATTAAACAGGATTAAAACCTGATCAAATACTACTTTCTACTCCAGCATAATTGCTTACTCCATACATCGTGGGCCCAGAAATTCTGCTTCCGTATTTCCTGTGTAACAGCTTACTTCATATACATGCTGTGCAATGAACATCATACATACACCCAATATCCTGCTAAAAATACGCTGTCACAGCATTTTCACAAGAGAAACTAAATGCTTCCCCAAATTCTTTTGCCTAAGAAAATTCCCTGCTCTAACACCTGAACACTGCTGAACACCTGTTGGACACCTTCAGTACATTGAGTGGAGGCTCATGTCACATCGTGTCACTGTTCAGTGTTTGTGGGAGGCCACCACAGTATACTGGCAGCAAGTTCCACAGACTTACACTAAAAGTTTTTTCCCCGTTTACTAGAATGAATGTTCACTACAAGACAGTGTAACACAGAGAGACTCAAGGGAATCTGAGCTAGCAAACGTGATGGGAAATGCAATCAGTAGCTAATTGATAGAACACATTTTATTGCTCCGTTATCATGCTAAAGTAAATAACAGAGAGCATTCTAATCCTTACCAGAAGGCCACGTAGCCTGAATTTGCCCTCTTCATCAGTTATCGTGTCTTCTCCATAGATACTACAATCCTTCTGCCCCACAGCTTCTACTGAGACTCCCTGCTCAGGCTCGCCATTTAAAGAAGAAACTGTGCCATAACAGCTAGAGGTATAAAGAGAATCAATTACTATACATGTGCAGATGACGGTTTAATGCACATTTTAAAGACGTTTTATTGTTATAACTGATGGAAAAGGTACTTAATATTTTTAGCATAGCAGGAAGAAGAAAAGGGGAATTTATAATGTATATATAAAACTGTTTAAAGCATTAGAATTAGCTGCAGTTCAGAGCACAACTTCAGGAATCCAAGTTCCCTGACCTCCATGAACAGTGGCACTTACCCCTGAAGGCACAGAAAGGAAGGATCTTGAAGTCAGATACCTGAATTGGTCTACCATCCTCTCCTGTCCCACTGGACATAGGCACAAGCCACTTCTAGTGCCACTGACAGTGTTTTCATAGCAATGTTTCTCCTTACAGTCCTGCCATCTAGGTTTAGCCACATGCATGAAAAAAGGCTAAAAAGTACTTATAAGGCATAAAGCATTGTGCCTTCAAGAGTACCCTCCAAACGTTCAGAACAGAGGTGTATCAGGACAAAACACACATTTTGCATAATGCACCCTGATACAGTACACAGCACTTTGCACAGCATTTCAGCTCCACTGACCTGTAAGCTGTTCTGTAACCAGTTATCCGAATTTTAAGATTCTGTCCTTCCTGCACTTCAATCATTTGTGATGATGGTTCAAAGCGAAACTCTTTCATCATGGGTTTAAAATAATACTGCCCTGGGCTCTGCAAAGAGGCATAAAACAAGCTGTTTACTGATAGCGACACAAAAATTCACCAACTCCAAACCATTATGTTTCTGCAAAAGCTCCCTAAAGAGCTAAAGTTCTCTGTCCCAACTGTAGGTTAAACTGGTCAGAAAACGTGAGCACTGAAAAACAGGGAGCACGTTGGACAATAAACCAATGGAACTCGACCAGGTGATAAAGTCTGAAGAGGGAAAGGAAACTATGGCCCTAAAACCTTACTGCAAGACCTCAAGGACAGGAAAGTGACCAAGAGAAAAAGATGTCTGCAAGGAAACTATTCAGGCATGTCTACACACATGTACAGATCAATAATCTAATTAGTTTTCTTTCCTCTAAAGACTCTCAAAAGATCATCAACAATTGGCTTGTTTCATGTTTACAGACCACAAATTAGTAACTGAAATCAATCAACATCATCTACTACCTGTTGGGGAGAAATCTCTTGCTAGATTAGATTTCACATCTTTCACTTGCTAAGATTGTAAGTGCTGTCCACTCTGAGGGACCTACATCTCTCATTGTCAGTTATGATTTCAAAGGAGATCATACATTCCTCTGCCACTGAAGGGAGCCGATAACATCCCTGTTTTGGAGGGCAAAGTAACACAGCATCGCACATGCACCCACGTTCAGAAGAATCTCTCAACTTACCAGATTGGAAAAAGTCAGCATGCCATTATCCTGTGTAAGGAGGTTGGACCGAAACACCCCTCCACTGAGAGACAAGAGAACTCCAGCAAGAGCCTGGTCATCCTCTGATTTGATCTATTTTTGAAAAAGCAATAGTTTTAAGTGTAAGTGAGGGTTGATTTATGAAGAATGGTTCAATTCAGAAGCCTCTTACAGAGTGCACAGATGTGCTGGCTCTGAGCACTCATCCATAAGCAGAAGAAAACGAGCCACATCTGCAGTGTATCCCCTCCCGCAACACTGCGGGACTACAGAAGCTTGTGCTCTCAATATCTGGGCAGTCACAGCTGCACATAGCATGCGCCACCAGAACAGTCATTCTCTATCACTTCACAGGACATGCTGGGGGCCAGAACAAGTTATCCCAAAGACTGGAACCAGGCACTCATTGGACCAGAACATACATGAAAAAAAATCACCTTGAGGGATAAAACTCATTAAGAGAAGGTGGTCCAACTCTACAAAAGCAAATAAAGCCAGTCTTTTGGACTGTAGGCTCTGATTTTCACTCTATAAACCTTGCAAAATATCTTCAGCATGGCAAGTCATGTTATAAAACTAAGCTCACCCACTGAGTTTTGTTTCCCCATGACAAAACTATACCCAAATCCCACACCCATTTGTGTTTGGCTGGGTCACGTGGGTTAACTTTTTTTGCCTGCTTAGCTCTAACTGCACACACTGTTCATTTAGAACCATAAGTATTTAGAGCATTACCTCAAATGTCACCCCAGCAAGAGCAAAAGCTTTGAAGTCCCCAACTGTGCCTTCTACTGCAGTCAAAACATACCCTTCTTTCTGAGCAGTAACTGTATATTCCAAGTCACTGTGAAGTGGCCCAACACTTCAAATAGAAGGAAAGAAGAACATGTTTTAAAAAAAGCACTTGGATATCACACACATGTTGTCAAGTAAACCTTGCAATTAAACTAAAGAATCCAAAAGATCAAAACAAATCTGTGAATTACCTGTAAGCACCTTTGTCGTCAGTGAAAACTGTGATGAGCGGAGAAGTTGCTCCCTTTTCACCAATGACAATCTCAACACCTTCCAATTTAGGATGAATTCTCCCTTCCAGAAATAAGCCTGCTTTTCCATGAATCTCTATCAGCTTTCCAGGACAACTCTCTTGGTCATCACAAAGGGAATTTTAAGACAAACAAGAAAGCAAAAGATACACTCACCATTATGTCTTACAGCAAGACTTTAACTACTTCCAAAGTGACCAGCTGACGTTCTTTTACCTTAGAATAAAAGATCAACCCACGCAATTCTACAGCCCCTCAACACATCTTAAAACATCTGAACATTCACAAATTCACACACAATAACTAAATTCCAAAGCTATAAGCACATATCCAAAACAAACATTCTGGATTTGCTAAGCGCTTTGAGGATTCATTAAGTTACATATACTGCAGCCATATGGAGAAGATTCCAACAATTCCTTTCTATCTGATATTACACTAAGCTTTGACAAAATTTTTAAGACCAAATTCAGGTCAGCATATGTCGCGTTTTATGACTTAAGAAAAATTTTATTCCCCCTCCCCTCCAATGTATTTAGAATGTGCACAACAAAGAGGCACATAAAAAGGGGCACCTAACATTTTCTAGTTATTTCAAACGAAGTAGGTTCACTTAAAAACCCAAGGGCAAGATGGACACAGACTTAACAAGTAGCATCAACTGATTGATGATAACTCCGACAATTTGGAGTTGACTTTTTTGTGAGTATTTTTATTATTGTAATTTACTACAAACAAAACTTAAAAGCAACTTGTATTTGGTAACAAACTCTTAATACAAACATTGCTTTTGCACAACTATTTTTCTAGATGAGAGTAACAGGAACAATTCTGACAATCTAGTCCTTCCTCTTATGCCAGGTGGTTTTTCAGTACTTGGAAGCACATTCTGCTGATAAAAACTTCACTTGCACCCTCTACCAAATACCCACGCTTTCAAATTCCAGAGTGAAATTGGCCCAAAGAAACAGCTGCAATCGAAATTTTCCTAACATTACCTTTGAAGAGCTATTCATACATTCATCTGTAAGGATACACTTCTGCCTTAAACATCTACTCTTTTCAAACTAGATTTTATTTATATTTACCTCCACTAACAACTGTTTCCACATAAGGAGGGTAGAAAAGCAGCTCTTTTGATGAGGGTGTCACAGTAATTTTCTCTCCAGACCTATAAAACACAAATTAGGTATGATTAGAAGAAAATGGGATTAGCAAACTCTCATGTAGAACAGAGTACCGCATACTGACCCAAGAACCCATCTAAATACCCCAAGGAAAAAATATCAACAATAACCTATGCAAAATTCATATTATGTGGTCCTACTTTCCATTTAGCTGACAGTCCAACAACAGGCACAGGTACCCATACAGCAGCTGTTTCCTATACGGAATACATCGCTATTCTGGTGGGAAAAGTATACACCTTGTCCATTGCAGCTTGGTATTACCTTGCCCAGTACGAAAATTCATATAGGAACGGTCCTTGCAGTTCCTCCACCATTTCTTGCACTGGTGGCTTTGTTCCTTCCTCCTCTTGACCCTTCTTTTCTCTCTCCTGTCGGCGGGTCTCAATTTCTGCCAGTTGCTGCTCTCTACGTAACTCCTGTACAGATTTCAGGGGTCCTAAAACTAAGGCAGGTTCACTGTCAATGGATGACCTGAAAACACGGAGCAGAAAACAAAATCATCTCCTTTCATATGGAGGGATAAGAGATTGTTACATCTGTTAATTACTGCCTGTATACCACAGCAGACAAGTCCCAGGATATTTTTTTTTAAATCCATTCCTTTTCAATTCTCCTATTTATTCCAAGCATAACTAAAACTTTTAACCTCTATATCAATGTTACTAATAGAAAGGCTTGTTCACAGGGACTACAGGTAACCTACCTGGCCTAGTAGGAAGGGACCTACTTGCAACTCTCACAAATTCTGTCCCATCATGAACCATTCAAGAAGTTTCGGTGCTGTTGCCTCCTCCTCCCCTCTGCCGCGCCTCTGCATCCCACTGCAGAGCCAGTGCCACAAGCCTACATCTCAACCACTTTGCAGAGTCCAGCATCTGAGCTTAGCTTAGGTTTTGGTAAGCAGAGAGTCTTGATTTTGCACCAAGTACCAGACACTAGCTCTGCTGCAGGGACAACAACCTCCCACAGAAGTACTGACAAGCCAGCAGGAGTGCTAAATTCTTAAGCCAAAGGACCAGTTCGCAAGGGTACCTTTAACAAAGCCCTAAACTAAAGAGAAAGGCTAGAATTCCTAACCTGACAACAAGCGTAATACAGAAATAAACAAAAAGACTGGTAAGCTCACTTATTTTTTCAGTACTAGGACCTTTCCCTCAGAATCTACCTCTCAGGGGTAGAGTACACAAGGAGAAAACAACTTCTATCAAAAAATAAATACTTCCAATAGCTGGCAATTCCCAGGAAAAGCTCTGAGTTCTAACCTATCTGTGTTATACATTTGAACTATCCAGTTATCTTGTCACTGTCCACTGAACAGATTGTTAGATAAGTTTAACCAAGTTCTTTAAATCAGCTCAGAACAATGCATATCGTTTCACTTTCCTTGATCTTACATACTCTCTTTCCTAGCAATTTCTTCTAGTCTCCCACCATTCTTCGTATCTTATCTTCTGTCTCTCCTACAACAGTCTGAAAAACTGTAGCGGAACATTGCAAAATTCTCTATGAGTGAACTGAAATGATCACGATTACTTTTCCTACAACCACTCTAGATTATCAGAATAGTTCTGTCTCCTGCTTCACTCTTCACCTATATTTTTTCTTTTTTAAGAGAAACAGGTACTATTGCTCTATCTCATCAAGGCTTTAAATTAATTCTCCGCAAGTCCAGAGACAAAAATGTATCAAAAAAAATTTTTGTCTTAAAACCTATTAAAAATCTGTACAGACATGCACAAAGTCTCATGGTATTAATAATAAATTACTACAGTCTCACTTTTCAAACATAGCAAGCCATCACCAAAAATCGTTACGAATCAGCATTATTTTTGGTTGGGTTGGTGGGTTTTTTTATTATTAACTGAAAGTTAACAGGTCACCGCCATGGGCCTGGTACACAAGCAGAGATTTTTAAGAACAACTGTCTTACTTTTAAATCCATAGCTGTTCCTTTTATGCTGATGACATTTCACAAATTGGACTTTACCTGAAAAGCTTCAGGCAGGCTTGAACAGAGACTGAGCTGCCTTCAAAGCACTTGCCAATAGTCTCAAAAAACCCAACCAGCCTAGAAGGTCGGTATAATATTCACCTCCTCACTAAGTTGTTTTTAAAATCCTCATGGCGCTCTGCTATCTCAATGTTTCTTTTCCAGCTGCTGTAGTTGACCACAGTAGTTGCAGTTACAGGTTTATTAAACTCAGGGAACTTGAGGCAATGCTCTGCAGGTAATTTTTTCTCTGAAAAGATGTTTTCTACACTCAAAAAGTCCAAGAACCCACAGTTTAGAAAAAGTGGACATCAGCAGAGCATTAATAAAGCGCTCATCGTTTTCAGACACTTCCAGGCAGATCTGGCACCTCATACAATTAAAGCTATTCACAAACCAGTGCTTCCTAGTGGGCTGTCTGTACAGTTTAACAAGAACTGGCGCATTAGCGTGTAACCACTCTGCATGGTTTTCCTTTTATAATCCTCTTCACACCAGTAACAATGCTCTAAAGCAGCAGATTCTCATTCTGAGGAAACAAAAAAGGAAAAAAAAATAGATGCCAGTGCTAAAGAGCTCAGACCTAGGCTAAAACAATACCCTCTGAATTCTGAGATTTCAGTTCATTTAAGTGTATAAAAACCTCAGAAAATCTTCCTTTTTACCATGACACACAAGTAGAAAAGGGCTATACTGAAATGAAGTGACAATGTTCAAAATGACAGCTGGGGATTATTAATCCATCTACAAAGAACGCAAAGCACATCTTAGCATAAAAACCTCTGGCTATCTAGAATTGGATGCCATCCCCTTAGAAAGCAGCCACTGTGGAATTAAAACCAGAGTAAAACTTCATGAGAGAGATGTCTTTTTCTTCCCCTTTTTATAGCCCCAAGATTCCTTTGTTCTTACTTAATGGTAATAGTCACATCCATCAGTTTATCTGTTACGATTGTGCCAAGGACATGGTGTCGAACTGCAGTGAGCGTCAGTATGCTAGGAGAGGATCTGTAAATCAAAGTAAAAAAGAGATTAATTCAAGGTCCCCCTGCTAATGAAAATAACCAAATCTTATTTAGCAGAGGTTTGTGCTTTATAAAAGATGATATACAAATTAAACAGCAAAGCTGTAGTGCCGAGATGACGGCATATTGGAAAGGGAGCATTTTCAAGCTCTGAACCCCAAACCACCACATGACACTGGCCAAATCAATTCCTTCCTTTGTGCCTCCTGCTTCCTCTTAAGCTAAAGCTGATTTGATTGATTTCATATGTACAATCCCTTTACACGCAGCAAAAGGACGTTCAAAAGTGTGTCATATTAGACATCATTCTCCAAGACACCCCAAGTCTAAAGGTGCTTTGCTGTCAAAAGAGGGTTTCTGCTTCTATCCATTCATTCACTTTGTGCTGACTCTTATGTGTAGCACATCTCTCTTTGAAGTACCTTTATTCACTAACACATCAGAAAAGAATCAGATTTGAATGCTGAATTTGTTTTCTGCCACGTTAATGAATTAGAAGTAGTAGTCTTGGAGCAGAAATCCTCTTTTTTGAAGCAAAGAGCCACTGAGCACATTGCCAGACCATAACCTATAAATAAACCACAACCTAATAAAACATGGCTGACTTAGGAAGATCAGTACTGCTCACTTGTGATTAGGGTGAATATTTACTCGGCTTGCAAAAACTGGGGTGAGCAGAATCAAATCACCACAGAGTCATGGCACTAGGGACATACAATGGTGGCATATGCTTCCTAGTAAACGTACTATCCTATCTTTTGCATTTCAACTCTCACAAGTGATCAACAGTTTCCACTGAAATATCTCTGCTTTGTTACAAAGCAAAACCAACACTAAACAGAAGAAGACTGATAAAATACTCATTTAAAGCAGCAAAAGTATCTTTAAAGCCTGTCATTAGTTGATTAATTTTTTAGGACTAGAAAGGGCAAGGGAACACATCTGATACATTTTGCTAAAGCTTCCCTCTATAGGTTAGACAGTCATGGCAAAACATCCTGAATTGCTGAAAGCAAGCAGCTGCAGCAGAAGGAAGCTTCATGAAAGCATACTGATATGCATAAGGTCAAAAGCAGATTTTGTTCTTACGTGTCGTAAGTGTAATACTCATGTTCAAACTGGTGGCAGGAACGTGGGGTCACTTCATATACACCTGTAAACATTAAGTCAAAGAATGATCCACTGAAAAAATTCAAGCTTACTGTGTTGCCTGAATTTGCAAGATCACACGAGACCTGAGGTATAGAAACAATTACAAAATTCGACTATATATCTACTGCCTTTCACATAGACACTTGTAAGTTAATTCACCTCAGTCATAGATCACTATTGGAAGCTGCGCAGCTTTTCTAATGTACACTGATATAAAACGCAATTAGGCATCACTACAGATAAACATAATTACAAACACAATAAACCAAACAAGCTCAGAAGTAACCTATTATGGTCCCATAGCTGATACCCTTTGACTGGTTACAGAACCATTGTACTATCATACTGTGAATGAAATCACTGTCTCTATGGATGAAATGTTCAAAGTTGAAAACGGAATCAAAACCAAACATATTTGTTAACTGTTTTGCTAAGGGGCCATAACATGAATTAACTCTAAGGCATTAAAAGGCGGAAAAAAAAAATCTGATGTTAAAACATTCTTTTTTCCTGTTACAGATAATCCTGTGGCACTTTTAAGAGTTATCCCTCAACAACCCTGTATGGAAATGAAACTTCTATTTGTCAGTCACATTCTAATGTGACTGACAAATAGAATCCATATGAACAAAATTTTTTTAACATGCTCTTCATTCATCAAAGATCAAAGCCCGTCATCAAGCAAAAAAAAGAATTATTTTACTTCTGGAATCTATATTTAGATGAAGGGTTAAATAGTAAGAGAGTTCTAAAAACTTAGAACAGAGCATTTATATACAGATGTAAATAAAATGATGCCTCTCAGAAACCACAACAGATTTTTATTTTTTTTAAAATCCCAGAAGTATTAATTGACTGTTTGTTTTTTGTTTTTTTAAACTAACATTTTAGAGCTGTTACCTGGCTTTGACAGACAGAATCTATTAACTCCTTTGGACAGGTTATAAACACCAACGTTCTCCGGTCCATTTCCATCCTGATAAAATTCCTGTGAAGCCACAACACAATTCACTGTTAGTAACTACCAAACAACCAAATGAAAACAGTATTTGCCTAAAGATACATTAATGCTGCTCTTTTATAGCAGCTACAACACAAGACCATTTTACCAAACCTATGAGAGAAATCTCAAAAGCACTCTAAAGATCAATGTTACTGTGCTATATGACTCCCTAGAGACGCAAGAAAGCCTTGGTTCTGAGCATAATCCAACCCAACTACACAAGTTCAGTAAAAAAATACAAGGACGTTTGTTACCTACGTACCAGTGTAATTGCATGAGAAAGAGAACACCTCAGCATATATCCAGTCTGCCTAAATTCTACTCCCGAAACATCTTCCTCCATGACTTCTAACTCCAAAGACTTATTTTTCCAGCACCAGTCTTCATGTACGATGCTTGCTAGAATACACACCACACAAAGTATTTTAGTAATGTAAAACTATGTGAATAAGGGCAGGTTTTGTGGTATAAAAAGCTTGTATCACTCTAACTTCCCTGACAATAATCTTCAAAGCCAGATATACAACAATGACTGTAGTAACAGACCTGGATCACAGCACTGCAGCATCACCAGGAATCCACCACATCTCGTAACAGAAAAGGTACTATAAAAAGGATAATGAAGTCTGGTCACCCTGGAAAGTTCTGCGATACGCACTACCATTGTGATAGTCAAAGATGCTTAAAGGACATCAGAAACTCTCCAATTTCACCTGGCGGAAAGATGTTCCGACTTGTGTATAAAAAGAGCAATCCGTATACACTCCTCCTACACCTTTCCCTGGAAAACAATTTATTTTCATAGTAGGCCAAGGCAGGCTGGCCAAAACATGTATTGCTCTTAGGAGAGATACTCTGGAAGCAGAAGAACTGGGGTGTGTGCCTGGGACAAGTCAGTTTATCATAAAGCCTTTTTTCCCCCCTCACACCAGCCATGTAGACCCTAAAACTTAGGTGAGCAGTTACCTGTAACCTGACAAATGGTTAAACATACAAGATTGAGAAAACTTGATGCACTGTTAAATAGTATTTTTCCAGATTCTCTCAAGTTTTAGAACTACTACTATGTTGGGCATGCTGTGAATCCATAATAACAGAAGTATACAGATTAAGTCACAAATTTAGCTACTAAAGTAACACTTCAAACAGTTCCCTGTAATCCTACCTTTGTATTTGCCAGGTAGCACATTTTCAAATGTGAAGGCCACTGAGTCCTTGTTTCCAGAGAGCTGCAGGTTGCGTTTTTCACCCTGGCGGCTCACAGACTGTAATGTCACCATCAGATCACCACAAGCATCTGTGCAGAAAAGACAGCAAAAAATGAGACTGCATTCTGGCTTTCCAGCTTTGCCTCCATAACCCACACTCCAAGCAAGCATCGTAAGATTAAAATGATCACGCTCTTCCAGTAGAGAACATTTCCAATTAAAACTCTTATTTCTTAAGCACATTTAACAGTATTTTGCATTCTTCAGGAAGTTTGAGACTGTTAATCATATTCTTTTATCTAATGGCAAGTAACAACCAGAGGCCAACATTAAATCCCTGGGTCCACCTTGCTCTGCAGAGACTACAGGGCCCAGAAAACACCTAAGACAGAACACCAAGTGCAGAGAGGATTCAGAGAGGAAAAAGGAAGGGGTAAAAATGACAAAAGTAAATCTCCAATCACCAACTACTGAAATCAGTGGGCAATCAAGGAAAATAGCAGGAAAGAGTACCTTAGGCTAAAATAAAGACAAAAAGCTTATGAAAGAGAACAGAGATTGCAAGCTTCTGTTAACAGCCTGAGCTTCTATCCTACAGGTTTTTACAGGCATTACTTTTTTTTTTTTTTAATGTTTTTTTTGCCTCCAGTACCTCTCTGATGTACAGTATCCCTAGTATCAGCCAGAAGCATTTCCTTCCAGAACTTACCCATCTTCTGAGGAACACAAACAGGTCAGAATTCCTTCCTGAGGAAGGAATACTTGCTTATTCCTAGTAAGTATTAAAAATAGGTGCATAACTTTATTCCAAATTTTATTAAGGTTCCTTATTAGGCTGTAAAGTCTCCCAAAAAAAGCGCCACTTTACCTATGTGCTGGAAGTTAATTTACTTACCTGCTCATTGGGCTAAGCACAGCAAGTGTCTTGATCTAAGCAGTACTCATTCACACATGCAGTGCTGAAGTTCTCTGCTCCCGTTTCCACTTCACTTTCAAAATTGGCTTACCTAAACAAGATATCTTCCCCGAGACAGCCGCCAAAAACTGAGAGAAGGTCACATCCATTACTGGTCTGTCTGTAACAGTAACAGGGAACATTTTGGGTTTCAAAGCCAATCCTGCTCTGGTCTCAGCCTCTGGAATAATCACCTGTAGAATATATGACATCAAGACATCACCAGCTTTTAGATATCGGTCCAAATACACCCACTCTGCTGAGTTCAATACGCTTATCAGAAACTAGAAAATGGAAATTTACTATAAACTCCAGGTAAAGCAAAACCAGCCTCCCAAATATGCTTTTCAAAGTTACATATTAAAAAACCTCCAAAGAACTGCAATAAAACTGAGCTAAAATTCCTCCAAACAGCTCAGTTTTAAAAGTCTGAGTGAATTTCACTTCAGGATTCTGCTTCTACATTAGGCTATTTTATTATATATTAGGACAGTTAGAGGCCTTATAACCATGCACTTCCTTATCTCCCAGCCTGCACTCTCTCCCACAATGCAAAATTCACGGTTCTGCTGTGACCTGTAATCTCAGGAACCATTTAGGCACCTGAGAAACGTACACATTACCTGTCTCCCTCACAGGATAATATAATATACATGATACGAAGTGATCTAAGGGACATCACAACTAAGAGAGAGAAATAAGAACTTTCAACCCCAATGGCCTGATCTCCTTTGAACAAGTGTAAAGGACGTCGAGCGTGGGAATCTTGCTTTATTAAGAAAAAAGGAAATAACTGGCATTGCTTAAAATAGTGCAAACAAGAGAAAACGACCAGGAAAACCCAAATTCAACTTCTCAAACTTTAGAAATTAAATGTCTAAAATCTTACAAAACCTCAAGCCCTACAATGAGGAAATGAAGGTTCATACTTACCTGAACACTGTAAGTACCCGATTTTGCCTTAAAACAAAATGTTCCATGAGGGTCAGTTTCTGTTGCAACCAGTGATGCTTTGTCCTTGTCTTGAGGCATCATGGTTACCTTGTATTTACTAATCTGTTTGACTGTTTCAGGGAAACGAGTTACTGAGATCCGGCCACACACGCTAAATCTGTTAAATAAAAGCCAGCCATCAGAATAAATATCTTGATTTGACAAAAATCATAAAAAAATACTTGTTTTAAAACTTCCTTAAAAAGTAAACCTCACTATGTTGAGGTACTAACACATGAATTGGAATGGATTTCTCCTCAAAGAGTTCATATCAAGGAGATATTATAAGCGAACACAGTGGACCTAGTGCAAACTCATGTACAATTAATGGGATCTTTTCTTTTACAATGAAATCACCATGATGTTATGTTACGTTACATTTTCACTTGCAAGCAACTTGCTTCACTCTTCCAACACCAACCCAATCACTTCAAGCCTTTTTTCTTTTTTTTTTTTTTGGCTAGGCAGGCAATTGACTTAGGATTGCCATCCCTCAGGTTTTGTATGGTTTGAAATGTTTTTTGTCGAAGACCTCAAATGTGATAGATGATTCATTAGAACACAATCCTAGTACACCTACGTTTGTGAAACACAAGACGACAAATTAGAAACTGTTAAGTTTTACTTTTCATCTTCAACTGTACACCATATTTAGTGACTGGAAAAAACTGTAACTGGTCATTTAACAGCATGCAGGGTTGCAGGTTTTTTTCCTAATTAGCTAACTAATTCTGCATGAGCTACCTGGCATTTGCCTCAGTAAATTCCTAGTTTTCACTTCTCCAGAAGGTTGCCCCTATTTTCTCCTCCAGGAGAAGCTCCTGGGCAGAGAACCATGCCCCTTTTGTCTTCTCAGCTGACACTTATCTCCCACTACTGCCTTACACTCCCAAAATCATCCTGTCACCATTATACAGGCTTATGGCCAAATCAAAGAATCACAAATAAGAAAAAGACAACACACACACACACATATATATATATATATATGTATGTATGTGTATGCATGTACGTATGTATAAGACAACTATGACCTTGAGAGTGATGAGTAATAAAATGTAGATGTTTGGTA
Organism: Stercorarius parasiticus; assembly: GCA_013396915.1. NCBI lineage: Eukaryota > Metazoa > Chordata > Aves > Charadriiformes > Stercorariidae > Stercorarius > Stercorarius parasiticus. The sequence continues at coordinate 225,609 of VWZL01004722.1, read as the reverse complement.
CAACACTGGACTAGACAGTTACACAACTCCACTCTTGCACAGAAGGAGGGTATCTGAAGTGCAGCATCAGCAGCAGAAAGCCTCTCTGTTCCTTTCTTAGTTCACATACAGTGCTATAATTGCTCAATATACCCCTGTCCTTGCGTCTTTATTTGCAAGGGAGAGGTTATTAAGAGAGTGCTCTAAGACTTAACTAGTATTGAGCAAAATACTGTTGACAAAACATCACCCTGCACTCATGTTGTCCTATTTACCTTGAATTCCTTGAGCAGCTCCTGACAACAGTACGCAAGTCTGGGCACGACATGGGAAAGGACCACCCATTTTCAAGACTTTGTCCACATATCAAATTACATTTTCATCATGACACCAGTACTTACCCTGTTGCAATGATGTTTGCTAGCTGAGGTGTATTTGGTGCAATCTTCACTGTAATAGTATCAAAGAAGAGATGCTCTTTCCTGGCATGAATTGTGTATGTACCTGTTGTTATGTTCTCAAGGCGGAAAGAGCCATCGGGTTTTGTTTTTACTGTAACAAATAAAGAGATGAGTTAAAAAACAGAGCATGCCTTGACTGTCTATTCTTATGTGTCAAAAGATAATTTACATTGCACAACAAAGAAACAGTATTATGCTCTCTTACTAGACCAATCTTCATTTCTACACTTCAAAGCACAATTTGGCATATGGTTGAAAGAAAACAGAAGACATTTTCTACAGCAAAACAAATGAACACCTAATACTCTCATCTAAGGCAGAAAATGCAAATTTGATCAACTGCATGAAAACCAGTTTAATATTTCAAATAAATTGCAACAGAAGTAGTGTGTTATCCTGAAGGCTTAATTCCATCTCATATACTAGTCCTGTACTTCAGCTTAATACGGGCTTCCCTGCAGCAACAAAGACCAAGGCCACTGCTTACCTTTAATCTGATTGTTCAGAGTCACAGTGGCATCAGCAACTCCTTCTCCTTCAGGACCATTCAATACCCTCCCTGTGACAGAGAAACCCATCACATGGAAAACAGGCTGAAACAGGAAAAAAGTTAACATTAACCTTTACTCACTAAAAGCAAACACACACCTACAGCAATCAACACCACCTGTTTTCCCCACATACACTCATATAAAGGAAATTTATTTCCAGCTTTAGGAAAAAATATTACCAGGATAATCACAAAGAAAGTACATATCAATCTCCAGGCATACCGCTCCCCTAAGTATAGGAACAGATTCTCAATTTATCTGCATCAGTACAGTTCAGAAGGCCCAAGTCACAGATCAAAATGCCATTACAGAAGGCACTCTGCAAACCATACAAACTTACAGGCTCTTCTCCAGAGATTTGACAAACTCAATGAATAAATTTAAGCAGCCTGAAAGATGATCGCTGTTTGCAACACGCACATGAAAGTGAACGTGGTAGACAGCTTTTCCCTATTTTGTTTCTTTCTAGTAAAAGGAACTAAAATGTAGAAATACAGTACAATGACAGATACTGTCTTCTACCTGCTGTGCAAAAGGTTATGCGTAACAAATGTCTTCAAACTTCTTACAAAGAAGTTTTTCCATAATACACCTGGCTTTCTGCTAAAATCAGTAATACCTTTACAGGAATGAATGGCAGAGAGATTATTTTCCCTGAATGCCTTACCTCAATTTGTAAACTGTCATGCTCTACAAGGAAGTCCAATCTAGATGGAGCAACATCAAAGGTAATTCTCTCTCCCCTGTAGAATGGTATCTGAAAGAAGACAAATCGTTTTGACTCCTAAGAAGCTATGATGACAGAATTGTTTTCCTTTACCATTTCCCATGTCCTTATCACCATCAGACACCTCTATGAAGGGTCGAATGGGCTGCAAATTTCCTGGAAAAAGTAACTCAGAGGGATGGAGATAATGAAGGCAGTATTTCAAGACTGTTTGATGGAAATCATGAGATTATCCAAAGAGACAGAAAAGTACCCTCTACTCAGAATACAGCAAAGTTACTTGGATGTGCAAAAGCTTACAGATAGGAGACAATATGATTGTAAAAGGGTTAAAGGAATGAGAGAAGTCTGAATCCCACTTCTAGATGATGCAGACTGAGAATGCAGAACAATCATTCTAGGCAGTGCACAGACAACCATGCTCCCGCACTACCTAAACATAATAAAAAGAACGGGCAAAAAAGAAAACAGAGAACTTAAAGCACGTGAAGTCGCTGTACTCAACTGAAACTTTCAGTCTCCCATCAGCCTCTAGGTGTGGTTCTGTGACTGGCCAATGTATTCAGGTAATTCAGAGCCTGATTTGCAAATAAGTCCCTCCTCAGAAATCACACCACAGAGCCCTATCACAGCAACTTACTTGACTCTCATATACTTTAGATTGGAGGTTCCTATTCCAATTATTTCATCCAATTCAAAATATTTCAACTATTTCTGTCTTAACAGCTACAAAGTTACACATGATCTAGTTTAGAAAATGAAAGTTAACAACCCAACAGATAAACAAGCAATGAACTTTCTGTCTACTTACCACAGTGTATTTCCCACTTGGCAGGGAAAGAAAGCTGAAAGATCCATCTTCTTTTGATACAACATTGCACAAATAAGACAGAGACTCATCTCTTGACTGGAATCCATCCACGGGAGAAATACTGCAGCCCACAACATCCTGTGGCAATAAACGCAATGCAACTTTTTTCCCATGGGAGAACAGAGAAAGTAATTTCAGGGGGATGTAGGAGGGTTCAAAATACTACACTGTAAACGAAGGAAGTACAAAACCATTTTAAAGGCAAAGTTTGGTAGCATGGCTTACAATTCATGTATAGGTAAAAGAGGAAAAAAAAATCCAAATAATCAACTTTATGGCAACAAGGACAGAAAACTGGAAAATCCAACATCCTCCAGTACCCCAGAACTGCACTGCATGTCTTAACTGACTTCAGTTCTGTGGACAAGGTTAACATTACAGAAGAGAGCTCTACTCTACATAACAAATCACCGTATGTGACCAAACGTTTCACACTCATTTCATAACACACTTTTAAGGCAGCAATAGAAGCTGTTGAACTTTATCTTCACATCAAGAGGTCAACAAGCAATCAAGACCTCATGCAGAAGACAAATTACAGCTACTGTACAGTGAGTTTCAGGATTTGTCTGGCAACATCTTGTGTCTTGTGCCAGAAGCTGGTCTCTCGCCACAGAGGAGTGTCATCCTCATGAGGGAACACATTTACTAACCAACATTTAACACATGAAAAGGTGCAATTGGAAAAATACTGACTTAAAATTGTAGCCCTACTGGCCACATGGAATATACAGATCAATAATGCTGTGAACGATATTATGTTTTGCACTTGTTGCTTGCTTCAGTTCAGGTATTAGTCTTCTACGTCCCTCAACAGCCTGACTGTTGAGGAATCTGGTTGTTTGAGTACAATAATGAAGTCTTCAAAAGAGTCGAAATTAAAATAATTTTCTAATTTATTGTGTCTGAAAAATATGCAGAACTTAAGCCTCAATTTTGCCAACATTTAAACAGATAGCTATTGTGTTACACATCTGAGTAATTCCATGGAGGTCATGTGAAAACTCAGCACATACACAAATGTTGTATTACAAGCACCTTGTTGGAAAAAAACCCAACTCAACAAACAAAAAAATACAGCTTGAAGAGTTGTACAGTTTATGTTTTCTGTAAGCCAAGCTCAATGAAGGACAGAGATGAGTAACAGGGCATTATGAATCTAGAAGCTATTTAGCTGCTTCTTATTTACTTCCATACTCATATTGAAAAGGTACTGATATACCATTACCTCTTTAGTGACCGAAGAAGAGAAAAGGAGAAACATGACCCCTTTCATTGGTTCTCCATCACTCCTTACTGACCCAGAAACATTGTAGCCGGCAACAATCAGAGGGCTAGCAGCATAAGCATTAGAACTCGTCACCCGTACCACTGTGTTTGACTGAAATACAGAAACACATACATTTTCATCAAAAGTAGGCATTAGATTTCATTTACAGCACCTAAATAACAATCAGAAGCTGTATATTAAACAACAGAAATGGAAGCCAGAGCACCAGTACTCAAGGAAGGTCCACAGGCTATTCAAAACACAAGGACACTTTGCGAACAGTATTTTTCCTGTTTCACTGATTTAGGAATTGGTCAGGATCTCAGAGCTCCTCAGAAAGCAAGCAATCTGAGAGTGAACAATTACAATATATGCTATAATATTCAAGCTCCTGCAAAATGTATAGGATTAGATGACCAAAAGCAAGAGCTCATTTGCCAGTCATTCCCTGGCTGCCTCCACTATCTCCAAACTGGGCCTGCATGAGGTAGTTTCTTGACTACCTAAATTAAATTTATGAAAACTCCATTAACCTTGTCCACTCACAGAAACCCTTCCTCCCACTAGTTGATCAAGACAAGGTCTAGCAGATCCACCCTCACTAAACAGGTAAACCAGAACTTTTGTAGGCTCTGACCTCTTTCAACATCCAGGTAGGATGAGATGCAAAGATTTCATATTCGCCAGGAAGCACTTTAAAGAAAGCAAACCTGTAAGGCAAGAAAGGGGTTACGTCTCTTCAGAAATAGACAGCTGTTTACAGAAAAACAATTCAGACTCTATACACATTAGAAAAAATATTTCAGCACTACTATAATCCCAATCGATACGGCAGAACTGAAAGAATCTTGTGTAAATGAACAGTATGCACCACCCACACTCACTTTCCTCCAGGTTGTGTAATAGTTGCTTGTATGTTTATGTCACTGCCAGCATTTCTCAGTACAACCTGGACTCCAGCAGGACCTAATGTCTGACCTTTACTGAGAACCTGTCAAAATGAAGAGAAACCAGAGTATAAATGGATAAAAATAACTTGCAGAGCTGAAGTAGAATGTTTTCATGAAGGTAGAATTAGCATAAGATGGAATAAATAAAGGAGTCTAACCTTTCCATTCACAGAAAACCCTGTGAACACAAAGTTAATATCACCTCCCTTTGTGCAAATGTCATTAATACCATCCACATGGATGTCTACACTGGTTGGTTCTGGAGGAGAAGAACAATGAAACAGCATGGTAGTTAGTGAGGGAGCAATCATGAAGCAATTTTACTTTAGCTTTACAGAACTCTCACAGAAATGTATTAACTCAAGCATAAAAGTGTTGCTCTGGAAGTCTTGCCTCAGCAAAGTTAAAACATACACAAATCCTGATGTTGAAAATCCTCTTTCCCCCTCTCATTGCAGCCATTTCTGTCAAAACCCCACATTTCTTCAAATCAGTTCATGCATTATTTCGTCAGTGTCTACCGTATAGCTTTATTTTCCTCTGGTACAGTAAGTACATTTTAGTTATTAAAACCATACAGTAGGGCTTATCTCTTTTGAAAAGTGCTTGATTTTTCCTGCCAACTGCAAGTTAGATATATCTAAGTCCCACATTGCAGATACATTGTCCTATTGTAAGAAGACATACGAGCACTTACCGAAACTCCACCCTAGGGGAGGCTCAATTTTAAGAATGAAATCCCCCTAAAAATAAAAAAGCAATAACTGTCTTCACTGATCTAAATTCAATTTAGCTAAAGGATGAAAAAAAAAAAAGTCACAACACAAGCAGTATGCTGCAGAGAGAAACACAAGATCCAAGTGGCCCGTTCTCCTTTCCTCCTACCCAAGATACTCTGTTCAAAGCAGCAGCAATATCTACCCAGACAGGCTGAGATGCTGGGCTCACATCCAGCCAGCTAGGAGCAAAAATTAAGTATCATCATGTTTATACTGCTTCCAGACCAAACCTGGCTTGTGTTCAAGCAGCTTAGTGTTAGAAAGTGTTCAAATTATCTCTACCTGCCCCAACAGATGTGCTCTAAACCAGCCTTTAGTATTTCCACCAGGAGGTCCTACTCAACCATTCTGCCCAAACATGGGATAACAAAATTTCAATCCTATTAAAAGCTTTGCACCAAAAGGGTATTAATCTACACAGAGGTCCTCTTTAAATCAGTGGGCACCATATACGTTCTGCCACATATGTTCTGAAGTTCATCCATGGAAAGGCTCAAAGACCTAAGAATGAAATCACCAAGATTATAAAGCATCTTACATTCTTAGACTGGGAAGGGAAGGATTTGGGAAAGATGACCTTTAAAGGTCCCTTGCAACCCAAACCATTCTATGATTCTACCATTCTGATCCCTAAATTCACTAGCTCTTTAAAAGAGCAAAACACTTAGAGCATCTGAGGGCAGCCTGTATTTAATTTGAATGTAAACATCTTTCCCATCTAGACATCAAACTTCTGACACATTCGGAGCTTCCTGTATCATTATTTTCTTAAGACACTTTTAATACCTGCAATTAGCCATTCAAGTTATTTCCAATTCAGTCATATCAAAATACATTCTCACACAGATTTATTTTCATTTCTATAGGCAGATAACTGAAAGCTTTATCTGTACTCTGTAGGAACTTATACTTTTTGTGCAGCATTTGAACAGCTGCTAGCGGATGGCTGTTGGCAGTAACTCAGGCTCCCAATGCTGCAGTCATTCATATAAAAAGCACAAACACAACACCACAGCTGAAGTTACCTGGCTTTTCTCATAACACTTAGCACTGAGAAATAAAATAATTAGTACAAAAATAAACAGCTAAAAGTTTGATCCAAAACAAGCTAAATTATGCCCTCATTCAAACATTTCATGGGTGGGTGTTGTTCTGACGTTTAATCTGCCAGTAGATCTGAACGTGGAGGCAGCTCCTGCCTCCAGCTCAGAGGAGACAGCACTGGTATTCCAGTCCTTTTGTTTCTTACCTTATCATAGAGGGGAATCATGAAATACCCATTGTTTGGAGCACAATCTGTCTGGTATTTCAGAGTACCATGTTTTGTATATAACTTAATCTAAAAGAAACAAACAAAAAAGACAAAAATATATTTTTAAAAAACGTGAGCAAAGCTGGAACCACGCATTCTCTAACCAACTGCCTTTACACAGCAGCACTCAGGTGTCCCCAGGGGGTAGCAGGGAAAAGGTTTATTGCAAGGAGACTACGATCTGCCGGGCAAAGCCAGCAAAGAGTTCATCCCCGGGCTCGGAAGAAAACGCCTAAAGAAGGGCCCCACTGCAACCGAAACCATGCCGCAACCACAGTCAACTCAAGCAGCGGCCGGGGCAAACGGGCTGAAGTCACGCCGCAGGCCGAGCCCTCACAGCCCGGCCCGGGCCGGCTGAGGGGACGGGAGGGGCGGGGCGGCGGCGCCCACCTCGATCAGGGAGTAGTTGATCTCCACGTCCGACTTGACGAAGCCGCCGCAGCCCACGACGATGTCCTCGGAGCCCCGCGCCAGGCCGCAGCCCAGCGCGCAAACCAGCGCCGCCGCCGCCGCCGCCGCCCAGGCCCGCATACCGCCACCGCCGCCGCCGCCGCTTCCCTGACTCAGCGCCGCCGGAAGAGCCGGGCCGGGCCGGCGGGTGCTGCCCCCTGGCGGGCCGGCGGGCTGTGGGCCCGCTCCCCGCTGTGGGCTGTCCCGCTTGCGCCGCCAGCTCTTCACGGCGCGCTGCGGAGCCCTCCCTGGGGGTCGCCCCGAGCTCCTTTGTGTCGCTCCCCCGTGAGGCAGCGCNGGGCTCCGCCTCGGCGCGCTGCTGCCACCGGGCTGCACCAACCCGGCCGCGGCCCCGAGGAGCTCCCGGCCGGACTTTGCCCGCGGCAGCTCCCGCCGCCCCCAGCCAGGACGGGACGCGGCGCTCCGGGGCTCCCCCCACAAGCCCAGCGGAAAACGGGGCTCTCGGCCGTTGCCCCGTGAGGAAAGGCCCGTCCCGCCGGCGCTGAGGCGCGCCCCGGGGTACCGAGCTCAGGGTCCGGGGCCGCAGGCGGACTGCCCCCACCGGGCCGAACCGCGACGCCCCGCCCGTCCCCTCGGCGGGAATCATGACGGCGGGCGGTGCGCTGTGCGGCTCCCGGGAGGGCTCCGCCGGGCTCTGGGTGAGTGAGCGAGCAAGCGAGGGCCGCGGCACCGGGCCACCCCCTCAGAGGCCCCTTCCGAACCGAGCGAAGGGAGCGGGCGGCGGCCAGCCCCGGCCCGGCCATGGGGTGCGCGGGCTCCTCCCGCGGGGCCCGGCGTCCGCTCCCCACCGCCTGACCCTCCGCCCAGGGACGGGTGGCAGCGCGGGGTTGGAGTAAGGCGGGTGACAGGCTGTAGGCGGTGAAGGGTGCTCCCATCAGGGGCTGCTGGCGTCATGGACTTTGCCTCCCCGGGACAACTTTCCACCCAAACAGAGAACTTTATCAAGTTCCAGTGAATTCGCTGGGGGCTGCGTGGGAGCGTGCAGTCCGGCTGCACGGCTGGAAGGGTATCGAAACGGGTCCCTTTATTGTCTTTAGAAAGTATCTGCTGACAGACGCACTACAGAAATACCTTTAAAAGGGCTCTACTGAGTCGATCAGGCCAGTCTCACGTGGATTTCCATCCTCAAGGTTGATAAACTCCAACAATAACTTCTGAGTCATTATCTGCTTTCTCTTTTCATCTGGTGATTCCTTTCCCCTAGCCTTGCATTCCTCCACATAAAGGATTCAAACCACCTCCACTAGCTGCTGAAGAAAAAATACCTTCGCCTGTTCATCTACAGTTTGCTGTATTTGTATTAGTATTATATTTGCAGATGAGATTCAACTGTTTGTTCATTGAAAAAAACTACAAATGTATTATAAATACACCTGAGGAAATGCAGTTGTGATGGAGTTTGTGCACTAGGACACTTCTTTCCTCATAATCTCCATTTCACTGGTGGTTCCCAAATGCCAATAATCTTTTTCATTCCCAAATTACTTTTTCTCATTCCACATTCAATAACTTAAATTTCCTCTCTTTTTTTTCTCTCTAGTTCTGATACATGATATCCTTCCTTTGGCATCCTTCTCTTTTCCAACCTTTTTTTCCCCTCTCTTTCTACTTACATTCCCTCCAAAATGCTACTGCTGAGTCCTCTCTCCCCTGTGACACCATGCTATTCTCCAGCAGCCCCTCTGTTGCCACAGGTTTTTTTACATTTGAAACCCTAAGTCAAATTCCTCTAATGTTATAGTAGCTCTCATTTGCAGCACTGGCAACTTGAATTAGCTGGTGAAATTCTGCTTTACTGTTTCAAGTCTGTGTTGATTCTGTGACAGGACTGGAATCAGACATGGTATACAAACACCCCAAGATTTACCCAGTGTTTTGAGAGTACAGTCATTGCTTGGATCCCTTGTGTCTATCTTTGGATCTGTTTTCCTTTCTACTACTTGTATCTTCGACACAAAAACAAAGGCTATATCAAGATGTCGCTGATCTTCAAAACCAAAATGGTAAGGGTGGAGGATGGGGTCTGATTCTAACATTATCACAACTTTCATGCAGAACCTAATTTTTCTAAATCATTAACTCTTTTTTGATGATCCATCTCTGTTTGCTTTGACATTTACTCACTCAGGTAAAGTTAGGTCAGTATAAATCAAGTAAAGTTTTAGGAAGAACTGTTATAACATCTTCTCCCCCGTACTTCCATTCTGTTCCCCACTACCTCCTGTAGCATTCTTTATCCCAACCCTGCTCTTCCACCTCTCAAGCCTTACCACCTGGGCTGCTTGGAGCATTCAGTTTGGTAGATTGTCCCATCATCATTTCAGTCCATTCCAATGTGTGTTTGCTGTCTCTGACCTAGGTCCTTGGATTCATCCTGGTAATACTATGTTTTTCAAACGTCTTCTTCGCACTGTGGGAGACAAGCCAAGGAATCCTACAGGCTCCAGCATTCTTCATTAGCCCTGCTGTGGTGGGAATCACAATGGTAATTCTTCCTTTGTTTAGTCTGCGTGTGGACCAGCTTAGCCCTCCTGGGGCCGATATTGTATTTCCCATGTTTCTCAGTATCTCTGAGCACAAGTAGTGCTCAAGGGGAGTAGAAGGCTGGAGTCGTCCTTTGTGAGTTTTTGCCATGTGACACAGCAGGGGTTTGGAGTTGGGGCAGACCTCTGGGCCTACAGCTCCAGTACAGATCCCTGTAGGCAGAGTACACCTCGCAAGAGCTGAGATAGCGGTAGTGTTTAGAAAAAGGTCTCACAAGAACAAGACAAGATCTAGTTTCTCATAACCATGGTATGCGATTTAGCATGGTTTAGATTGAAATGGGATTTCTGTTCAACCTAAATGCCTGCCCTCCCGTTCTGTCATTGCGTCTTCATAGCCGAGATCCTCCCAGCCTGTTGGCCCATTTGTAGTTTTATTACTTGCCCTTTCTGGAGAGACATTCTTGAGTGTAAAAATCACACATAATGCTTTTCAGTTTTAGCCTTTTAGGAACAGTACTGCAGCTCTGAACATCTTGAAATGTTTGGGCAAGAAACTAACTGGTTTTTCCCTATTCTATCCATTAAATTGATAATAATATTCAGCATTCCATTACCAGCTATTTATTTGGACAAATTTGTACTTCCTTGCAGATCCTTGCCATGTTCCTTACCCATGCAGAAAGAATGATGGGCATCCAGTCTTCAGGCATCTTGTTGGTTTACTGGCTGCTCTCATTCGTGGCTGCAGTTGTGGTGTTTAGTTCCAAAGTCCAACATGCCCTGGAAAAAGTAAGTGAAATAATGTATCTTTAACATGCAGGGGTATGAAGTCTAAACATCAGAGCTCTTTTTGCCTCATTGACTGTGAGGTAGAGAACCAAATTCATCTCAAGATACGTGCTGAGAAAAATTACTCCATCCACGTTATCCCTTTCAATATAGCCAGAGTGTGGTTTTCTGAGAGCTGGGCAGATTTCATGTATGAATAAAAGCAAACTGAACATAAACGCTGTCACTAAAAACTGTCCTTAAGCCAGATTTTGTATCATAGATATGTTGATATATTACACCTTTTTATTATTTGGGTATTTGTGCTGAGTGTTTATTTGTGGAGGAATGTTGGCTGGGTTTGCACATCTGAGACACTGTCAGTGGCCATTTTGCTCAGGCAAACAGTTGTACCTTTCCATCACAACAAGGAATAAACGAAAGTTTACATTACCTGTGTGTTTAAGTAATAGGGGAAAAACACGCAGCCACTAAACAAAAGACACTTGTGAACTTGCTTGTTCCTGCTGTGTTGAATGGCACTCCAGCACCACGCCTCTTGTAGAAATAACACTTTGCCGCCTCTTGCTACCAAAATACAGTTCCAAAAATACTCAGACTTTTTTCTTGGTTTTTCTCATTCACAAAATTAATTAGAGCACCCTTCATGGGTGCTCTAAGAAGTACCCTTAGACACACCATTTACCATAAAACGTGTCAGCTGCTTTATGGTATCAACAACTCATCTCACTAGCTGGGCAAGGAGGTGCTATCCCTTGGAGCACCCTAAGTTCCCTGAGTAATGATGCAATGTGGACATCTGACTCGACTAGACTGCTATGAAGCCTCACCATAAAACTGTCACTATAAATAACAAATGTGTCCATTATTTAGCATTTTCTGGTATTCCAATTTCAGGAGTTAGTTATTTAAGCAGCTCTAACTAACTACAGTTTAAATAAATGCACCTGATGCTTCGAACAAAAACTCAGAGCTTATGGCTGGTAGAACATGAGAAGCCATCTTTCTCTGATGATTTCACACGAAGGTTTTTACGTCAGTCTCAACAGTATTCTGTTTCTTAGGGCTTCCTGGAAGACCATTTCCGCCATGTTACAACTTACCTTTATGCTAGCCTAGTGCTAGGAGAACTTGTGTTATTCTGTTTAGTTGATCACCCTCCCTTCTTCTCTAAAGCTGTCAGCAGTGCTGTAAGTATAACGTAGCTTTTCATAATGCATTGCTTTATTGCTCAAACAGGAATTTAAATTCATGGGGATACGCAGGAACATGATAATGTGGGAGATATAAGATGCATAATTCTGTATAAAGGCTGACGGTTTTAAAAGGTTACTGGCAGAATTTGGGATAACAGTACTCTGTCTGTCTCTCTATGTTTGAAAAACTAAAAACCTCTTCTGTTTTCATTGAAACCAGTAAATAGGGCTCATACTGCTTCCCTGTGCTCTCCTGAGCAGCAGTACTCTCTTTGAGGTATGAGTATGGCAGAGCTCTGTGCTTCAGAAAATTAATGTCTTTGGGCATGAGGAATGATATTCTTTGTTCCTCCACATGAGACATTACTCAAAGTCTAATTCTCCAAAGTCTGTTGATCCCATTGATCCTCCATGATACGTTTACACTGTGAGGGTCAATGAATGGGGGGGTGTAACTTTTTGATTGCTTTTCCTGGGGAAGCACAGAAGGGGATTATATTAATCAGACACATGCCCTTTTCTATATATAAATATCATCCATGTTTTTCCTTCCATCAGAATCAGTGTCCAGAAGCCAGCAGTTCTTTCCTTTCCAAAATCACATACTGGTGGTTCTCTGGGTAAGAAAACAAAGAAAGAGATGTGTTTTTGCTAGAATATCAGAAAAAACCATCAGCATAAGAGAGGGTGTAGATGACAGCCAGTAAGAAGCATCTCAGCTCCCGAGTTAGCTTATGCAGTAAGGATTTAAATTCTTTCTCTGTGGACTTGAGGTATTCTTACATGATCAAATTATAAATATTTAACTTACTTTTCTCAAAATAGTTCAAAACACAAATTATCATTCTAGATAATTCTCTTCCCCCTTCTAACTACCCTTCCTGTGCCCTCCAAATCTTGAAATAGACCTCAGCAATCTCAAAAGATCACTGTACACCAACCACAGCCCTATCTGCCTGCCAGACCTTCCTGTAACAAGTGATGGGCAAGGGTGAGTGAGGACATTGGCCCAGCCTGCTGCTTAGCACTCAGAAGTAAATAATTACATACCTTGGGCCTAACGTTGGCTATGATAGGGCCTCATCTGTGTTTCACTGGGCCACAGAATATAAGTTAAACTGAACTTTGTCCCCCACTGCCCAAGACCCAGCTGTCCGTATGGACTAGAAATTAGGCCTTACTTGCAAATCCTCATTATATTGGCAGAATATAGCATGGGGATTTGAAGCAAAACTGCTGTTCCTAAACATTCATATTTGTTCTGGGAAAGGATAGTCCCGAGTAGTGTTTTATGTAAGTAAGTCCCTGTGTGCTCTCTGGTGCACTGACTTGAAGCCCATCTGTTATGAAAATGTTACGGGCACAACAAATTCTTCTGTGCTTACCTTACAGCAGTCTGTGTGTTCTCCAGGCTTGTCTGGAAAGGCTGTCAGCAGTCCTTGGGGGTGGATGACTTGTGGCCAGTGAGGAAAGAGGACTCCTCTGAAGAAATTGTTGCCTGGGCTGAAAGAGAGTGGAAGAAGTGTCATAGCAGAATCCAGCAGTGAGTACCTCATCTAGAGAGTGTGTTATGGACTCATCTGGGCAGTTTCTCTCTTGCCTCTAGATGATATAAACAAATATGCTCACAGGTGCTGGTGTGCCATCTCAGAAGAGGCTTTAATCCCCTCCATTCCCCATGGAGTGCTAGACAGACTGCTTCAGCACGTATTCAGGCTCTGAACATAAGCTCTGCTAGTGCTTCCTCTCTGGACAAGAGAATGGTTGAAAGATTCAATCCCACTGAATTATTTGTCCATTAAACAACACGAAGAAAAGGATAGCATACATAAAATAACCCAAGTAATGCTCTGCTATGAAAACCTGGGGGTCTTTATTCTTCAGTGTGTGAACCCTCAGTGAGTTCCTTTGCCCAAAATCTGATTTTAAGTGTTGAAATCTGCTGGAGAACGTCCTTCCATTCCTGGAAGCACAGAACTGTAAGATTTTTTGAAAGAGTTTTTTGATGAGCATTTATGCTGGACATGAGACCCAGTGTGAGATATTTAATCATTTTTTGAAAGCACCAGATCCCCAAGCTTTCTCCAATTATGGCTAGCTTTCTCATTGTTTCTTTCTTTAGAAAAATGGAGTCTGCTACATTTAAAAAGGGTCAGAAGAGTGAAACTGGTATAGCAGAAGCTGAAGAGACAGAGGTTCTACTGCAATCAGAGTACAGTCAGAGCGGGCCCTTACTGAAAGTGTTTTGGAGCATGTTTGGAACCTATTTCCTTCTCGGCACTGTCTGCTTAGTTATCTGTGATGTCTTCTTGTTCTCCGTCCCAAAGTTGCTGAGGTATGTGCATATTTATAATGTATTTCTGTCACATGTACTAGATTGCCCTATGCATGACCTCACACAGAGATGTGTATGCCAGCACCCACAGAGGTGGACACACAAACACTTATCTTTTGAAATCTCCTATTGCTGATGAGAAGAGCTCTATTACCATTTGTGCTAAGCCCACAGCCAACTCTGGGGAAAAAAAACCCAAAACACTGTCTAAAGCTGTGCACGCTTTCTCCACTGCTGTGTTCCAACAGCAGAAAGGACAGTCTGCATTAAGCCTTTTTACTTTTCACTTTTACTAAGCTTTTTTACTTTACTAGAATAGGAGTGAGTTATTTCATGGTTCTGCATGTCGCATCATTTGCACAGGCTAGGCTGTCAACCACTTGCTGTATTCTTAAGACTCCATGTTGCCTGAGTAATTATAAAGCACAGCTGTGCATCCTACACATCTTAAATCGCTTCTTTAGTCATTTGACATAATGCTTAGTGGATTGTGTTGGTACAACACAAACCTACATTACAGTATATTTTCAAGGGCAAAAATCACTTCTTAGTCATTAAGAGTAGTTCTGGAAATATCAATGACTTCCTTAGATTATGGGTCCCAATTTGCATATTTATGACAGATTCATGAAATTCAGGAGCCATCGTTAACACTGAAAATGAGGTCTCCCCTGAGAAGATGCTGAGATCAGAGATTGCTTCAAAACCAAGAATGGCCAAATGTCAAAAATCTGGATATTATAAGACATAGGATACTTAGCAGTTTTTCCAGTTCTTCTGCTATTTTACTGATAAACATCAGCCAGAGAGAATACAGAAAAAATCCCTGGTATTTCTGCATTTTTGCATATCGGATATTTCATCAGTTCTACATGGATCCATCAACATTTTGCTCTTGTCTTGCAGCCTTTTCCTGGAGTTCATTGAAGATCAAGAAGCACCTAGCTGGCATGGCTATTTCTATGCCTTCGCTATGTTCCTTTTGGCTTGTCTCCAGACTCTGTTTGAACAACGATATATGTACATGTGTCTTGTTCTGGGGCTGAGACTGAAAACTGCAGTTACAGGGCTTGTGTACAGGAAGGTGAGCCTGTAGCTTCCTATTCAGCCTTATTTTTTTCTACCCCTACATTAGTAGTTATGACATTTGGTTGTAACAGTATCAGGGGAGATGTTGTTAGAAACTACTTTGAGGATGCAATTCTGTGCTATATTCAACTCTGAACTGTATGTGGGAGGTATTTTACTATTTGTTTTTCAGCTCTTACCTCTGAAGGAAAAGACAAGAAAAGGAAAGAGGAAAAAGCAACATTAACTTTCTTATGCTGTAGATTATGGTTGTGGAAAGGAGTAAATTCTTCATCTTAAAGTGAAGTCATATATTCCAAGGCATGTTTTCAGTACCTAGGATTTGATGGGGTTTTTTTCCATCTTTTTTTTTTTTATTCTTTCTAAGGAAAAGAAAGTTGTTTGATTTTTGGACCAAAGCTGTTGTTTGATGACACCTTTTCTTTCTTCTCCACCCTGTCTAGATCCTAGTTATGTCAAATGCATCAAGGAAAGCAGCAACAGTGGGTGAAATTGTTAATCTGCTATCTGTTGATGTCCAAAAGCTAATGGATCTGATTATCTATTTCAATGGGACCTGGCTTGCTCCTATTCGGATTATCATCTGCTTTGTCTTCTTGTGGCAGGTAAAATACGATAACAGTACCCATCAATCCCTTTCTATTCTAGGTATCAAAGGAAAAAGGAGTTTTCAAAATTCTGCTTAGAGCTTTGCTGGTCTGAATAACCTGAAATTGCCATATTTTTCTTAGCTCTGTAGCATTGCGGATTCACTTTTCTTTTTAGAAGATATTTTTATTTGTATGAATTCCTTACCTGATCCTTCATTTCTTACCTGTGTATTCAGCATTCAGTCTCTTGTAGGAAAGACTGGGAGTATGGTTATTCTGAGCTGACTGAAACTTGTGCCTCAGATTTTCCTCTGTCACATCGCTTTTCAACCAAAATGTGGTGGCCCAGTGCAGGCTGAGAGTTCAAGCTCCTCAGCATAGTTACAGAACATAAAAGAGAACAGTCGGAAACAGCAACTTGACATACTTCATGCTGAAGCCTGATTAGCACAATATCAGTGAAACAGTTTGAAGTGAAGTTATATGATACTCAAAAAGTCTGTTGAATTTCATAGGTATAAAGAACTTTAGCAAGGAGAGAGCAAAACCTGAATTAGAAATAAAGGATGATAATCTGAAAGATCCTTTTTTTTCCTCCTAATTCGATGTACGGTATTCTCGCAGCAAGATAAAGCCCTATTTCTTAGTCCCTGTTCTTGTCAGCACACCAAATGGAAGTATGAGCACTATAGAGACAGGTGATTCCCAGGAGCTTTCCAGAGGCCTTTGAGACCTTTTGCTAACCAGAATGGACTGTGCCTTGTGCCTGGCAGGACACTATGACCTTAAAAATTAGTAGCGATGGTATAGACTGTTGAAAAACCATCATCACTTTTCTAGCGATGTTGACAAGCTGAACGTGGCTGCATGTTGTTGGAACGTACTTAACACTTTATCTACTAGTATTCATAGACCATTTATGTAGAGAATACTTTTATCTCTCTGCGTATATCAGCACTCACTTCTCTAGCCAACATAAGCCGTATGTAGAGAGATGTAACTAAACCATGAGAAACAAGCTCTCTATTTTGATACTCATTATGAACCCTGGTATCCAAGAGCTGTCCCAAGGGTATGTTGCACAGTATAGTGCTGCCATTTCATCTCACGAGTTGATGTAGCTTGACAAGCTGAGTTATTTAGTTTGTTGAGGGTTTGGGTTTGTTTTTTAAACAAAACCTGGTTTTGTTTCGGGTCACTTACTTAAGCCAGCCACAAGATGTCCTCCTTAACGCATCCAAGAACAGATGGGCAGCAACAGAAATGAATTCTCAGCGTGCTTCTGGATCACTTTCAGCACTAATCTAGTTCCTTTTTAGGGAAGCAAATAAATTCAGGGGAGTATGATGACAGGAGTGCCGCTGCCTGGAGAGTTAACAATCCACAGTGCTTAGGGAACACAACTCCCAGGAAAGGCAAAGGCAAGATTAGAGTAAAGCCTTAGCCATTAGGGATGTTAGTCATAAGTTCAAATATGAGGGAAGGTGAGCAAGGGGGAGTGGGAAACAGTCATTTCTAGTAATCTTCCTTTTTCCTTTTCTCTCCTGGCAGCTTCTTGGGCCATCTGCCTTGGCTTCGATTACTGTATTCCTTTTTCTTTTGCCTCTGAATTTCGTGATTACTAAGAAGAGGAGTCAGTTTCAGGTACGTTTTGCTTCATGAAAATGAAGTGGTTTACTGACTTGAATTATGCTAGGATACTACTTTTAAATCTAAGTTAAAGGCTGCCATGCTCTTCCAAAAAAAGGATCACATGGAACCCAAGGATGCTGATCACTACAGTAGACATGTTGGGGGGGGACTTCTTGAAGTTTAGAGTAAGCTCTTGCGTGTTCAGTCTTTTGCCTTGTTTGCCCACCTTTTCTGTGTTTTTTATGTATTGCCAGTAAAAATAAAGCTCTGAAGATGAAAAGCAAAATATTTCCCAGCCTTCAAGATTCATAAGCAGAACAGTATACACAGCTCAACTGCAGGGAAACTTATTCAGAATTCATAGACAGAAATAAGGTGTTTTTTCAGAATAATTGCACCATTAAATGTTCAACCTATTAAATGATAAAACTCAAACATTTATTACAGGAGACCCAGATGAAGCATAAAGATGAGCGGGCCAAACTCACCGATGCCATTCTCAGCGACATTAAAGTAATCAAACTGTATGGCTGGGAGAAAATGTTCATGGAGAAAGTGCTCGGTACCCGGAAGCAAGAACTTCAGGCCCTAAAAAGATCTCAGATTCTCTTCTCAGCATCTCTAGCTTCTTTCCATTCATCAACTTTCCTGGTGAGTGGTTTGCCTTCCTACATAAAACATGCTATTACTTCCGTTTCTCTTTGTACTGCTGTCTGGACAGATTTTTCCTGTGGGACAGCTAAAGATAAAGTCTGCCTGGAGGAATTGACGGTCTCACAGGAGTTTCTAAGCCACAGTGAAATCAGCCACACAGACATTTACACCATCATAACAGTACCGTGGGCAAGTTGTCTGGTGTGGCAGTATGCTCCAGGCAGACTGAGCCTGCTTTGCAAGAACCACCTAGAGACCTCCAGCTAGACAGAGTTCATGGCACAGTTAGTAGCTGCACAAGCCACTTTTGCACTTGCTCTTGCAGCTCAGCCATGTGTGTTTTCGATGGGAAACAGCTGTGTTTTCACCTTGCCGTGGTTGCAGCAACAAAACTTCCTTAAAACAGAACAAGCATCAAATGATCAACTTTGGTTTTGTCACCAACATGCAAGACCTTTGCCTGTGATATTTGCAGGATGGTACCATGTATGTGGGTGATAGCCTGGATGCTAAATGGGTTCCAGGGTCTTTAGCAAGGGGCCTCTCACCCTTGAACCGTTCTCTTCCTTGTCTGAAGCAAATGGTTTGCTTTTCCTTTGCTCCGTTTCAGATTGCGTTTGTCATGTTTGCTGTCTACACCCTGGTGGATACCACACACGTCCTGGATGCACAGAAGGCCTTTGTATCTTTAACACTGATCAATATTCTCAACACTGCACACTCCTTCCTGCCATTCTCCATAAACGCTGCTGTCCAGGTTAATTGCAGGCTATGTTCCTTTTTCTTTAACCATAAGTAGTTTTTTACATATCACCATTAACAGGTAAACATAGGGATTTCTTAGGGCTTTGAACGTCAGGCCTAGCTATTTAATTGCTATTGTGAAACAGTGAAGTGCAAGGACTTGCAGCTAAAGGTACTTTGTGGTTTTGTTTTTCAGAAAGGCTCTATATATATATATATATATTGACAAAACAGTCACCAAGAACAATTCTTAAGTCTTTTGGGGCCAATCACAAGGACCATTGGATATCAGAGGTGCTTCCAGTTCTGTTTTTAATCACAGAAATATGAATAGATGGAGCAAAATCTCCATGGGAGATCAGTGGAAACCCTGTTAGCCCCGGCCAGAGAGAAAAGCAAGTCCTTGTCCAGTAAGAAATTGGGAAATTGCACTTTCTTCTCGCACCCTAAAAAGACTGCCACAACTCTTCACTTACAGAAGCAATCATTGGAAAGATTGTAGGATGAACTGGAGAAAAAAAGCACCAATTTCACTGTGTGAACAGAAGAGAAAACACAGGGAAGAATATGGGTTTTTATTAAGCTAAGTGGAAATAAAGGCAGTTAACATAAGGAAGAGCTGCATTTGTTTATCTAGCCGACAGGTCTGCCACATAGCACCTAGTCAACAGTCTAAGTGGGTCTTCAAGTTGAGTCTTCACTTTGAGTTTTAGCTCCCTTTCTGTTCTAAATTATTCTTTTGTGTGCTTCTTCATTTCAGGCCAAAGTGTCTTTAAAGCGCTTAGCAGCTTTTCTGAATCTGGAAGAACTAAATCCTGAGAGCTTAAGCAGAAACACTTCTGACTGTGGTGAGCTTTTGTGGTAGCATTGTTGTCTTATAAGAGGAGTAGCTTCCATTGTTCAGCTTCCACTCTTTCCTCTCTAGACATTGGCAAGCACCCTAAGTGTTTGCCCCTCACTGTCACTTTTCTCTCAGGCCTATTTATTTCTGAAGATGAAATCTAATCTGGTAATTAACCCCTTCTTTCTATACTTAAGGTTCATTTTATGTAATATAAATACACACT
The DNA here is from genome assembly GCA_013396915.1 of Stercorarius parasiticus. NCBI lineage: Eukaryota > Metazoa > Chordata > Aves > Charadriiformes > Stercorariidae > Stercorarius > Stercorarius parasiticus. The sequence goes on along the minus strand of VWZL01004722.1, from coordinate 205,656 downwards.
GACACATAAAGTCACATACACAGGGATGTTTCTGTACCTACCTTTGAATTTACAAGTGTTCTATTTCTCCTTATATTTTAGTACAGGCAAGTATCATCATAAGAAATGGGACTTTTTGCTGGAGCAAAGAAACTTCTTGTCTTAGAAGGTACAGACTTACCCTTAAGTCATCTCAATTCTGTAGGTCAGGGTGGATGCTGAATGAAGTAATTCCTCAGGGCCTAAGTGAAACCAGCACGGAATATCTACAGGCTTCTGAGTTTGCTTCACATTTAACGTTCAATTCTGAAAATTATAAAGCCAGACAAAATGTAATCTTGCTTTTATGCCTGGGAGCATATAAATGGGGATGTATCTGTATCTGGATGTTGCCTTAATACATGGAGACTAATTTCTTTACACAATTTTCTTGTCCAAATAGGAAATTACATTAATTTAAGTCAAAAAAGTAGAGTTGATGGTATGCAGATAATATATAAGACATCACTACATGCTTATTTCAAAAATGCATTGCGACTTTAAAGAAGAAACAGTGTTGAAAAGTTCTGCTGTTTGGGAATGTTTTATACCCAGTGCTTTGGGCTAGCTTATCTCCAGAGTGGGGACCTGAGTCTTGGATCTGGGTTTGAAACTCAAATGGAGATGTAGATGAAGACTTTCTGATTGGAGCTGTCTTTGAAGGGATTACTCTTGTTCTGCTGCAAAAAGTCAGCATGACTGGAAGAGTAACCCTGTGCAACCGAGGCCACAAATATGAAATTAGGGGGTTTAGGTGGTATGTTTTTATTGCTACAAAACAATACCAAGAATTGTGGTCATTTTCTTTTCAGAAAGTGTTATCTAAAAGGTGATAAGAGATTATCTTTTCTCTCTAGTATAGATCTTACCATACCCCAAGGCTCCTTGCTTGCTGTAGTTGGCCAGGTGGGTGCTGGAAAGTCCTCCTTGCTGTCAGCGTTACTCGGTGAGCTGGAGAAGACGGATGGCTGCGTGACCACGAAGGTAAATTTTCCCCTGAGTGTTTGCTTCTAATTAGGCTGTCTTCAGGAACAGTAAGGTATTAACCAAGGCATCAGGTACTTGATGAAAACCCATTTACTGGTGAATTTTAACAAAGGTTTTATGTAGCAGCCTGCATTTAATTATCTGAAGGTGCTTAAGACCTCTCAGATGAGCCTGGCCCTTGGGAATGGGAACTGGAACAGGACTTCAAAGATCCAGTTACATTTCCCAGTGTGACAGTGAGCTGAAGTGGCATTCTGGTAAATCGTGACACATACTTGCACCTCTATTTCCTCCTGTGTAAGATAATGAGACTGCAGACTCATACTTTGCAAAGTCCTCTGAGACCTCTTAATGGTGATGATCATTCCAGATTTCTGTAAAGCTAATTGTGAGAGTTTTTCTTCAAAGACGGGTTCCCACAGTGTCAAGTTGAGCTTATGAAAAAGATTGTTAACATTCTTCTACTTCCATTTTTATAGGGCACTGCAGCTTATGTCCCCCAGCAAGCTTGGATACAAAATGCTTCGGTGGAAGATAATATTCTCTTTGGGAAAGAGATGGATGAAACATGGTTCAATAGAGTGATAGACGCTTGTGCACTGCAACCTGATTTGGAGTGCTTCCCTGCAGGACGGAAGAGTGAAATAGGAGAGAAGGTACTGGCTTAAGTTTGTATTTTGGTTAACTTTTCCATGAGTGGCTACAACTTTGGGTGTCCTGCTTAAAACACCTACAAAAGGACTCAACTTGCAGGGGGCAGGTGCTCAGTAATTTCTGAAAAGTCGGGCCATGATTTAACAGGGTCTGAAGCTCAACTCCTGACAGTTAACCTAACCAGAGATACGAGAGCTGCTCAAGACAAAGACTAAAAAATCCAGGTCATTCTCGGGTCCTCTTTTGCAGGAGAGTGGAGTTGCCAAGAGAATCTGCCTCTGCAACTCAGGAGCCCTATTTGGAGGGAGGGAGGGAGGGAGGGAGGGAGAGGAGAGAGAGAGAGAGACTCTGATTTAAAAATAAAGAACTCATAAAACCTCAGTGTAAAATGGAGCTAACAGTTAGGAAATATGCTGTAGCCTTGGAATAAACAGTGTCAATACATTTTTACAGGGAATAAATATATCTGGAGGGCAGAAGCAAAGAGTGAACCTTGCTCGTGCCGTGTACCAGAAGGCTTCAATTTACCTACTAGATGACCCCCTCTCATCTGTTGATGCCCATGTTGGACAGCACATTTTTGAACATGTTCTTGGACCCAAAGGCTTACTGAAGGACAAGGTGTGTTATAATTCCTGAACCGTAAAAGATTGCAAAATATATCTCATTATCAGGGCCCCTGAGGTGTTTCCAGTAAGGTGGGTTACTCACTTTATCAAAGACTCCCAGATTCTTTTTCACTAGTGGCAGCAGGTGTACTACTGTTAACAACAGTGGAAGCGGAATGGGTAACCTCTGCAGTCCACACAGCACATGGAAGTCCTGCAGAGAATCTCACTTAGGAGGAAGACTGAAGAGTTATCCTCATGCAAACCACATGCCTAGTTCCAGCCTTACTTCTACAGCAAGTTTGTAGTTGATCACCCCTCCACTCCCAAGTTCTGCACTTTCAAAACGGGCACAAAGCTGTGCTGCAAAGATAAACTTCATCAAAGAGACAGTCAGAAGTGGTAGGGATAAAAAAAAAAAATACCTCCAAGTTAGTAAAAGTCATAGCTCACGCTGAGGACATATCTTTCTTCAGAAGACAGCTGACTGCAACAGTTCAAGCAAACAGGGAAACACCAGAACAATTGTAACTGTTCCCTCTTTATTCAAGCAGACTCGTGTACTGGTGACTCACACAATCAGCATTTTGCCTCAAGTGGACAACATTGTTTTTCTGGTGGATGGAACGATCTCAGAAATGGGTTCCTACCAAGAACTTCTACAGAGAAATGGAGCCTTTGCAGAATTTCTTCATTCACACATTACTGCAGAAGAGAAGGCAGGCACTAGTTTTCCAGGTAACCCAAAGGAGTTAGAATCATTCTTCCTAGGTCTATCAGTCAATTGTTTCCTTAATATTATACTTAACATTAAAGAACTTGTGAGGGGGAGGGGGTCTGCTGCTCTTCACAGTTGGGAAGAGGGAAAAGAGAATAAAACTGGAAAAGCCAATCTTACATTTGTTTTATTATGGACATTTAAAGGCGAGATCCTATCGCAGTAAGCTGTTGCTTTGTGTGGGGAAAAATATGCCTGTCAAATTAGCTATCTCATCACCTCAAAATTGGTTCTTGAGTAAACATCTTAGTAGACAACAGTCATGCAGTAAACAGAATTACCCACTATATATGCTGTTCTTCAAGCCTCACCTTGATATTTCTACCCTTAGAAACAATTCTTTGTAATGAGTTTCCTCTGTATTACCAGTCTCTCAAAGGCGATACAGAACAAAAAGGGATTCTAAAGCATTTAGAAAAAGAATGCATTTATTTCACAGCTATAGGAGACACCAGATTCACCATCACCTCTAGAAATGGTCCGTCACAGGAGAAGTTCTCTAGGTAAGCTTAAAGCTGTCTCAGACACTGAAGAATTTGCTCCAGAAGCCCATAAAAGCCTACATGGAGGCTCTTACTGCATATGATACAGTTTGGGATTATCTATAAATTAATAATAATACCAAACAAACAAAATTCAAAAATAGGTAAGAAACGTCCCTTGAATGTGGAGGTTGACTAACATTTTCTCCATATTTCACAAGGAGCCAGAATTCGTTCCAGAGTTCACGTACAAGGCATGTTGATAATTTGCTTGCTGTTCACTTCCCATGGGGCTGTAAGGTCTGAATCACTTCAAACCAGCCACAGCTAGTGAATGGCTAAAGCCTCTGTTTGTTAATAGCTTGACAGAGCCCCATCCCTGTAATAATACGGACAATGGTTGGGGTCACTCTGGAAGACCCTCAAAACTGCAGCCCTCAAAATAGGCACGAATATAGGGGTGGATGGATAAGGAGGTCCAGCTTTAAAATACTTATTGCCTTGGCTAAAAGTTAAAAGGATTTTTGTTTTCTTTATGAAGTGACAGTTCAGTCAAATCTTCTGCTATGGAAAGGGAGACCATTCCTGTAAGTCAAGACTGTACCACTGCTGCAGCCACCAAAGGAAGATTAACCAGGGGAGAGAAAACTCAGCATGGCAGGGTAAGCACAGCGCCTTCCTATAAAGGCAAAGACACATACCACGGGTTCATTACTGACTCACTCATGGCAGGCAGGTCAGCTCACTGCCTAAGTTAAACCAGGGAAGGCAGCTGAGCTCTACAAGTTTGCCCTGTAATTGAGCATTATTTCAGCATTATTTTACTTAGCGCCTTTTATGCAAACCGTATCTCACTGGATACCCTGATCTAAGCACTGGTTCCAAAATAGGAATAATGCAGGTACATTGCAGAAAGCATGTTATGGAAATGAGAGGGGGAAAAAAAAAAAATTTATGACCACTTGAGGAGAGAGATCCTGATTCAAGAGTTGACCTGAAGGGGAAAAAGCACACTGAGGCAATCCAGGTGAGGTGTTGGTAAGGGACAGAAGAGAATGGATTACAAGGGACTTGTAATCTTGAGTCTGTCCACAAACTCTGGAGGGTGATGGGAAGGGGCAAAGAGGCACATCACTGTTCTCATCTTGCCCAAGGGGAACACCTCAAAAGGCTGAGGCAAGGAGGGTACTGTGAAAAGCAAAGAAGGAGACATGGGATTCCAGATAGGAGGAGTTAGGCATGGATGAGGTGTGTATTCAGGGCACATTGTAGCGGCAGTAAAACGTGGGGAGGAAACAAACAACTGAGGCTACACAGTGGTGCTGAGAAGAGATGAGAGTAAGTCAGATACCTCAAAGGCGGCAGCTCTTCCCCTAGGGAAGCACAGTATTAGCCAGACTGGGATCTCCTCACCTCTGTTGATCAGCAGTTACTCACACAAGCAGTCAGTGGAATACGTAATAGTTCTCACTCACACCGAGAACGCGATGAAAACCACTGCTCGGCATAAGGAAAGCTTTACGTGCATTTCAGCAGTAACATGAGCCTATTGCAATAACATTCATCAGTTGATAATAATCGCTCATTAACACTATGGATTTATTTAAGTATGGCTTCATTATTCATCCATGAGGAAAACAAAAAAAGAATTAACATGGTTGCTATGACCTGTGACATATAACCAAGTACCTATGCCATAATAAATCATTCTTTGTTTCAGAGCTGCTTCTCCTTGCTAGCAAGCTTGATCCTCCCAACCTCGCCTCCTATTTTTCCCCAATTGTTTCACTCTAGGTTAATACTTCGATTTATGTAGCCTACCTGAAGGCGACAGGCTTACCACTGTGTGTGTACATCATTCTGTTGTTCACCTGTCAGCAAGCTTTGTCATTTTCTCGTGGTTACTGGCTCAGCATTTGGACAGATGACCCTGTTCACAATGGGACACAACAGCACACAGAGCTGAGAGTTGGAGTCTTCGGTGCACTAGGAGTCGTTCAAGGTTCGTTTAAACTTGCTCACCTAATTTTTCCCTGTATTTCTATCTCCCTTTCCCATATCCAGGATGTTTTCTGAGAATATAAACAAGTGCATACCCATGGGCTCTTAGCCTCCTGGGCTTTTGGCACCAGCCCTAAAGATTTGGCACGGGACCTAAAACTACAGGCTCTGACGCACAGAGAGGATTTCTAAGGGATCTGAACGATATTTCCAGTGTTACTGCCTGAAATTCCACTTCCATGGTATGCTAAAGTGTTCTTCTGTGCCTTTCAGAAGACCATGACAAATAGTGTCTTCCTCTGTATTTCCTGCTGGAAATAAACGACCTGAGCCCTTAAAAAACATTCAGCAATGGAAGAACTACAACATCCTTGTTACTGTATCCTGCCCCCTGGTATCCAACATCTTCTGCATATCTTTCTTATTCTTAAGCTTTTCCATTCCTACAATATAAATTAATCATATCAAAGTGCAAGTGGTGACTCTTCCCTATGCTAAGTTAAAGCTTAGTTTAGTGGATTTGAGTGTAAAGAGAGAGAAAAAGAGGAACTTGTATAATTCTACATTTTTTAAAATCTTTCTCTTTAAAAATGGCCAGAATTCTTTTGGTCAGTCTTTAAAAAAAAAAGTTAACTTGTTTTAGGACAGAAATCAAATCTGGAAAAATCTCAGCCCAAGTGACAAAGGACTGAGAAAGCTTTGAACAAGTTGAAGTCAGTGGGAACTCTTCTATGCTAACAGTGAATCTGTAGGCAGGAAACCTAAGACTGAGTAATTCAAAGTAATTCCAGTCAAGTTCATTTTGTGAAGAATAGAGAATTCATCCTGTGCATTTAAGTTGCTGTATCCATGGCTCCCATCGAGCTTCCTTAGAAGGTCTTCCACCCTTCTGTAACTGCCCTACAGAAAGGGTAATTTACCCTGCAGCTCTGAGGCTTGGCTTAATTGCTACTAAAGAGAAAGTCAGCTGCTTTCACTAGTATAGCATTCACAGTACTAAATTAAAATAATCATGATTTTGCAAAGGAGAATGCAAGGTGAGTTTTTTCAGATCTAGTAATAATTATAATTTTTTATATTACAGCCCTTGTCAGATTTGTTTCCATAGCAGCAGTCCTTCTAGGTGGCGTGTTAGCATCGCACAAGCTGTTTCTGCAGTTGCTGAGGAATGTTGCGAGATCCCCCATGGTCTTCTTTGAGCAAACACCCATTGGAAACTTGCTGAACCGCTTCTCCAGAGAAATGGATGCTATTGATTCTGTCATCCCTGACAAGGTGAAGTCCTTGCTGGGATTCTTGTTCAACTTGCTGGAGATCTACCTTGTGATAATAGTGGCTACACCAAAGGCGGCAATGGCCATAGCGCCCTTGACTGTTCTTTATGCTGCAATCCAGGTAGGAGCTCACAGAGATAGACAGGAGAGGCTGAAGTAGCAGGGCTGTGTCCCTGCAGAAAGACTCCTTCCATTTCTTAGGAGCAGAGGCATGCAGAAACTTAGTTTCATCATCTCAAATTGCACCTGAACAAGAGTAATGTCAGTGGCTCTTCGCACATCACCTCAGCCTTCCAAAGCATGCCAGAGACCTCACAAAGAGGCTTGTGCTTTTCTGATGTCCAGATAAAATCTGGAGCTATATTCCTTGTCTCTATTAGCTAAGTGCAATCATATTAAGACCAAAAGCATTTTCCCTTTCCTCCAGAATTCCTACATCGCTTTTTAATATATCCATGTATGCCATGCACCTCTCCTGCTGGGCTCTGAAACCTCAAATGCTTTGCCAGCTAGGATTTAACACAAGGGAAGGGCAGATAAGGGTGCAAGAACGCCTCTGTTCTCCATCAAGCAAAGGGCTGGTCTACAGGAGAAAGTAAGTGTAAGTTTAGAGGCTTTGTGAGTTGAGAGTACCTTGGCTTCTTTGCATTAACTAACTGTGGGGTTATTCTTAATGAAGATAGGACATAACACAGCCAGAAATGCAACCTCACCTTTGTAAGGGCATCTCCTACCTGCACATTAGGTTTTATAACACTAGGATAGTATGTACCATTACACTTGTTGGGGCCTTCCCAAATGTTCTGTGGAGCACCTTCCCAGAGGCATAAACCTTCTAATCGCTTCCCCTTCCATTTCCCTTTGTACCAGCACTTCTACGTTATCACCTCCTGCCAACTGAGACGCATAGAGGCTGCCAGCCGGTCACCCATTTACTCCCACATCTCAGAAACTTTCCAAGGGAGCAGCGTGATCCGTGCTTACAAGGACCAGGAGAGATTTATTTTGAAGAGCAATTTTCTAGTGGATGAGAATCAGCGAATATGCTTCCCTGGAGCAGTTGCTGACAGGTACAAATCTGCAGTATAACAAAAATAAAATATATAGTTTACTCTCACGGCCTTGGTGAGTGGAGATGGCTACTCTTGAGGCTTGGGTAGAGGTACACAGAAGATGAGACAGTGGTGCACAGTGTTTTGGGGGTGGGATAGCCTCTTTCATTATCACTTGCACTGTGCCCCTCTCTGGCAACATGCCCCTCGCACAACCAATGTGGTCCTATCTCTGTTGTGTGGCTAGGGACGCACACATACTGACACACTGCTAGACGTATCACTTGGTGTCCAAAATGCAGGAAGCTGTAGTATGTGCCTGGTGAGGCACATCATCACATGACAGAGTGCATGAGGCCTGTGGTATATGCAGAACCCATCAGAGAATAGAGCCATCGGCCACCAGTCGTGAAACAAGTGAGGAGTACCAGGAGGAGTGAGAGATGTTAGACCAACTCATCCAAGAAACTAGTGCTGACTGCTTTCATGCAACAGGCCTTGGAAAAAATCCTAAAAGGGACCATAAGTCAACCAGTTTGGACAGACTGAAGCCATTCATGACTTCCAAGGTGGCTGGATAAGAGCAGCCAGGGCCTGACAAGAGCTTTGTTGAGCATCCTATACCGCAGCGGCTCCACAAGTATTTTGCAAAGTAATCACAGATTCTGTTGGGTGAAAGGAACAAGGCACGCAGCAACAGCCCTCAACTCTGCTCTTGCAGGTGGCTTGCTACAAACCTGGAGCTTCTAGGCAATGGCATCGTGTTGTTTGCAGCACTGTTTGCAGCAATGGGCAGAACACATCTCAGTCCAGGAACTGCTGGTTTCTCTGTTTCATATGCTCTTCAGGTAACTCAGTGCTGAAGTAATACCATGCTTGTCTTTCATCAAAAGCAATATGCATTTTAATTTCTGCTACCATTTTAATTTCTAAGAAATCGTGAAGTATTTCTGTGGCTTTCTACATGCCTTCTCCTACCAAACCCTGCTGTCATTGCTGAAACCCAGAGCATCTGAAGCACATGGCCCCTTAGAGAATGAACCTCAAACGCATGCACCAGCCATCTTTTTCCGCCTGCATCTGAACTCATACTTAAGTCACAGCATGCTCTGTGCAACTGAAGCAAGGTCTTCAGCGTCTGTCTTGTCTGCTTGTAGACTAGTTACACAATAGCCTAAGAAACAGCTACACTATCTTTTAATATCCAAGTCAGTAGCATTTCATTCTCTGTAAACTTGCTGAGAAGAAGCTATGGGGGGAGCTGGCTGAGCTCTTTTAAACACAGACTTAGAAACTTTCACTAGGATCCATGGTTACTTCTTAGCCTTTTAAGGGATGATTTCTGAAGTAATTAGCTGAGGAAGAGGCCTTTATAAATAAACACTAAGACAAAGTACCAGGTACCTCGAAAGCACGGGTCAAGACTTATTTTATCTGCCCTAATACTTCTGTTTCTTTCTGCTAGATAACTGGTGTTCTGAACTGGATGGTGCGCTCCTGGACAGAGATAGAGAACAACATTGTTTCTGTGGAGAGAGTGAGAGAATACTTGAGGACTCCTAAGGAGGTAGCCAACCATTAACCTTACTAGCAGAGGGGAACATCTCTGCAAACTAATCAAGAAACTTTTCTCTTCCACCTGGACAACCCCCCTAGTTTTCCCCTTCTAAAAGGCCAGTTATGTTTCCTGTAAAGAACTGCAGCATTTGTTTTTTATCCAACTAACTTGACTTGTTTTATAACCTCTGATCATCATTATTTCCTTAAGACAGTTAAGCGTTAGATTGCCATTAAAATAGCTTCACTTGGTAACACTCATGGAATGAGCCATATTTTCTGACCATATTTGGAGTATGTATTTATTGTGCGAGTTCAGATGCAACTCTGATAACTGATGGCTGCTAGATAGACTTTTAGCCACTAAAAGTCTCCTGTGCAATCATTTTTGTTCTGTAATCATTGAAATTGTTTCTGCATATGCTGCCCTGAGGTCCTACCAAAGGAGACTTTCAGAGTTCTGTTTACAGGGGCATATAAATCTTTTTTAGTTGAACCACTCATAATGTCAGAACTCTGACATGCAAACCAATGTTTATCCCCATTTTCAGTTAAGACAATTGGCATCTTTGCATAAAGTAAAAAGTCAACATTTGCAATATGAAAGTTAAAAGCCTTTTTCTCTTTTGGAAACAGTACATAGAGTGGGGGAATTTGGCACAGATGTCTTTGTAAGCTTCCCGTTTCAGTATGGCCACTTGATTTGGTAATTTAAATCAGCTTTGTACATCACTGTTTGTTTTCATCTATTTAGGCACCCTGGACTCTGAATGGCAAACTTGGAGATCAAGTTTGGCTCACTGAAGGAAGAATTGAATTTAGAAACTACAGTTTGCGATACAGGCCAAATTTGGAATTAGCACTGAAGCGTGTCAATCTAACCATCAATGGGCAAGAGAAGGTAAGAAAAGCCACTTGTTTCAGAAGAGTCACAAGGTGTGAACAGTGCTTTGCAGTGGTCAGATCTGGGCAGACACAGCCCCTGCCCCACACTGTGGTATAGTCACTTGCAAGTATGAAAGCTGCAGTAAAGTATGAGCCCTACTATTACCCTGCACCCTTCTAATACAAAGTAGTGTTCCCAGAATTCCTGCATACACTAGACATTCTTCTGAGTGAAATTCCGTTTCACAGAAGGTTAGCAGAGTTACAGCAAAGGAATTTCACTTTTTAAGTCTAGTACCACATCAAGACCCTATTCTAGCTGCTAAGTCTTGTAGTTACTCTTCCCATCAAAGGCTTTCAAGATTCCTTTTCATGCAAAACTACAAATTATAAATTATATCCCTTTAAGAATGGATTGCTACACTATGTGGATCTTGAACAGCCCTGAATATGTGATCCATGCAAAGCTGTCTCTCTTCAAAAAGCCAAGAGGAATTACATGACAGATCTGTCCAGATATTGAAAACAATCAAGATCAAAACAAAAAGCTTTCCATTGCACTTCACAGATCGGCATAACTGGAAGAACAGGAGCTGGGAAATCTACTCTTGCTGTAGGATTGCTGCGATTAGTGGAAGCTGCGGAAGGAGCGATCCTAATTGATGGACTAGATATTGCTCAACTAGGTCTCCATGATCTCAGAACCAAGATAACTGTCATTCCCCAGGTATGACATTTATTTCCAAAATGCTCCAGCAGTGTTCTAAGTCTGAACACCTAGGAAGGGTTTATAAAGATTCTGTGAGAGGAGGGGCATTCAGAAATTTCAAAATTGGAAATAACCTCTCTGCAATGCTAGTCTCCCATTCAATATGGCATTAGCCACAGATTTGCACCCAGCAGGGAAAATTGGAGAGCTCGTTTTTATAATTCATTACAGGAGTTGTTTGTGCTGTCTCTGTGCTCAGGATCCAGTTTTGTTTTCTGGCTCTTTAAGAATTAATCTCGACCCATTAAACCAATACACTGATGCAGACATCTGGACAGCTTTGGAACTGACTCAGCTCAAGAACTTTGTTGCAGATTTGCCAGATCAGTTGGAATCTAAGTGCACTGGCCAAGGGGAAAACCTAAGGTACCTTATCTTCAGACAGACAGCGTGAGCCCGTGGGCTAGGAGAACGTACAGCTAGTGGGACATGCACTGTAATTCATTTAATAATAAAAAAAACACAAACAAAAAAAGTATCCAGAATCCAGACAGCAAATTATTGCGTTACTGTCCTGTTTAGCAGCATGAAATCAAATCATAAGGCACCAAGTGGAAGACCTCTGAGACTTAATCATTGTGATGGCTTATGTTTATGTAGTGCTTTACACACTGGAAACATACTCCAAGTGCAAGTCTCCTGGGTGCTATAGTAATAGACTCATTTCTTTAGGTGGTTTCATGCCGTTACCTGCAGTGCCACCAGCCCCAATCACCCTTTCAGGAAAATGGAACAATCACCTTTTCATTACTATTTTCAAATAAACCACATATTCTGACCCCGGGGAAAAGTGACTACTGCTCTCAGTTTACCAATCCCTCTTCTCACTTGCAGCACCGGTCAGAAACAGCTGGTTTGTCTGGCCAGAGCACTTCTTTGGAAAGCCAAAATCCTCATTCTAGATGAGGCCACAGCAGCAGTAGATTTAGAAACTGATCTGCAGATTCAGTCCACCCTGAAGACTCACTTCAGAGACAGCACGGTGCTAACAATAGCTCACCGGATAAACACCCTCATGGACTGCGACAGGTAATATCTTCAGCCACCTTCCTAAGGAGGAAGGAAGACACAGGCAACCAGTGTGAACTAGACAAACCGCAGTTTTAGTGAACAGCAATTTCGTTTCTGTCATTTTCTCCTTTAACCCTCAAAACTTTTCTTTAGAGATTGTAGGAGCCATCTTACATCAGCTAGGCACCAATAGGTTAATTGAAGATAATTTATTCCCACGTGATGCATTTCTTGCTGTGTCATACCCCTTTCTCCTCACTGACAGTGAAACCATGGCTACAGCTCTTTGCTTCATCTTAAAATCATGAAGCTAAAATACACGTTAACAATTCTTACTCCAGTCTCAGTGGCCAAAAAAGTCTCCTCCCACAAACTCAGTACTCGACTAGTCACTCATCAGAAATCTATTTCTATCCCACAGCTGTTTCCCAGCTGAAAAGCTTGGAATATTCAACAAGCAAGTACTGAAATCTCTTTTAGAATTAAGTAGAAATAACTAAGTTTATTACAGCTGCTGGTGGATCCCCAAGCTTACACTTCTGTTTTAATTTTTACAGGATTTTAGTCTTGGAAAATGGTCAGATAGCTGAATTTGATACTCTGGAAAACTTAATAGCTCAGAAGGGACTGTTCTACAGACTGATGGAAGAATCGGGCCTTGCATGACTCACTGACAGAGTATACCATAATGCCACTACTATCAGGAATAATTGATCTTGTAATTGAGTTATCTTGGTTTCGCTCTAAAATGCTTGCCACTCAACCAAATCTTGTTTGAGCTATAACCACAGTGAGTAGATGGAAGGAATGAAAAGGGATACCTGTTGTTTCCATAGGAAACTTAGCAATTCCATTTTAATTACGTTTCCAGATACCAAAACCTCACTCTTCTGTTGAAAATGAGCCAGTTTGACCTTAATGGCCTTGTTGCTTTTGTGGTATAAAAGCAAACAAGCCAAAAGAAAAAGACAACAGCATTTCTGATTTATACTATAAATGGAGCCCAAATATATACTGCCATACTTGAAGATTACACAGATTATTTTTAAAAGCCAACAAGATTTTATGGACAGCAAACAAGGATTTCACTGATAGCAAGCAAACTTAACTGTTTACAGCTTGCACTAAGTTCCAGGCAGAACCAATTTAGTCTTTTGCCAATGTCTTAAGGACTGCTCACCGGAGTGCTGTTTTTACACAAGTATGGGGGACTCCAAGGCAGTGGCTGGATCTCATCACCCAAAGTGCACAAAACTGGGGGAGTGGGGAAAAGGAAGTGGAATGCCACTAAGCACGAGAGCCTACAGCTGCCCGCGGACTGCCTGTTGTCACAGCTGGGGATCAGATCCACTCCCTCTCTTTTTGTGTCAGCTTTGGAGGAGCCCCTGAGTGAATGACACTATGCCAGGGACTAACAGACTGGCCGGAGGAAGAGAGCCAGCTTAGCCACAGGCTCGCTGATGCGGGAGAGGGTAACTTGGCTGGGAGTGGCCAGCAGAGCATCATCGTTCCTTCTGCTTGAAGGCTTGGAACAGCCCTTCTGCCAAATGCCGGTTGGTCACAGTGGAGCATGTCCAAATGCCGACACCAACGTTTCCAAATTGAATTTGGCCACAAGGAATTCACGTGGTGGAAAGCGTCCTCCTCTGATCCCTACAGCGTGGCAGTCTGGCAGATGGGGAAAGTAGCAGGGGCACTGTTGAGCTGGTGGTTCATTCCTGGTTTTCTTCTTGAGTGCAGGTTTACCTCCTGCATGTGCCCCCCGGCATCACAGAGCCTCCAGCATGGTCGCCTTTCAGATGTTACTTAACAAACCAAAATGGCAGCTGAAAGCAAAGCCCTCCTGGGCTTCCCGCAGTGACAAGAAGCTGCAGTCAGAGCTGTCCCCAAGTCTCAGGAATCCCAAAAAGAAAGTGTAACAAACAAATCACACTGTGAGATACTGCTGTTTACTGTGACTTTTGTTAAAGCACTTCACTTTCTAGAAAGCTGAAATAAAAATAGAATCAAGTATTGAAATGTGTCTCTTCAGTAAGCAAAAGTAAATATAGCATAAAAACAAGTAATGGGGGAAGGGATGGGAGAGTTCAAATCGGCAGGAATCAACCCACACCAGCAAAACCCAGCAGTTTCTTCTCTGGCAGCTGTTCAGTAGCCTCTTCACCCACGTTCCGAGTAGTTAAGAGTTTCTGCTGGACAAGTGCCTGTGATACCAAAGTCCAATGGTTGCTGCCACACTGGTGCTCAAATACCAGGAAAGAGGCAGTATTTTCCCTCTGCTTTCTCCAAACCTTACTCGAGGGCGGACAAAAAAAAATTTCCAACAACAGACAAAGTTACGAGCACTCTAAAGGTTTATCAGTGGATCTCAAAACCAGGAGCATTTAGAACTAGTGACATAGAAGTTTGGTATTTTAACTGAGGTCAAAGAGAAAGAGGTGCACATGTTGCTGGGCAATTCTGAAACGGACATCTTTTAGCATACCATAATCTCTGATATAAAAATCTTTTAAATGTTCGCTTTCAGTTCCTAAGTTGGTAATGAAGAGAGAAGGCGACAGAAGGAGAAAATAATCAAAACATACTTTCACACTGGTAATCTTTGAAAGGGCGCAGTTTTGCTGTTGGCTTGCACAAAGTAAGAGCAAGTGAAAAATATCATCAGCTTTCACAGGTCAAGCTGTGCTGAGAAGGCAAAAGAAAAGGGATTCCCAAAATTACATGTCAACCCCCTGTGTTTCAGATGAGCCAGAGTCCCCAACTTTATGTCCAAGTGGTACTGTAAGTAAGTGACAAATCGGGAGCTCAAGTCTCACAAAAAAGGTAATAGTCATCACAAGGAAGTTATCTGGAAGTTGGTTAAAGCAAAATATATAAAGGAGTTAATGCTTGGAGATACCATCCTCTCTTGAAAATCTGGTTCAAGGAACAGAAAGCAGTGTTTAAAAGGACAGGTCTGCAGGGTCTTTGCAAAGGTACTTCTTCCTAGATTAGACTATTTGATTGAATTATGCAATTAGCACAGGAGATAACTGCAGCAGGCTCAGAACTATGCTAACAGCCTATTTCATAAATTGCTCTAAAGAAATCTTAAATATTAAGAAATAAAAAGGCTGTCCAACACCTCCAGTAATCTGTATGTCTAGAGCTGGTCAAGAGGAGCCTGGACTTGCCCTGTCTACACTTCTGCAGCATTAATTTTTAGTAGCTATTGTGCAGCGTAAGCGCAACATACACAGAGCAGCTGTGTTCAGCTCAGCGGTAGCTACCTACTCACACTCCAAGTAAAATCCACTGATCTAAAGAGGGTTTATTGACATCTCAGTGGCTTCCCAACTCTATTTTTCTCTTTGGAGCAAAACAAGTGCCAGCTATGAAGATCCTCCTGGTGGGCAGGTAATTCTCTCTTCAGCAGGAGGGGACCTAGAGGACAAGAACAGGTCAAACGCAGGCCATGCCACAGCAATACACTTCAAGGAAACCCTGCTCTGCAGCAGCTGGATGAAGGTACCCAGCTCACCTCCTTCCCAAACACTAAGCTGCTCGTTGCAGTACAGTTCCCACCTCCTGCCCCAGATGCCGTCTTGCAGAGCTTTGCTGCATAAAGGAAAATATGTGACATCAAGATGCTTAAATAAAATATGTGTCTGCTACATGACTCTGAGCGCAGCTACTGGAATTCAGTGTCACACTCCTGAACTTACTAGGCTGGAGGGAAGGCCCATCGTCCTGCCCTGTAATATCACTGATCCCTGCTGGGTGGCACCAGACTCTCCTGTATTGGAGGTCACATGCCGTCAGGCTAGATTTTACTTACCCAAAAGTGCTGAAAGGGTCCCAAGCACTAAGTAAGCTTTAGGTCCAAACACATGCAAAAAAATGAAAACCAGATTAAATAAGGAAAATCTACTTGTTTTAATGCCAGAGTCTAATAACTTACCCTTGCAGCAAGTTGTATCATTTCCTGCAACTGGCCCCAGCATGCAGGGATCAGTACGCAGCCTTCCCTTTCCTGGCTGAAACAGGATCACACCGGTCCCACCTCAGGGTACCCCAAAGTACTACATGACACTGCTCTTACGCATAGGTTCTATGGGAAGAAAGCTGCATTTGTTCAGCTAGCTCCGTGTGCAGTAAAGGTTAGTTCAGACTGATCCTCATCATGCATAATACAATTTTGTTCAACTTACATCCAGACAAGATATTAATCATTTTTATGAGGACGGACATTTGGAATCAGGATCGTGAATCAATGCAGCAACAGCACAAAGTACTGACAGGTATTTAGGGCAAACAGAAAAGAGCGTCTACTCCAGAGCTGGGGCAGAACAGTTTGTGCTAGCAAGTGCATAAATATATAAACTGGGAGAACACAATGTTGCATATTAGTAACTACCATCATTGACAAAGAACAAGACTGAAACACACACAAAGAGTAGTCTTCTGACCCCTTGTTGCACTATTTAGAAGGTCATCCTGCAAAATACAACATTTTGGACGCACAGTTCCCCAAATGATCACAAACCGCCCACGAATAGGACAGAGAACGTCCAGTGACACTTTCCAGTGTAGCTAGTTTGAGATAGCAAATCCAGTTTAAGTTGTTCCTGCACAGACAACTCCACCGCAAACATTTTACGCTGAGGAGGCATAATTCCGCGAGTTCTGTATTTCAAACAAACAATGGTCTTGAGTTCAGTTACATTGTTTTCAAAGGACTTACTCACATGAATGTGTTAAGGCTTGTAAATCTCTTGCTAATCAGTGTGTGATGGCAAGCATCATTTCCTCAAATCTGAAATCAGTTTCCACCGAAAATAAGAACTCCAGCAATACAGCTTCCCTTGAACTCAAACCCAAACCTGCAGAGTATTTGCGGAGTCCCCATCTCAGTAAGGAGTGACACTAAACCCACAAGACTTTTCAATGGTATTTGAAATCCTGCCTGAATTTCTTCACTGGTCGTTCTCCGCAGCTCTGCCTTGAGGAAGGTGTTGATGGTAACTAGTTGCACAGGCAAAGAGAGAGCACAGGGAGCTTTACTCTCAGGTTGTCCAATGCCAGCGATCCCTAGGGCCTCTTCTAGGAGAGGGTGGAAGGGCAAAGCGTTCCTGGAGGATGATTGTGCCCAAGCAGGTAAGGTCTCACGGTGGTATTCACAGTTCCTCCTCTGGGTCTCCTCTGCATAGATTCGTCTCCATTTTAATGCAGCTGAGTAATACCAGACACGCACCTTACCCAACAAGCTCATTTCTATGCTCTATACTCCATTCCTCACTAACCATTTGCTCCAATCTTTCCACCCTTCTGTCCATCACAATGCTGCGTAAGTGTTAGGTGATTTGAAAAACCAAAATGTACCACTCCTCCCCAAACTCCCAAATCACCCCTTGCCTATATTCCATTTCCACAGAGGAAGTCAACACCAAGCTGCCCAGGAAATGTGGCAGACATAGGCCATGGACACCATGGGTGTGACCAAGGTCCACAGCACCGCCAGATCCTGCTCTGCTGATCCATCATTATCACCCAGTCTGCTCAAATTGCAGTACTCAAATTACACGAGAAACCATGAGATGTGAGCCAGCCCTACCACAGCAGACAGTTATTTGGACTCGGGGTTTCTTACTCACTCTAATATCTCCCAGACATGAGGCCAAGCGGCCTGGCTAGTCTAAGCACTACCAATGATTTCTATTTTCAGTGCAAAAACCTGAACTGCCAAAGCTAACCCTTTGTCAAACACAAATCAAGAAATGACACATCAGATTATCTTTCAAACAATTTTTTTACTGCAAGTTCTTTGCAAATATTTGTATAGCCATTACAAAAAATACCAAAGAAAATTTCAGTCTATTCAATTTCAGAGAGTCATAATTTACAAAAAAATAAATAGCTTTACTCTAAAGAAGACAATTGTCTAGTATTAAGGTCAGCAATATCATTCACAGAAGTCCACATTCTCAGAGTGCTGAATATTGGGTCCATCTGACAGTTTGCCTTCTTCCAGCATTTTCGTTTAAAATAAGACTAATCAGAACATGAGAAAAGTAACTTTTTGTCTTCCCACAAAAAACTGAACATTCAACATAGATCTTGAAAACCAGACTCCATTGTTAATTGAATTGTTAGACCCCTCTGACACACAACTTTAAAAACAGTAAAACTTTTCTTTCTTTTTTTTTTTGTAAAACGATTGTAACAGAACAGTTTCCCACAAAATTTAAGAGTCAACAGCAGCAGCACGAAGGGCATGTTTCTTCGATATAAGGCTAATGGTCCTTGATGTGGCAGAGCTTCTATTAAAGCACAGAACTGCCAAAACCAAGGGTATTACAATCAACATCACACCGAGCCTGCAACCTCCGCTCAGGCAAATCCTCACTTCTCAGCCTGGTCCCCACAGGCACAACCAGGAGGATTCACCACCCAAGTCAGAATTCCTGAGTGACCCGGGTGTAAGATCAGATACTGCACGCTGCAACACACCAACTGCTGCAAGGATTTGGTTTTGGAGTGATTGTCGTTCTAGACATGCTTAAATACTGCTTCGAAGTTGACTGTGCTTTTTCACATCAGCACTACTGACATATTATAGTGAACTTGCTGCTATGCACTGTAAACACATGAAACCTTTAGGAGAATGCATAAAAGCATTAACCATGTACAGTAAATGCCATAATGAGAAAGTCTGGCACACATGTTATTTCATGAGAAGAAAAATCTTTGGACTATAGTACTATATGCCACAAAATGTTCCAAGTACATCCCACAATAGATGGCTCTTTAAATAAGGAATCAGCAAACAAGCAAATAACTAGCATTTGCAAAAATGTTTTAAACAAAAAAAAAAAGGGGGGGGGAGGCTTCAGAACATAAGAGCAGATGAAACAAAAAAAAGCTGTTCTGAACTTCTCTGATGAATCACTCCGCCTTACATTTGAGCATATAATGACAGATTTCAGGCAAAAATTAAAAGTCTCTTAAGTGTTTTGCACAGTGTGTGTGCTTCTCCTAAGGCTGGCTAAAATCAATACTAAGGAGAATAAAAAAAAAAATATTGCATTTTAACGTTACTTCCATTGCCATGCTCTGGCTGACTTCACTAGGTCAGAAACCGAACTGCATGGTTCACACCAGCTCAGGGGAAGTTACAGTTCTCTGAATGTATCACCTCCCTCTTCCCCATGCAAACTAACCAAGTCCAAATGCTATACCAAGCCTGAATCTTTGGCCATGCTATAAAAAATGCCTTTTTCCTGAAGTAGATGGTCTGGGCTACCACACTCCACAACTTCTCCTCTCTCCAGGACTAAAACTCTGTAAAATAAGTGGGGGGGGGGGAAGGTCACAAGAAGATCCAGAAAGCCAATGAACACAGATGTACATGTACAGAGACACTGACTGTAGCATAGCCATTATACACAAGCAAAGACAGTCCAGGCTGTATGAATGAACAGGGGTTCTCAACTCTATCCTTCCTGACCTCATTGCGGATGGTCTGTCTGGTCTATTTTTTATGTAGCATATGGTTCCCCAGGCATTTGCAGGCAGCCATGAGACTTTAGACTGTGCAGAGCTAGCCAGAAACTAGATGGCAGCACTTCTTGTCAAGGTGAGAGGGCCTAAGACCTTGCAAGATCTGGGATAACCTTCCCATAATACTGCATCACATCAACTGCTGTTACACACCTTCTGCTGACAAAATACACACACAGACAGAGCTTATGCAAAACAAACGTGCAACTGGAATTAGGAAGTCTACAAACAAGTCACCACAGTCAGCAAAGTCAGCTCACAGTTAAAACATTGCCTTCAGCTACCTCCACTAATTGGCTGGGCACCGCAGAGATACTTGCAAGGCCCTTAGCAGGTGCTGCTGCACGGTGTTACCCCCTGCCATGACCAAACTGGGTGTTCATCTGGTGACAGTACTGCTGGTGCTGGGCCTGGCACTGCCAATGCTTCTGTCTCTTATCTTTCACTATTGACAGTACACAGAGAGGTCTACCAAAGTACACAAAAAAATCTTATCACTGGTCACTTCGCTCTCTGCCATTCTGTGATAAAAAGGACAAGAGAGCTTAAAACTTGAATTATGAGACAACAACTCTGCCCTCAACTACACCTTAGAAAGGCAGCTGAGGATGAGGGAGGCTGTATGAACTATAGCCAAAAGTGATGGAAAGAGAAACGTCATGCAAACTTCAGACTAGTGCAGGACCTGCCCCTTTGATTCCTTATGCTCTCTGCGTCTAGTTTAGGGTAGGAGCTCCCTAAGCTCTGATGCCTCTTCCAGCTTTGCCTAAATTAGGGCAAGACCCAGGAAGAGACTCCTATCCTCACCTCCCTCCCCTTCCTGGTTTGCCTGGGCAGGAATGGCACAACAACAGTGCGACATCGACGGATCAGAGGAGCTCCCTAGGCCAAGCACAGCCACCACAAGCCAGAACACACACACCCCACCAATCAAAACAGGGATTCCAGCAGCTCTGCAGAGAGGTGGCTAAAAACGCACTGGTAAACATTTAGCTAACAGAGACGCTCATTTAAGTAGAGCACAATGCAGGTCACACATGCCATTCTTCAAGATAAAAGTGGTATTACTTTACCTTGTGTAGTCCATGATTGTGTTCAGACGATGTGCTATAGTTAATACAGTACATTCTTCAAATTGAGACTTTATTGTTGACTGTATAAGCTTATCTGTTTCAAGATCAACAGCGGCTGTGGCTTCATCCAGAACCAGGATTTTGGACTTCCTGAGCAGAGCTCGTGCCAGGCACACCAGCTGGCGCTGTCCCACACTACACAGAGAGGATGGGAGGGTGGGGAAAAGAAGTCAGAACAAGTTTGAAGTATTCATTTTGAAGCCCAGCAATTCCCTGTAAGAACTCCTCTGAAGCATAGGTGCCAAGAATCCAGCAAAATAGATAAGGTCGGTCTTACTACTTCACTGCAGAGGATCTAACAGCATCTGAAACTACACCTCCCTCACAATGAAGTCTTGGCAGTGTAGTAAGAGAATACATTACAAATGGTGTCAGCATAGCTGAATCATTGCCGTGTGGAGGACTGGGCTTTAGTTTCTACAGACTGAACATACAACTCTGTTATGGTGCAAAAAGCAAGCTAACAACTCCCTTAGAAAAATTGCATCTGTTGGGCAAGAGCCATGGTAAGTTCAGTGCATCCACTATAAATAGCAGGCTGTTGCTGCTGCTGGTACTAAAATCCTTTCCAAGACTGCCCAAGCTGTCAAACCTCTCAGCATTCTGACTATTTCTTAAATTACTTTGAATTCTCAAACTTGAGAGTTTAAAACTTGTTCAATAAAATCTAGTTGGTTGATTGCCTGATCATGCATTAAGAATTCCCCAACTCCCTCCCCAGATTCACACACACACCCACACACACCACCCTCTCAGTTCTCATTTAGTTCTTAAGGCAGTTTTCACAAGCATGGTTCTTTGACATACCTGAGGTTCTCTCCACCTTCAGCACACTCATGATTAAGCTTATCAGGAAGGGACGATACAAAGTTTTTCAGGTGAGCCAATTCCAAAGACCTCCAAATGTCTTCATCAGAGTGTTGGTCAAAAGGATCAAGATTCATACGCAGAGAGCCAGAAAACAATATTGGATCCTAGTCACAGAAAGAGGTAACTGACAATGTACACAGAACATGGCAAGTGCTCCAAAAATATTTCTTATATAGTGAAAGGAAAACATGTCCAGATGCAGTTGCAAGCAAGCTAATCTACCTAATATAGGTGTGAGACCTCACTTTTTCCAATAACAGCAAGTTATTCTCCCTCACCCTTATTCCTGCTGGGGGCCTGACCTCTGCAGACTCTGGCACTCCAGACCTCTCCATGAGTTAGTAACTCATGAATCCAGAAGGAAAAAGGGAAAAAAAAAAAAGCTAACTTTCCTTTTACTGGGCTACTAAGTTAAAGAACAGGCACTCCCTGCCCAGCCTTCTGTCAGCAGGGACTACTAGGTCAAGCTTCCACTTCTTAGGGAATTACACCATCTGTAAATATTTCAAAAGTCTTCAGCTGCAATATTAACGAAAGGAATGCGTTTTTTTCTTGGACATGAAGAAATGCTACTTTGGAAATACTTTTTGACCTAATAGTGCCAGACCAATGCAAAGTAATCAAAAGGAGAAAGGAAAGTCCCCCCCAGATTTCCAAAAATGGTGCAGAAAACCTTTTACAGTGTGCTCACTTGTTTTTGCCAGTGTGCCGCAACGGTGATTTATATAACCACATTTTATGGTCTTACTTTGAATCAGAAAAGGCAAGCAATAAAGGCTACACAGTAAGAACAAGACGACTTGAGACTGTAAGTCCAGTGCTTGTAAAGCCCTATTTCCAAACATTTCTGACTATCAAGCCCACAGTTGCTGGGCTAGACTGGGATGGTTATTTACAGGTTTCTGCGAGCGAACAGTACTGCATACCTGGCTCACGAGTTACTGCCAAAGGTATAATGCTTTGTACAAAGGCTGAAAGAGTGCATATCAAGCCTGAAATAGCAATGCAAAATCCCAGTCCCTCACAACTAGACTACACAGTAACTTCATTCTCATTTCTAGTAAGAATGGAACTACTTAAAGTGAAATTGGAAGCCAATCTCTAGAAAAACTCCCCTGAGGGCTCTCCACAAGTGGAAATACTCAGACTTTACTTCCCCTTTACTGGCCAAAAGGGCAATAGTCCCAGTTAACTAAGGGACCCTGATCAGGCGATCAGCTGGGATGAGACCTCCCCACTCAGGCTAAGCTGTCCATAGCATTTAAGCGATCAGCGTGGGGTGCTGACAGAGCCCATGAGTGCAAAGACCAAGGCTTTGCTTCCACATCACAACTCAGCCATAGTTGAGCTCCTACCCGCTACCCAGCACAAGCAAATGGAAGCCACTCTAGGAATAAAGCTTGGTTTCAGGTCCATGAAAGAGCATGCTGAAATGACTATTTCATTGCTATAGATCAGAAAAGGAATAAATGTATTCTCCCCAGTGCATTACAGAAACAGCATTGGTAAAAAATGAGTTCTGGTAATGGCAGGATTTCACACTTACCTGAGGGATGATGGTGATCTTGAACCGCAAGTCATGGAGCCCTATCTTTGCAATATTAATTCCATCAATAATAATTTCTCCTTCAGCTGCTTCATTAATCCGAAACAAACCTAAAGTAAGGGAGGATTTTCCAGCTCCTGTTCTTCCAACTATTCCAATCTGTTGGGAAGAAATACAGGGAAAACTTACTCCAGGAAAGAGTTAAAGCACTTCCAAGAATCTACCTGAAACTGACACATTTTTCAGAAGGTTGTCATATTTGCTGGGCTACCAACCCCCCAGAACAGCATAACAGATTAAGGCTGATCAAAGGGAAAGAAAAATCACTGGATATGAAAAAACAAGAACAAAAAGTAGCCTCAAAATTTGCAAGCCAAACACAGAAGTTTTCAATTTTTCTAGAAAGGCATATGGAATTGGGTAGAACAGATCAAGGTTTCCCTAATCCTTTTTTTGGTTCATGCTTCACAGTTACTAGTTGCTGACTTGACATTCATCTTGTTTGAATTTATAGCAAAAATATACCAAAAGCACTCAGTTTCATACTGTATGTTTTGCTTCCCAGTTAAGACTGAAGTCTTCATCAATCCTTTTCTTTTTTTTTAAATAAATATAAAAGATTGATGCTTTCGTTGGTTAATATATCTCTTGCCATCTGCCCATTCTAACCACTCTTGAGGTAGTATTCTGCCCATATTTGTAGGTAGAAA
The DNA here is from genome assembly GCA_013396915.1 of Stercorarius parasiticus. NCBI lineage: Eukaryota > Metazoa > Chordata > Aves > Charadriiformes > Stercorariidae > Stercorarius > Stercorarius parasiticus. The sequence continues at coordinate 181,782 of VWZL01004722.1, read as the reverse complement.
GCGTGCAATCAGGAAAAAAGCAAATGTCTAGTTGGATACCACAAGTAAGGAAGCCAGACAGTACATCTGTCTTGCTGCTACCTTTTACACTGCTGTGGAAGATCACATTATTATTAGACATCCAAGAATACACGTAGGACAGTGGCGGGATGTACGTAAGCACGTGTGCGAGGAAACAGTGGGAGACACACATACATCACCATCAGTTTGGCCAGATCCAGAGAATCTGCTCTTAAGCCCCATTTTTTTCCTGCAGTCTCACCTTGCAAATTCCACCTCACTAGATCAGGGCTTCCCCCCTCTACTTAGTAGCTCATTTTCTTGAGACTGTAATTAACCTAATTTCTCTGCAACCTGTACTCCTCTTTGCTTATAGCAAACGAATTAGCAACATTTCCTGGGAAGGGGAGAGCAGACAGCATAAACCTCACTTCCTCATGAAATCAGATCAAAAAATACTTCACAAGCCCACATAATAGTGTATCTTTATCCCATGATGCAGGATGCACCTTGGAAAGGGTAAGAGCCCACTACACCTGCCAGTTACAATAAGACTGATTCTACAGAAGTTCTTTTAGTTTTTAAGGACCCAACATACACTACCGAACAGGGTCAGACCTCTCTTTGGCTTATGTATGCAGACTTAAAAGATTAACACTCTACTATAAATTCAGATTCATTACCTTCTCACCCCCATTTATGGTAATATTTATGTTTTTCAGAACCAAATCCAAGTCTTCCCGGTAACGTAAACCATAGCCTCGAAACTCAACCTTCCCCTCCTCGGGCCAGGTACTCGCTGGGGCAGTTTGTTCAATAATCCATTCAGCCTGAAAGAACCACACAAACATCTGATCAGTTCCTCCTTCAACCGGAGATGGCCTCAGAGGTCTTGAAGAAAGCAATTAAGAAAAACCCTTGTTAGTGTGTAATTTGCAAAAGGAACTGTGATGGTGATGGGAAGAGAGGGAAAGAGCTGCCGCAAGGCAGATGAAATGGTATATGTAGCCAAGGGCTTTGCTATCACAAGTACCACTTGCTGGAGAAATTTTCCTCTTACAAATAGAATCATACAGGGAGCACGTATTCAGATAACCTGCTTGTACACCCCCACCACAGTAAGGAAGCTGCTGGGGAAGCCAGACATGCAACTAGAAGCAGTTTAACTGAGACATAAGCACTAAAAGATTAACAATCTGGTAAAGTAAACAGCTGCTGCCTCAGTCTCCCACAGAGGTGGGGAGAGGGGAGAACACATCCTACTGCATTCACTGCCAATGACAAACAAAAAGTTTTTTAACTGTATAAACACAGGTCTGCTACCAAAACCTGAGAAAAAATTCTAGGAAAGGTCCTCATAAGGTCCGGCTGCAAAAACAGTGACTCAGTGAGGTTTAGTGACAGGCACGGCAAAGAGATGCCATGGGGAACTCTCTTCTGCAGCCAAAAGGGGCACAACTGCAGAGGAAATGAGCTGTTAGGTGATTTGAATAAAAAAAAAAAAGTAAATAATCTTTACTCTCCACACTGAGAGCAAAAAGAGAAAGAAAAAAAAAATGTTCAAGCACTTAGGAAACCTATTTGTAGAGCTCCACTGCTTGGTACAGGGCAGAACAGCGCACTTCCTACATAAACACTGTGTAAATACCAGTGGACACGCCTCAAAAGCGCCTAGAGGAACTACCAGCTGAGATACAGCCTGTCCCTGGAGGGAAGACACCAACAGCACTAAGCTCCATCCCATCCCTCAGCTCAGGACATGCCCAACTGCGCTCTCCAACCCATTCAGCTGTAGGTGAGACCTCTGAACAAGGCACTGACTTCTACAGGTATGGTGGACAACTCAACGTACCTCTTTCTCCATTTCAGCATATTCTTTAACTCTTTCTACAGCAACAATGTTGGTTTCCAACTCAGATGACATGCGAACCAGCCAGTTCAAGTATGCTGTGATCTGCAAGAAGAAAAGAAGTCTAGAAGCAGTTTACACTAAATATGTTACCTGCGATAAATAAAACACACAGGTTT